>JASVEL010013747.1:0-74331 GCA_032618575.1 Nicotiana noctiflora | reverse complement strand
ATGCTATCGCATAGAAGGATTTTCAGGACTCCTAAACTTTGCTCTACGCGATCGCAGCTACACCTATGCGATCGCAAAGAAGAAAATCTCTGTGCAAAAACTGCAGAAATTCTGCTGCATTTCCAAGTTCAAAACCATCCCGTTACCTATCCGAAACTCACCCGAGCCCTCGGGGATTCAAACCAAGTATGTACACTGACTCAAAAATATCATACGAACTTGCTCGCGCGATCAAATCACCAAAATAACATCAAAATCAAGGAATTGAGCCTTAAATCTCAAGAATTCTTTCAAAATTTCATAACTTCCAAAATTTCTAATTTAAAGCCAAAACACGTCAAACGACGTCCGTTTTTAACCAAACTTTACAGGAAGCGCTTAACCAATATATATGACCTGTACCGGGCGTCGGAACCAAAATACGAGCCCGATACCAGTACTTTTTAATAAAAATTCAGTTTCATTTTCCTTAAACATTTTCAGAAAACAATTTAAGAGAAAAATTCTTTTACCGGGGTTCTAGACCTCGGATTTCAATTCCGGACATATGCCCAAGTTCCATATTTTTTTACGGATTTTTTGAGACAGTCAAATCACGAATCCGGGTCCGTTTACCAAAAACGTTGACCAAAGTCAACCCTATCAATATTAATATCAAAATTCTTCAACTTTTTCACATATTTCACATATTTCAACATAAATATTTTCCAGCTTTGTGCCCGGACTGTGCATGCAAATCGAGGCAACTATAAATGAGGTTTTCAAGACCTCCAAAGCTCGTAATGCTTAATAAAACAAGTGATGACCCTTTGGGTCGTCACAATCTCCACCTCTAAAACAACCGTTCGTCCTCGAACGGACAAAAGAAAGAAGTACCTGAGTCAGGAAACAAATGTGGGTAGCGGCTCCGCATATCAGACTCGGACTCCCAGGTCGATGCCTCAGGAGGCTGACCTCTCCACTGAACACGCACGGAAGGATAACTCTTCGACCTCAGCTGTCGAACCTGCCGGTCTAGAATGGCTACCGGCTCCTCCTCGTAAGATAGATCATTGTCCAATTGGACAGTACTGAAGTCTAACACATGTGTGGGATCACCGTGGTATCTCCGAAGCATAGATACATGAAAAACTGGATGCACGGCTGATAAGCTAGGCGGCAAAGCTAATCTGTAAGCCACCCCTCCCACTCTGTCTAGAATCTCAAATGGACCAATATACCTAGGGCTGAGCTTGCCCTTCTTCCCAAACCTCATCACACCTTTCATAGGTGACACTCGGAGCAATACTCGTTCGCCAACCATGAAATCTACATCTCGAACCTTACGATCCGCATAATTCTTCTGCCTGGACTGAGCTGAACGCAATCTCTCCTGAATAGTCTTGACCTTATCCAAGGCCTCCTGAACTAAGTCTGTACCTAACAACCGAGCCTCTCCCGGTTCAAACCATCCAACTGGTGATCGACATCGCCTACCGTACAACGCCTCATATGGAGCCATCTGGATGCTAGATTGGTAACTGTTATTGTAGGCGAACTCTGCTAATGCTAGAAAGCGGTCCCACGAGCCTCCAAAATCAATGACACACGCTCGAAGCATGTCCTCTAGAATCCGAATAGTCCTCTTGGACTGATCATCCGTTTGGGGATGAAAAGCTATACTCAGCTGAACCTGGGTGCCTAACTCCTGCTGGACCGCTCTCCAGAACCGCGGTGCTCATATTTCACCTGCTGACAATTTAGACACCGAGCAACATACGCAACGATATCCTTCTTCATTCTGCGCCACCAATAGTGCTGACGTAAGTCCTGGTACATCTTCGCGGCGCCTGGGTGAATAGAATACCGCGAACTGTGGGCCTCTGCTAAGATTAACTCTCGAATCCCTTCGACATTGGGCACACAAACTCGACCCTGCAATTTCAATATCCCATCATCATCTAGATTTACCTGTGTGGCACCTCCCCACTGTACTGTATCTCTCAACTCACGCAAATGAGGATCATCAAATTGCCTCTCACGGATACGCTCTAATAAAGATGAATGAGCGACCGTGCAGGCTAACACTCTACTAGGCTCAGAAATATCCAATCTCACGAACCGGTTGGCTAGTGCCTGGACGTCTAGAGCCAATGGTCTCTGACTGACCGGAATATATGCAAGACTACCCATGCTGGCAGACTTTCTACTCAATGCATCGGCCACCACATTGGCCTTACCTGGGTGATATAAAATAGTAACATCATAGTCTTTTAGCAACTCTAGCCACCTTCTCTGCCTCATATTCAACTCTTTCTGCTTAAACAAATACTGAATGCTCTTATGGTCGGTATATACTTCACATGCTACACCATACAAGTAATGCCTCCAGATCTTCAATGCGTGAATAATCGCCGCCAATTCTAGATCATGCACTGGATAGTTCTTCTCATGAATCTTCAACTGCCTCGAAGCATAGGCAATAACTTTGCCATCATGCATTAACACTGCACCAAGCCCAATACGGGAAGCATCACAATAAACAGTATAAGGTCCCGTACCTGTGGGTAAAACCAATACCAGTGCTGTGGTCAAGATTGTCTTGAGCTTTTGAAAGCTCGCCTCACATTCATCGGACCATTCAAATTGAACACCCTTCTGGGTCAATCTGGTCAGTGGGGTTGCAATAGAAGAAAATCCTTCTACGAATCGGCGGTAATAACCCGCTAACCCCAAGAAACTTCGAATATCTGTGGCTGATGTCGGTCTAGGCCAGCTCTTGACTGCCTCAATTTTCTTCGGATCAACCTGAATACCTGCTGCCGTCACAATATGACCCAGGAATGCAACTGAACTTAGCCAAAATTCACACTTTGAAAATTTTGCATATAGCTGGCTATCTCTCAGAGTCTGTAAGGCCACTCTGAGATGTTGCACATGCTCCTCCTGACTGCGGGAATATATTAATATGGAAACAATGAAGACTACAACGAACAAGTCTAAATAAGGCACGAACACCTCATGCGTATGCACATATCCATGACTCTGAAGTCCGGCCATAAGAGTTGTTCTTAAATTACAACATTGTCAATTAACCCTGTTATCAAATATCTTATTCCAAAACTCCCACTTTACTCACAGTGAGGTATGGAAACCTCATGATTACTTTCTCGAATTGATGCGTCATATTTATCCTTACCCGGTGCTTATCTCAAAGTCTAGAACTCAACGGTCACAAAATAGAAATGGCTAAATATGAATAGAAACTGTGCAAGGATTGTCAAATAATCCTAACAGGCATAGCTCAAATTTAGTATATTATGCTAGATTTTTACTTCCAAAAAGGGAAAATTTTAAACACAAACTTTTCACCACCAGGGACCTTGTCCTCATATAATAATCACCGCAGCTTGCAGCTCGGTTTTTAAAACGAATATTTTCACGTTATACAAATTATGAGGATCTCATCCTCCACTCTAAATCACAAGCATTTGCACATTGTGCCACTGATGTTTTTCATTTCCTTTCTTTCTTCTTTTCAACTATTGTCCGTCAAAGAGCATCACGACATAAAAGAACCCTCATACCGACATGGTATACAATTTAACCATTTAAAATAGTTACTTCAGGAATTCATTCCCATTGTAATAATTAATATAAAGTCACTTTTGACCTCATCAATATTCCTAGTGACCAATACATAATAATAGAGATAATTACCTCCATTTAATAGCACAACGTGAGTATTCACATATGTAGATTTGATGATTACGAAGCTCACTCATGAGCGGAGCATATTAAGAGGACTTGCCTCAATTCTTCAAAGATCAAATCAAATTGAGGAAAAATGTTCCTTTTATAACAATCAGAATTGTACATGTGATAACATCATCTGGTGTAGTGACCTCAGTCACACCATAGAAATTATGTCAACAACTAGATCTCCACCTCTAGGAGTCTCACATCCGCCTCTAACATCCTGACCCCTAACTCTAGTCGGTCATGTGAGTTGAGTATTGACTGGAATGGGGCACGTAGCTTGAGTGCCTTCATAAATTATATTTCTCCAATCTGCCACATTCACAACAATTCCTTTGAGGCCCAGTTAACTTATTGGACATGACAACATATTCGGACACTGTCATAATAACCTGACATGATCGTTCAGATCGTACATACCACACCTTTCAAAGTGTCAGGGAGGTAACTCCTCCAAACATTTCTACAAATTGGATTGAGTAGGTAATGTCACATGGCCAATCTGCCCTCTTCATAGGCTTGTCACAAACATTGACGACCAATTACCTCTTTTGCTCATATACTCTTTATTACTCTTTGGGCCGATTCTTACCCCTGCAGAGTACTAAGCCTCAAACATGCATAATTTATTTGGGGGACCTTTCCATACCATATGTATACATTCCAAGCCAAAACTGACATAAAAATGGCCATTCGGTCCATTCACTAATAGTGCTTTTGGCTATACGTCAAAGTCACAACATCTGATAGTCCACAATAATTATCCTTCACAACTTCGAATAAATCAACCAGACGTCAAGGTCCATTAAAACCACAGCCTACATTATGTTTCCACTAATCCACTCGCTACCTGAAACACAATAGAATCAACCCTCTCACCTTCAACTATTCCCGCATTCTGCAATATCTCATAGCAACAATCAATAATTTACCTTGGGTTCTCAAAAGATGCACCACTGAAGGAGATAGCGAAGAGTTTGGTGAAATTTATCCGAAACTCCGTAAAACTTCTGAAGGCATTGTTGATCTATCACCAGCCTGTGCCATTGTCGGCTGAAGAAGCAGTACATGCCTTCGCCGTTCGTGGGAAGACAAGAGTAGAAATTCAACTTAACAATTGAAGAACAAACTCGCACGATAGGAAAGAATGAAGGGAATATTTTCCTAACTCCGTAGCCTCTGGGGATAAATACAGACGTCTCCGTACCGATCCCTCAGACTCTACTAAGGTTGTTCGTGAGTTGTGAGACCTGTGCAACCTAGTGCTCCGATACCAACTTGTCACGACCCGGATTTCCCACCATCGGGGTCATGATGGCGCCTACTAAATGGAAGCTAGGCAAGCCAAATATTAATTACATCTCCATTAATTACCAAATTCTTATTAAAATATATAAATTACAGCGGAATAATCAAAATTAGCGGAAGACTTAGTCAAATATGATAAAGAAAACCCAAACATGATACACTACCCAAGACTGGTGTCACAATACTCACGAACTTCTAAGAATAATACACATAATTGTCCGAAAGAAAATACAAGCTGTTTATCTCGATTACATGAGATAACAGAATGAAAAGCATAGATAGAAGAGACAACGGGTCCTGCGGACGCCTGCAAGGCTACCTCGTAGTCTCGGTAGTCGAAAAATCCACAAGTCGCTACTACCGTTGCTGTTGTCCGTAACCTGTATCTGCGCAAAAAGAGCGCAGAGTGTAGTATCAGCACAACCGACCCCATGTGCTGGTAAGTGCATGGCCTATCCCAGCGAACTAGTGACAAGGCTAAGGCCAGTCACCCACATAAACATGTACAATTGCAATATAGATATATATATATACAATACATTTATAAGGAAATACTCTGCTCTGAAATAACGGTCAATAACTCACGATATCCAGAATAATCTAATCAACATAATAAATCTTACTTCCATGTCTCAATTCCTCTCTCATTTCATATCTTGTGGTAGGCGTACCACCCGCTCCCAACTATCACAGTAATTATACCTTGTGGTAGGCGTACCACCCACTCCCAATTATCATAGTAATTATATCTTGTGGTAGGCGTACCACCCGCTCCCAATTATCATAGTAATTATATCTTGTGGTAGGCGTACCACCCGCTCCCAAATATATCAATAATTATATCTTGTGGTAGGCGTACCACCCGCTCCCAAATATATCTCAATAATTATATCTTGTGGTAGGCGCACCACCCGCTCCCAAATATATCTCAATAGGCTACCGGCAACTATGGCCAATGCCAAGATTTAAATCACTTCGTGGTCGGCGTACCACACGATCCCATTTCTTATTATATAAGTGGTCGGCGTACCACACGATCCCATTTCTTATTATATAAGTGGTCGGCGTACCACACGATCCCATTTCTTATTATATAAGTGGTCGGCGCGCCACACGATCCCAATTCATAAATATATATATATATATATATATATATATATATATATATATATATATATTACCGGCATTTAGCCAATAATCTCTATATCAACAATATTTGTAATTACCGGTTTTTAAACCAATAATTTATAATAGTTTCAACAATTTACCTTCATTACTGGTATAACACCAATAATTCTTATTCAACAATTTATTCATAACTAAATTCATATTCCTACAAACTAGGATAGAACAAACACTTACCTCGAAAGTTCACGAACGATTCAATCCGTAGCAATGCCTTTTCCTTTCGAATTTGACTCCAATCCAACCGTATCTATACACAATTGATTTCATATCATCAATTCTACTTAACAAACTAGTTCATATTGCTAAATATGATTTTTACAACATTCTGCTCGGAATAGTAAAAATCGACCCCGGGCCCACATAGTCGAAACTCAAATTTCGAACCAAAATAAGTTCACCCAATCCTCCATGAGTTCAAATATACAATTTTTTCTTAAGTTCGACTCCAAAACGAAGTCTAGATCGTAAATTCATTGAAAACCCTTACTATACTAAATTCTCAATTTTTCTACCCATTTACACCTATTTAGGCTTAGGAATTCAAATAATATTGATGGAAAATGAAGAAAACGAGTTAAGAATCACTTACCCAAGAAGTATGAAGAAGGGTTGCTCAAGAATCGCCCAAGAAGCTGTGGAGAAGAGAGGTTTTTTTGTGAAAATGGGATAAAATCCCGTAAGTGTTCTGTTTTGGGTATTAATTCACTGGGCGAAAATGTGTTCTATGCGATCGCGGAGCTACTGATGCGATCGCATTGAGTAAGGTCATTTGTACTCTGCGATCGCATTGAAGAAGTTGCGATCGCATAGAATGGGCAAGCTACCTTATGCGATCGCAGGACACTCTGTGCGATCGCATAGAGGAGAAATAAGGGGCTGGCTTTTTATACAATGCGATCGCATTACATGGTATGCGATCGCGTAAAGGAAAAATGGCAAGCTATGCGATCGCAGGGACAATAATGCGATCGCATAGAAGGATTTTCAGGACTTCTAAACTTTGCTCTATGCGATCGCTGCTACACCTATGCGATCGCAAAGAAGAAAATCTCTGTGCAAAAACTGCAGAAATTCTGCTGCATTTCCAAGTTCTAAACCATCCCGTTACCTATCCGAAACTCACCCGAGCCCTCGGGATTCAAACCAAGTATGTACACCGACTCAAAAACATCATACGAACTTGCTCGCGCGATCAAATCACCAAAATAACATCAAAATCAAGGAATTGAGCCTTAAATCTCAAGAATTCTTTCAAAATTTCATAACTTCCAAAATTTCCAATTTAAAGCCAAAACACATCAAACGACGTCCGTTTTCAACCAAACTTTACAGGAAGCGCTTAACCAATATATATGACCTGTATGGGCGTCGGAACCAAAATACGAGCCCGATACCAGTACTTTTTAATAAAAATTCAGTTTCATTTTCCTTAAACATTTTCAGAAAACAATTTAACAGAAAAATTCTTTTACCGGGGTTCTAGACTTCGAATTTCAATTCCGGGCATACGCCCAAGTTCCATATTTTTCTACGGATTTTCTGAGACCGTCAAATCACGGATCCGGGTCCGTTTACCAAAAACGTTGACCAAAGTCAACCATATCAATATTAATATCAAAATTCTTCAACTTTTTCACATATTTCACATATTTCAACATAAATATTTTCCAGCTTTGTGCCCGGACTGTACACGCAAATCGAAGCAACTATAAATGAGGTTTTCAAGACCTCCAAAGCTCGTAATGCTTAATAAAACAAGTGATGACCCTTTGGGTCGTCACATAACGGAACCCCGAGTACAAACTAAGTGAACCGTACTATGAAATTAGCTAGCGTAGCTCAGAGGTACTGAGAATGGGACTGTGGGTTCGATTCCCACAGGTCCTGGACTGGTTTTATTGAGTTGACTATTTGTTGTTAGCTTAATTGTAGACTATTGCAGTAATCATTTATAGTTGTTAATTTCGGAAACTAATATCATTTAAACTGCTTATTATTGTTATTATCATTATATTATTGTTTCTCTCAGTAGGGCCCTGACCTTCCTCGTCACTACTCCATCGAGGTTAGGCTTGGCACTTACTGAGTACCGCCGTGGTGTACTCATGCTACTCTTCTGCACACTTTTGTTGTGCAGATCCAGGTACATCAGAGCAAGCTCGTGCTAGGTGATCCCGCAGCTTTCTGGGAGACTTCGAGGTATGATCTGCTACGTTCGCGGATCCGGAGGCTTTCCTTCTACTCTAGAAGTACTAGTTGATATTTTTCTTCATTTCGTTGTTAGATACTCTTTACATATAGAGCCACAGTTGTATTTCTCTTTTAGTCCGTGTTACCGTGGGGTTCCGGATCTTGGTAGTGTTTTATTTATTGTGTGACGGATGTATGTGCCAAGCGGCACGAATTACATATCTTTTATGCTATTTTTCCACAACGTGTTAGGCTTACCTAGTCGGGGGAACTGGGTGCCATCACGACATGTTCACAATTGGTGAACTAGGGTCGTGACAAGTTGGTATCAAAGCTCTAGGTTCATAGGAGTCACGGGACACGGACCGGTTACTTAGAGTCTCGCTGATCGATACGGAGACGTCTGTATTTTTCTATGAGGGGCTATGTGACTGTTTAGGAAAACTCTTTATTTCTTTGGATTCCTTTGTCGTGCGACATTTTTGGCATCAAAAATCTAAATTATTGATTTCTATTCTCTCATAGATGGTGAGGACACGATCTACTCGCGATGATCAGGTACCCGCGCCCCCTGTTGCCGCCGTCAGAGGCCGGGGCCGAGGTAGAGGACGAGGACGCGCCCGAGGTGCAGCCACAGCACCCGCGCGCGCTGCCGCTGAGGTGCCACAGGTAGACCAGGTTGGAGCGCAGGCACCTGGTACACCGACTACAGCTGCTACTACTCCAGCACTACAGGAGACCCTGGCCCGGTTCATGAGTATGTATACTACTTTAGCTCGGGCAGAGTTGCTTCCTCTTGTCGTAGCTACATCTCGGGTCGGGGGAGGGGCCCGGACTCCCGCGGCCGTATACCGGAGCAGCGTGTGCCGGTGGGACAGGTTCCCGATGTTTTGGTTATGCCTCGTGCCGCCCCAGCACAGCCGGAGGTGGACCGAGCGCCTCCGAGGACGAGCGGCGTAGATTGGAGAGGTTCGAGAAATATGACCCTCCAGTGTTTAGTGGTTTGGCTTCAGATGATGTATTGGGTTTTCTAGAGGAGTGTCATCGTATTCTTCGTACTATAGGGATTGTGGAGACCACCGGGGTTTCCTTCACTACTTTTCAGTTTCGTGGGGCCGCTTATGATTGGTGGCGCACGTATGAGTTGGATAGTCCCGAGGAGTCTGCTTCATTGACTTGGACGCAGTTTTCAGATATGTTTTTGAGGGAGTTTGTTCCACAGAGCCTTAGGGATTCTTGGCGCTCGGAGTTTGAGCGGTTACGACAGGGCTCCATGTCAGTATTGGAGTATGCTATCAGTTTCACCCGTCTATCCAGGCATGCACCGGCTTTGGTAGCCACAGTTCGGGAGAGAGTGCGGAGATTTGTTGAGGGCTTTGTTCCGCCTATTCGATCCAGCATGGCCAGAGAGCTTGAGACAGATATATCTTATCAGCAGGCAGTTAGTATTGCCAAGAGGATCGAGAGTATGCTCCCTAGAGAGCGGAGAGAGAGAGGCCAAGAGGTCTCGTGAGTCGGGCCATTTCTCTGGTGCCCGCACTTCATCAGCCGGTCGTTTTGGCAGGGGTTATTCCGGTCGACCAGTTCACTCGGCATTGCCCGCAGCCGGTAGTACTCCAGCTCCCCCCAGCACCTCAGGATCCTTACTATGCTCCCCCAGTTTCCAGTGCGCCTCCTGCGCGAGGTACCTCCAAGGGTCAGTCCAGCGGGAGCGGGGCCAGTCAGTCACATCCGTTGCACCATCCCAGAGCTTGTTTCGAGTGCGAGGATACTCGTCATCTGGTTAGGGAGTGCCCCGGGCGCGGGACGGGTGTGCCTTCACAGACTTCACAGCCTCAGCATGCTCTACAGGGTTAGCAGGCCACCGTTCCAACTCAAGCTGCCACCCCACCTGCCCAGCCAGCCAGGGGTGGGGATTAGGGTGATAGAGGCCTCCCTCAAGGGAGGGGCCAGGCTAGAGTTTATGCTATTCCCGATCGCGCTACGACTGTTGCATCTGATTCTGTTATCACATGTATTATTCTGGTTAGTCACAGGGAGGCATCGGTTCTATTCGACCCTGGTTCCACTTTTTCATATGTGTCTTCTTACTTTGCTTCTCATTTGGGTGTGCCTCGGGATTCTTTGAGTGCCCCCATTTATGTTTCCACTCCGGTGGGTGATTCTTTGGGTGTGGACCGCGTATATCGGTCGTGTTTGATTACCATTTGTGATTTTGAGACCAGGAGCGGATCTATTGCTGCTCGGGATGGTCGATTTTGATATTATTCTAGGCATGGACTGGTTGTCGCCCCATTATGCTATTCTTGATTGTCACGCCAAGACCGTGACGCTGGCTATGCCAGGCATTCCACGTATTGAGTGGAGTGGTACTCTAGATCACACCCCTAGCCGTGTTATTTCTTTTCTCAGAGCTCAGCGTATGGTTGAGAAGGGGTGTGCTGCTTATCTAGCCTATGTGCGGGACGTCGGTATTGACGCTCCCTTTATTGATTCTGTTCATGTGGTACGTGACTTTGCTGATGTATTTCCAGTTGATCTTCCGGGCATGCCGCCCGACAGAGATATTGACTTTGCTATTGACTTGTTGCCGGGAACTCAGCCCATTTCTATTCCACCGTACCGTATGGATCCTCCTGAGTTGAAGGAGTTGAAGGATCAATTACAAGAGTTATTGGGCAAGGGTTTTATTCGACCCAGTGTTTCGCCTTGGGGTGCTCCTGTATTGTTTGTGAAGAAAAAGGACGGTTCTATGCATATGTGTATTGACTATCGTCAGCTGAACAAGGTTACAATGAAGAACCGGTATCCTTTGCCCCGTATTGATGATTTATTTGACCAGCTACAGGGCGCACAGGTGTTTTCAAAGATTGATTTGCGCTCTGGGTATCACCAGCTGAAGATTCGGGAGCCAGATATCCCGAAGACTGCCTTCGGGACTCGGTATGGTCACTATGAGTTCCTCGTGATGTCTTTTGGGCTAACTAATGCCCCAGCAGCCTTTATGCATTTGATGCACAGTGTGTTCAGGCCTTATCTGGACTCGTTCGTGATTGTCTTCATTGATGATATTCTAGTATATTCCCGGAGCCGGGAAGAGCACGAGCAACATTTGAGGATAGTGCTTCGGATTCTAAGGGAGAAGCAGCTTTATGCCAAGTTCTCTAAATGTCAATTCTGATTGAGTTCAGTGGCATTTTTGGGCCACGTGGTGTCGAGTGATGGTATTCGAGTAGATCCGAGGAAGGTGGAGGCCGTGCGGAGTTGGCCCAGACCCTCCTCCGCTACTGAGATTCGCAGTTTCCTTGGTTTGGCGGGCTATTACCGTCGTTTCGTAGAGGGGTTCTCTTCGATTGCAGCACCTATGACTAGATTGACCCAAGAGGGTGCCCCTTTTCAGTGGACAGACGAGTGTGAGGCGAGCTTTCAGAAGCTCAAGACAGCTTTGACTTCGGCCCCTATATTGATGTTGCCTACAGGTTCGGGGTCCTATACTGTATATTGTGATGTCTCACGAGTTGGGCTCGGTGCGGTATTGATGCAGGACGGTAGGGTGATTGCCTACGCGTCGAGACAGCTGAAGGTGCATGAGAAGAATTACCCTGTTCATGATTTGGAGCTAGTTGCCATTGTTCACGCCTTGAAAATTTGGCGTCATTATTTATATGGGGTTCCTTCTGAGATCTACACCGATCACCGGAGCTTGCAGCACTTGCTTAAGCAGAAGGACCTGAATATGCGTCAGAGGAGATGGTTGGAACTACTGAAGGACTATGATATTACTATTCTCTATCATCCGGGCAAGGCTAATGTGGTTGCTGATGCCTTGAGTCGTCGGGCAGAGAGTTTGGGGAGTTTAGCATATCTACCAGCTTCGGAGAGGCCTATGGCGATGGATGTTCAGGCTTTGGCCAGGCAGTTTGTTAGACTGGATCTTTCGGAGCCCAGCCGGGTTCTAGCTTGTGTGGTTTCTCGGTCTTCTCTATTTGACCGCATCAGGGAGCGTCAGTTCGACGACCCTCATTTGCTTGTCCTTCAGGATAGAGTTCGGCGTGGTGATGCTCGAGATGTTACCATCGGAGATGATGGAGTTATGAGGATGCAAGGGCGTATCTGTGTGCCCAATGTAGATGATCTTCGAGAGCTGATTCTAGCAGAGGCCCATAGTTCGCGGTATTCCATCCATCCCGGTGCCGCGAAGATGTATCAGGACTTGAAACAACATTACTGGTGGAGGCGGATGAAAAGGGATATAGTTGATTATGTTTCTAGATGCCTCAACCGCCAGCAGGTGAAGTATGAGCATCAGCGTCCGGGTGGATTGATGCGGCAGATTGAGATTCCCGAGTGGAAATGGGAGCGCATCACCATGGACTTTATATCTGGGCTTCCACGGATCGTTAGGAAGTTTGATTCCATTTGGGTTATTGTGGATCGGTCGACCAAGTCCGCCCATTTCATACCGGTGAGCACTCGCTTATTCATCGGAGCGACCGGCGGAGATCTATATCGAGGAGATAGTTCGGCCGCATGGTATTCCGGTTTCCATCATTTCGGATAGAGGCACTCGGTTCACTTCACGGTTCGGAGAGCCGTACGGCGAGGAGTTAGGTATCGGGGTGGAGGCCGAGCACGGCGTTTCATCCCCGGACCGATGGTCGGTCCGAGCGCACTATTCGGATTTTGGAGGATATGCTCCGTGCGTGCGTGATTGAATTTGGAGGTTCATGGGATCACTTCTTGCCGCCGGCGGAGTTTGCTTATAACAACAGCTACCAGTCTAGTATTCGGATGGCACCGTATGAGGCCCTATATGGTAGGAGGTGCAGGTCTCCGTGGGTTGGTTTGAGCCGGGCGAGGCCAGGTTACTAGGTACTGATATGGTTCGGGAGGCTATGGACAAGGTCAAGGTGATTCAAGACAGACTTCGTGCGGCCTAGTCTAGACAGAAGAGTTATGCGGACAAGAAGGTTCGCGATGTGGCTTTTATGGTTGGTGAGCGGGTTCTGCTTCGAGTCTCTCCCATGAAGGGTGTTATGAGGTTTGGGAAGAAAGGAAAGCCGAGTCCTAGATTTATTGGCCCTTTTGAGATTTTGAGGCGTGTTGGGGAGGTTGCTTATGAGTTGGCCTTACCTCCCGGCCTAGCCGGAGTTCACCCCGTATTTCATGTCTCCATGCTCCGGAGATACCATGGTGACCCGTCGCATGTGTTGGATTTCACATCTGTTCAGCTAGACAAGGATTTGTCTTATGTTGAGGAGCCAGTAGCCATTCTAGACAGGCAAGTCAGAAAGCTAAGGTCAAAGAACATCGCTTCGGTAAAGGTTCAGTGGCGGGGCCAGCTGGTCGAGGAGGCGACTTGGGAGACCGAGCAGGATATGCACAACCAGTACCCTCATCTTTTCACTACTCCGGGTATGTTTTCTATGCTCGTTCGAGGACGAACGAATCTTTAAGTGTGGGAAGATGTAACGACCCGACCGGTCGTTTTAGAAAATTACGCCCCAATCCCTAACTTAACTGTTCCCCTAAGTTCATTTCTGCTATTGTGGGTTGCCGGGAGAGTCGGTTCCGAAAATTTGAGCATTTTTGGGACACTTAGTCCCTAAATAAGAGCTTTGAAACTAGAAAACGGTCCGTAGCCGGAACAGTGTTAAGACGATCTCGGAATGGAAATCCGATGGTTCCATTAGCTCCGTTAGGTGATTTCGGGGTTAGGAGCGCGTTCGGAATGTATTTTGGAGGTCCGTAGCTCAATTAGGCTTGAAATGCCGAAGGTTGAAATTTTGGCGAATCCGAACGATAGGTGAGAGTTTGATCCGGGGGTCGGAATGGAATTCCGACAATTTCTATAGCTTCGTTATGTGATTTTGGATATGTCCGCAAATTTTCAGGTCATTCGGACGTCGTTTGGTCGGGTTTTAGATCGAATGTGCAACTCGGAAAGTTTTAAGAAATTTAGGCTTGAATTCGTTGTGAATTATGGGTTTTGATGTTGTTAGACGTGTTTTGGTGATTAGAATAAGTTCGTATCATGTTTTGGAATAGGTTGGTGGTTTTCGTTGGGATCCCGGGGTCTCGGGATGAATCCGGGGGTCCAATCGGGCTATTTCATGCATTTTGGAAATGTTGTTAACTGCTGGTGTGTGCTGCAGACGAATGCTCTATGCGATCGCAATGGGCTAATGCGATCGCATAGAAGGTTTTGGAGAGGCCAAGTATTTGTTCTATGCGATCACGGGCATGGATATGCGATCGCATAGTTCTGGAAAGTTATGCTCTGCGATCGCGTACAGTCCTATGCGATCGCATAGTGTATAGAGAAGAGGGGTCCCAGGTCCAGCTTTTGTCCTATGCGATCGCGGAGCAGGGTATGCGATCACATAGGTATATTTTGGTGAGCATTGCGATCGCATTAAGGACTATGCGATCGCATAGAGTAGTTTGGCGAGGGTCAAAATTTGTTCTATGCGATCGCAACAGGGATCATGCGATCGCATAGAGTAAAAATGTCTGGCAGTGACTTAAGTCCAGAAACATTTTAGCCGCGACCCATAAATCAAAAACGCCATTGTTGAGCTCCAAGAGAGGATTTTGAAGGGGAAACGCTGGGATATCATCGGGAAATCATCGGGGGTAAGTTTCTTGACCTTAATTCGTTGGTTTATCATGAAATCCATGATTATTTCATTGAAATTGGAAGATTAAAGGTGGGTTTGAGCCCTAGGCCTAAATGTTAGAAAATCTTTGATTTGAATGGGCAAACGGAGTCCGATTTCGATAAATTTTATATGCACGGACTCGTATTGAGATAAGGAACCCGAATATATAATTTTTGTGATTTTTCGATAAGCGTACCAGAAGTCGGGTTTTGGCAACTTGTGGGTTTTGGTGAATTTTGAGTTAATTTGATTGGGTAATGCCCAATTGGCCTATTTTGATGTGATTCTATTGATTTTTATCAGATTCTACACTTGTGGAGGCCGACATTTGTGGCAAGAGAGTTGTTTCATAGCGGTTTTGTACCGGAGTCGAGGTAAGTGGCTTGTCTAACCTCGTGTGGGGAACTTTCACCCCTAGGATATTATTGTGATATTTTAAATGCCTTGTACGCGAGGTGACGGGCGTGTACATGCGCTGGTTGTTGAACACATGCTTTACTTAAAATGTTCAATGAGTGATATTCCTGTTTTTAGCTGTTAAATTCGATATTCCTACCCGGTGGTAGTTAGAAGAGCATGATTAGATAGTGTTTAACTGTCTAGTTGCCTAATTGTCTTACTTGAGTTTTCTTGGTAATCGCTGGCGCTGTCTATCGGCGAAGTTATAGTTAACCATATTATACTTCTCTCTGTGTATTCCTTTTACTTGTATTGAAATATGGACTACGGGTTCAATTCCCGAGATCCTGAGATTATTGAAATATGGACTACGGGTTCAATTCCCGAGATCCTGAGATTATTGAAATATGGACTACGGGTTCAATTCCCGAGATCCTGAGATTATTGAAATATGGACTACGGGTTCAATTCCCGAGATCTTGAGATTATTGAAATATGGACTACGGGTTCAATTCCCGAGATCCCGAGTTAATGGTAGGGACTACGGGTTCGATTCCCGAGATCCTGAGTTATTGGTAGGGACTACAGGTTCGATTCCCGAGATCCTGAGTTATTGGTATGGACTGCGGGTTCGATTCCCGGAGATCCTGAGTTATTGATTATTTATTGAGACATGGGCTGCGGGTTCGATTCCCGGAGACCCAGAGGTACTGTCAATGGGACTGTGGGTTCGATTCCCACAGGTCCTGGACTTGTTTTGGTTACTCTTTGTTAGCTTAATTGTAGACGGTTGCAGTATTTACTTTATTATTGTTATTTCAGTCTCATTCTTATTAGAACTGGTCGATATTGTTATTATCATTTTGTTATTATCTCACGGTAGGGCCCCAACCTTCCTCGTCACTACTCCATCGAGGTTAGGCTTGGCACTTACTGAGTACCGTCGTGGTGTACTCATACTACTCTTCTGCACACTTTTGTTGTGCAGATCCAGGTACATCAGAGCAGGCTCGTGCTAGGTGATCCCGCAGCTTTCTGGGAGACTTCGAGGTATGATCTGCTACGTCCGCGGATCCGGAGGCTTCCCTTCTACTCTAGAAGTACTAGTTGATATTTTTCTTCATTTCGTTGTTAGATACTCTTTACATATAGAGCCACAGTTGTATTTCTCTTTTAGTCTGTGTTACCGTGGGGTTCCGGATCTTGGTAGTGTTTTATTTATTGTGTGACGGATGTATGTGCCAAGCGGCACGAATTACATATCTTTTATGCTATTTTTCCGCAACGTGTTAGGCTTACCTAGTCGGGGGAACTGGGTGCCATCACGACATGTTCACAATTGGTGAACTAGGGTCGTGACAGCAACACACAAGTTCTCATTTTCACATTTCAAATCAACACTAATTCTTTTAAACAAGTATCGTCAAATATTCAAAGTTCGAATTTTTTTTCTTTACAACCACTTTTTGCTTATTTTGATTGGAAACAACAGTTCCGTGTTCAAATTACACACATCGTAAGGGTTCTCACTTTTCTTAACCCTAAACTGATAGATAAGTTCTAACCAAATCACAAATTAAAATCTAAAAAATTTTAATTACAAAACAATCTGTTCCTAATAGCACAAGATGTGAAAAATCTTCAAAAGTAGCAAGCTAAGCACAGATCCAACAACTGCCTAATGATGCACAGTGAGAAAACAAAGTAACCTTATACTCGCATAAATACATACGTACATAAGCAAAAGCAACGAGAAATGGAGAGTACCTAGGTGAATTGATCAGCATATATCAAAGGAACGACAAAGATTAGCGAAATTCTTGCCAGCTTTATCGAAGAGCTGCCGAGAAGAGGAAAAGGAAGTGAGAGATTAAGATATGAGAGGGAGTCGCCGGCTATGGCGATTTGGCGATCTGTGAGACAGAGGCAAATTAAATAAATAAAATAGGGTTTACTGGAAGCAAGATAGTGAAGGAAAGTCGGGGCGGAGTTCTCTAATTTATGAGAGTATAAATAGGGGACAATATTAATTGCTCTCTTATTTTGTAAATTCATAATATGGCGGTTTGAAAACAGCCGTAATATGTTGTCTATTGTGGCAGTTTTGTGTAACCGCCAGTATAAAACCGCCACAATTGAATCGTTTTTTTGTAGTGTTAAATATGGAAAACAAAAATTTAAAACCATCCATTTTGAGGGATATTTGTGTACTTTACACCATCTATGAGTTAGTGAGAAATTAGCGACTGGTTAATGCAAGAAAAATCTATGGAAGAAAGTGACATAGTTCTCTCGTGAGTTCTTTTATACTATATCTCAAATCGGTTGGACAAAACCAACATCTGAAGTCCAAATGTTACAAATCTTGGCTTGTTATTGTGACAGATAGTTCTCTTCGAAAATGCTGGATATGTTAAAGAGTTGCCCATTTAAAGAGACATTATCCAACTTCAATAATATATTGAACACTTATCGAGAAAAGGTGAATTTAACAACATAATTGTTTACCTCTAAAATGGTACAATTAAATTTATACGTATAGATAATTGAATTGATTTGATTTCAAAATAATAAGTAGGTTAGATAAAAGTGTAAATCTAGCATATCCAATTGGGTTATACGCAGAGGCGGAGCTAGGATTTAAGGTGTATGGGTTCTAAATTACAAATTCAGGATCTCGAAAAAAGTTACTAGTTTTTTTACTACTGTAGTAGTAGCTCTACTGTAGCTCCGCCCCTGACTACATATGAATGTTTGCTTCTTAATAAGGGCATAAGACTACTCCATGTGAATAGTCTCACTAAGAAACTAAAAACAAGAAAGCAGGACAACAACCACATACCTTGTCTGTCGACAAACCTCCAGTTTGAAATTTTGGAAAGAACCAAAGCACAAATTAATAAAGAGAATGAAGTTCAAAATGTGGGGCAACCCTAGAATCAAAGATTAAAAATTAGATTTCGTATAAATTGTCAAATATAAATATAAGAGGAAAACTGAAGAAGAAAAAAATCATAAAAAATAAGTTGAAGAAGAAAAATAGGGTCTAACTTCTAAGGGAGAAAGAGCATACACTGCAAGAGTTGGAAGGCGTCCGACTCCGTCTAATTGTGGTAGCAGCGCCGACGATCAACAGAGGCAGAACCCTAGCAGCAAAAATTAATCAATAGAGACAAAGTTATAGAATATATCAGCAGAATCCTAATTTTTTTTTGGGAATTTTGATTTCGTCCTTGTTTGGAATTGGAAGAAGTCTGTTTTTGTTTAGAGTTTTGTCTTTTGTTTATTAGAAAGAAAAAAGTTAGTGTATTAAAAATGTTACTTTAGAGGAAAGTAAGGGGAGTTTTTGTTGAATTTATTTATGAATTAGAGTTTTGTCTTTTGTTTATTAGAAAGAAAAAAGCTAGTGTATTTAAAATGTTACTTTAGAGGAGTTTTGTCTTTTGTTTATTAGAAAGAAAAAAGTTAGTGTATTAAAAATATTACTTTAGAGAAAAGGAAAGTAAGGGGAGTTGTCTGGGAATTATACAGAATAATTTACTGCTTTCCAAAAATATTATAAAAACAATGAAATAACATTGCTTTCATAGGGAATTGAACTCAGGAGCTAGCCAACGAACCCAGAACCCATTTCCATTGAACCCAAACCACTTTTATTACTGGGTTCGGTAACAATATTTATATCTAATTTAGTAAATTTTTCAATACAATATAGAGTCTCGGAAAAAGTCACTGGGTTCGCCCGAACCCACACCTACAACTGTAGCTCCCCCCTGGTTATACGTGGTTTATAGACAAGGGGTCTTTCGGCTCGCTCGATGCTACCGACTTTTCTAGTTCCAGTTCTGAGTTCTCGGGAACTGAAGAAGAGGCGGAAAGTGATGGTGCTAACGGCCAAAATAGCGAAGACCAAGATATTGGGCCGGCTGCAGATTGCCCACTTCTCCTGGGGGTGAAAATGCTTCTCTTCCTCTGGGTTCCAGAAATGCAATAGCGCAGTTTTTGCTTTTTTTTTGTTTTTCTTTTTCATACTTTTTTGTTTGTGCTACTTGGCACGTTTTCTATGAATAGAAGTACCTTTTCGTTTAAGTATTGTGCAAGTTTTTCTCTTTGCGTAACTTTCATTTAACAATTTGAGCAAGTTTGTCTCTTTGCGTTGAATTATGAAAGGCTTTGAGTATATTTTCCCCCGAGAGAATTTGGATTCCAAGCATTATAAGTTCTTCTAAATCAACCTTTTAACATGAGGATTTAAAAGAGAGGTCCCTCTTATATTTACAGTGCTCTTGAAGAGGACGTCTCCTGTTCAATACGACACTAGCATTTGAAGTACTTGTTTAACTTTCAAATGATAAAATTAATTCATCGTTCAGATAAGAAACAAGATAGAAATAAAAGGGCTTTACTTTATTCCTTTCATTTTCAAAAATACATAAGCATTCGTTGTGCTAAAAATAAATTGCCATTACATGTGGCTAACTTGTATAACTTATTTTTACGGGGTTGGTCGCGCAGTCTCCAGTCCTGATGATACAACTTTATTTCTGAGGTTTCGTATTCTGGTCGATGTTGCAGTCATTGTTTCCATATCCTCATATCATTCCCCCTTAGTGTTCGAATGCGAAGAATGCGAGCTTGAACACTAAAAGTCTTGATCCTTTTGAGATTCTACTAGTGGATGGTTAGATAATATTTAGTTTGATAACAAGCTTCACTTCCCCTTAGGAACTTTAATATCAAGACAAAGACTATCTAAGAAACCACATTGACTTGCACTCGTGAACGATCGGGTAAACCTTGTCCAATAGGAAATTTTACTTCCCGATAGGAACTTTTGCTACCAAGCCAACGATTATCTAACCGCCCCGTAGCGATACGTCATTTGCATGCCTTGTCGTTTTAAGGTTTTATTTCTGATAATGAAGCTTCCTTCGTAGTATGCTTCTGTTGCTGCCTCGTTAAAACATTGCAAGAAAAAACCAATTAGGACAAAAATTGGACGAAGAAATAAAAAGTGCAGCACATACTTTTAGTGTACGCGAGGCTCATCAGCAATAATATCGTTTATGGTGTGCCACGTTCTAGTTACTCGGCAACTTTACTCTGTCTTGATTATCCAATTCGTATGACTGTTTTCCAGTGACAGCTGAAATTTGATAAGGGCCTTCCCACGTTGGACCCATCTTCCATGCATTGAGCTCTCGGGTGTTCTGGGTTACTTTCCTTAAAAAGCCGTTTCCTACTTTGAAATACCATAGGTTGGATCTTCGATTGTAATATCTTCTCATTCTTTGCTTTTGGGCTTCCATCCTCATATGAGCGATGTCCCTGCATTTGTTAAGCAGCTCCAATTTGACCAACACTGCTACATTATTCGCTTCTTCGAACACTTGAAAATATCTCAGGGTAGGTTCTCCTACTTCTACTGGGATCAGGGTTTCTACTCCGTACACGAGAGGAAAATGAGTTTCTCTCGTGCTTGATTTGGTCGTTGTCTGATACACCCACAATACTTCTGATAGCTCTTTGGGAAATTTTCCTTTGGCTGCGTCCAATCTCTTTTTGAGATTTTGTATAATTGTATTGTTTGTTGATTCTTTTTGACTGTTTGGGTTCGAATAATAAGGTGATAATGTGATTCTTTTGATTTATAAGTCTTCAAAGAAATTTGTAATCTTAGCGCCTATAAATTATGCCCCGTTGTCGCAGGCCATTTGATATCCCTAATTAGTAAATTATATTCTCCCACAAGAAATATACCACTTCGCATTCACCAATCTTTGTTAAGGACATTCTTCAACCTACTTAGAGAAATGGTTAGTTAAAATAAAAAGAAACCTTACCTTATTAGGGGCCGGTGGCAGCAGACCGACTATATTCATTTCCCACTTCATGAATGACCACGACGACAAAATTGAGTGAAGTGGCTCTGCCGATTGATGTACTAATGGTGCATAGCATTGATTTTATCACACTATTGAACATAAGCCTTGGGATCTTGTTCCATCCGGTGTCAACAGTATCTCGCCCTAATTAATTTTAATACTAAGGAATCCACGCTCGAGTAATTTTCGCAGATCCCTTTGTGTACTTCTCGCATAACATAGTTAGCTTTGTAAGCTCCATTGAAACTGTATCGTGCTTCTTTAGTGTGCAGATCCCTAGATGCCTTGGGATCTTCAGACAATTTTCCATGCTCGAGATAGTCAATGATCTCATTTCTCCAGTCCCAAACCACTCGTTTACCTCATAATAGCTATTTGCATCCAGTACCGAGTATATAAGCTAAAAAATCATATCGGAGTCAGATCCCTTCCTTTTTGTGGATGAACCAAGATTGGCTAGTGCGTCCGCTTTTGCATTCTCTTCCCTCGGGATGTACGTAATTGACCATTCCCTTAACCGAGCGAGTAAAGCTTGGATTTTCATAATATACTGTTGCATGCGTTCCTATTTAGCGTTGAAGATCTCATAGACTTGATTTACTAACAATTGGGAATTACATTTGATTTCTATGACGTTAGAGTCCAGTCCCCAAGCCAGTTCGAGCTCTGCAATCAAAGTTTCGTACTCTGATTCAATGTTAGTCAAAATAACGATTCTTATGGCTCGCCTTAGGGTTTCTCCCGAGGGTATGGTTAGAGCTATGCCAAGCCCGGACCCCTTCATGTTGGAAGCTCTGTCCGTGAACAAGGTCCAAACTCCTGATGTCGATTGTGACACCATCACTGCGTCTTTGGTAGCCAAAGGTAACAATCCCAGACTGAAATTGACCACAATATTGGCCAAAACTTGTGATTTAATCGCAGTCTTAGGTTTATATTCTATGTCAAATTCACTCATTTTGATGTTCCACTTGGCTAGCCTACCTGAAAGTTTAGGTTTATGATATTCCGTAGGGGAAAAGTGGTCACCACGGCTATCGGATGACACTGGAAATATGGCCTAAACTTTCGAGCGGCGACTACTAGAGCTAAGACCAATTTTTCCAGATGTGTGTAGCAAGTTTCTACTCCTGTAAAATTTTACTAACGTAATAAATAGGAGATTGGGTATCCAGATTAAAATGGCACTTATCGCTACCTTCGAGACCACTAAGGAGATCAATAATTGTTCGACTTCCTCTGGTTTTGACAATAATGGAGGTCTTGAGAAATACCTTTTCAAATCCCTCAAAGCCTGCTCACATTTCGGAGTTCATTTGAAATTATTCTTCTTTTTGAGTAGTAAAAAAAATGATGGCATTTCTCTGAAGACCGGGAAATGAATCAACTCAAAACGGCCAATCTCTCAATCAACCTTTGAACCTCTTTTACGCTTAGTAATTGGCATAAGACTTCTTCGATGGCTTTAATTTTGTTTGGGGTTACCCTTGATCCCTCTTTGTTACACCACGAATCCCAAAAACTTACCAGAGCTAACACCAAATGCACACTTTTCGGGGTTAAGCTTTATGTTATGCTTCCTTAAGATGTCAAAGGTTTCTTGCAAGTGTTTAAGATGATCACCTACGTTCAAATACTTAACCAACATATCATCTATGTAAAACTCCATAGTTTTCCCTATTTACTTCTCAAACATTTTGTTCACGAGCCTCTGATAAGTGGCTCCGACGTTGTTAAGCCCAAATGGCATCACATTGTAGCAATATGTGCAAAAGTTTATTATGAATGAAGTTTTTTTCCTGATCCTCAGGGTTCATCTTGATTTGGTTGTACCTGGGGTAAGCATCAAGGAAACTCATTAACTCATGCTTGGCCATCACATCAATCATTTGATCAATATTTAGCAATGGGAATGAGTCTTTTGGGCACGACTTATTTAAATCCTTATAGTCTATACAAATGCAAAATTTATTTTTCTTCTTTGGAATTACTACTAAATTGGCTAGTTAGATAGGATACTTTACCTCTCAGATTGAAATAAGACATTTTTTCTGTTTTACCAGAGGGATGTTAGGATTCGGGCTTAGTTTGTGCACGACCACTTCTGGCGGGATACCTTTCATATCCGCATGCAACCACACAGAACAATCAACATTAAATTTGAGAAATTAGATAAATCTAGACCTGAGGTCGGTGTGTAATCCTGTCCTCAAGTGGAACTTCCTTTCCAAGAATGTTTCAGACAATGCAACCTGTTCAATTTCTTCCAATGTGGATTTTGTTTCATCCGTTTCGTCTGGTACATGGAAATATCTTGGTACCTGATAGGATTCCAACGACTCCTTTCCGTGGTTGACTTCGCTCGGCTTGGGAACATGCGTCTGTTCCTGTACTTGGTATGTCGCATGCTCCTTCTATTTGGTACCAAACATTGAGATTGCATTCATCTCCCTTACTGTCGGTTGGATGCCTCTTATTTGTTTAATTTTCTCGGGAGCTTGGAATTTCAACAACTGATGATATATTGATGATACAACCTTTATCTCGTGCAATAACGACCTCCCCAGAATAATATTATAGCCCATATCGCCTTCCACCACATTGAAAAAGGTCGTCTTCATCACCCTCCCGGCATTTATAGGTAGCAGGATCGCTTTTCGGTTGTCATGTTTGCTAGGTTGAACAAGGCATGGAGTTTTGTGGCTGGAATGATACTTCTGGTGTGTTGAGCTTGCTCTAACACTCTCTGTGGGATGATATTGGCCGAGCTTCCGGGGTCCATCAAAACACGTTTAATTTTAAAATCCAAGACATTTACAGATATTACCAATGCATCGTTGTACAGTTGTAGCAACCTATCTGCGTCTTCTTCCGTGAAAGTAGTGTCATCCTCAGCAACTTCTCGGAGTCTCTTCAGTGGGTCTCTAACACCTTCATTATTTTTGCCGCCGAAAATGTCACACCATTAAATTTGTTCCCCCTGAAAATCATGTTGATCGTCAAGCGTGAGGTATCTTCTCCTATTTTTGAAGGTTCTGCATTATCACGATTGCGGTCGTAGTTATTTTTATCTTGTTCACTTAAAAATTCTCTAAGGTGGTCATTTTTCATCAATGTCGCCACCTCCTCGCGCAGATGCTGATAATCCCCTGCCCGGTGACTGTTGGTTCTATGGTATTCGCACGACAAATTAAGAACCCTTTGCTGAGATTGAATCTCACCGGCTTTGGAATCGTGCTTTAATGTTCCTCATAGCTGAGACCAACTACATTACGCTAACTTTAAAGTTGTATTCAGAAAACTTGGGGTAGGAAGAATTTCAAGAACCCGATGTCTCCTTGTCCTGCAATGACCAATTATTCCGGCCATGATCGGTTCTCCTATCAGTAGCAAAATTTATCCTTCTACGAAAAACCTCTGTTGCATTATTCGGCTCGCTCATAGGGAAAAAACCGACCCCTTGAAGACCGCCGATCTGTGTTGAAATCATCCTTCAATTTCTCCTTATTCTTTTCGCTGTCTCGACCTGTGGTTGATGCCTGAATGCCGAACTGATCATCTTCAATTCTTATCTTTGACTCATATCAGTTATGAACATCTGCCCATGTTAGTGCCTGGAACTCGAGCAGAGTTTCTTTTAATATTTGGGAAGCATTGGAACTTCTCGGATTCAACCCTTTAATAAATATTTTTTCTGATTCGTCTGGTATGGCCGGGAGAAACATCCTTTCTTTCTGGAATCTGGTCACAAACTTTCGCAATAATTCAGACTCTCCTTGTGTAATCTTGAATATATCGGCCTTTCATGTTGTAACTTTCTAGCCCCGGCATGGGCCTTAATGAGAGAATCCACGTGCATCTAAAAGGAATCTATGGAATGCTCATGCAAGATAGAATACCATGTCAAGGCTTCCATCATGAGGGTCTCCTCGAATTTTTTCAATAAGACTGACTCAATTTTATGTGGAGCCAAATTATTTCCCTTCACCGCCGTTATATATGTTGTGATATGATCTTGAGGATCTAAAATCTCATCGTATTTTGAACCATATGGCATTTTGAATCGCTTCGAGATCATCTCTGGTGCCACACTCTATTTGATCGGTAGTTGGGTGTACTTATTTGAATCCGGTCCTTTCAATAATGTTGGTTTGCTCGAGTTTTATATCCATGCGGGCATCTATTTCTCTCACAAACTGCATGAGTTCAGCTTAAAGGGATCATTCTCGTTATTGTTACTGGATCCGTTACCGTTCCCCCCGGTCCTGTCAAAACCGACTTCATCCATTGGGGTGTTGTTATCAACCCTCTACGTTGTTTGATTTGCAGGAGCACCGGGAGGAGCTGGACCTCGTCCATTCGTGTTGTTGGAAGCACCCGACAACATCTGCCTTAATTTTTTCATGACCTGATCCTGCCACAAGAGATTGCCCATAATGGACTTATGTTGCTCCCTCAAGATTCTTATTGTCTCAACGACGAGCTCGTCTTCAACATCATCAGAAGTTGAATCTCGAACATGTCATGGATATTATCCGTTGTGAACTGGCATGACCTCTTCCCCCCTCGTTGTGGTTATCACTGATGGAATCTTCGTGTTGAGGCTGATTTCCTTGGGCCTCAATATTGTGTGTGATGTTGACATCGTTATCTGCCATTTTTAATGAATTTTGCTAAGAACAAAGTATCAAAAAAGTTAGTACTAGATGCAAGGATCAACTCAATTACACATTGTCTAAGCCCTACGGTGGACATTGTCACACCTCTTTTTTACGCTTACCCGCGCGGGCGTGAAATATAAAAGAGAGTTTTTCCAATTAAAGGACAACCAAAACGGGATTCATTTATTGAGAGATTCGGAGTCGCCACTTGGGAGATTTATGGTGTCCCAAGTCACCGGTTTGAAACCCGAATTGAGGAAAGGTTTGACTCTATTTAACGGTCAGCGAACCAAAAATTCGGATAAGGAATTCTGTTAAACCGGGAGAAGGTGTTAGGCATTCCCTAATTCCGTGGTTCTAGCACGGTCGCTTAACTGTCATATTCGGCTTATTTATCTGATTTTTACAGTTATATACTTAATGCAAATTAATATCCCTTTACCGCTTTTATTATTATTATTATTTACGAAAGAGAATGTTGCCTAAAAATATGTTTCGAATCACGTCACATGAAATGCACCCGGATCCTCGACACGTTCTTATTCAACATTTTGGGATTTGGATTTGGGTCGCATGAAATGCACACCCGTATTTAAGAAGGTAAAATTATTAAAATACGCGCCTAGAGCGATTACTTATTTACATTTTTGAGAAGGCCAGGAAATTCGTTAAGAAACGGCACATCTCGAAATCTAAATATTTTAGATATACATTTATGAGGGCCCCGCGATTTGTATAATTTTGTTAGGTGAGGCACACCTCTAATTCTAATTTAAAAGCAAACTACATTCCGCTATATTTATTTAAGAGTTAATTCAAGATTATTTAAAACATGTTGCAAGCCACACTACATGAAATGCACTTGTGGTTCACGACACGCTTTATTTAACCTTGTTCAAAAATGGGAGTCGGGTCACATGAAATGCACCCCCGATTCCTTTAATCTAATTACGTCGTTCAGTTAAAGAATAACGAACCAATTTCCATAATGTGACAACATCGTGCTCAACTATAACCAATTCGAGTAAACATACGAATAGCTAACGAAGTGAGCAAATTCAAGACTATGGTGAACAATTACATAAACAATGGAAGCATAACTAGTTGGCGAGCATATGAAGGATTAGTCATTTTCATTAGCTAATTTCGACACTACAAGACCACCATTAATTGTGAAATTGCATGTTCAACAGAATCATATATTTACAAAAAAATAATCTGAATCATACGAAACTAAATCAAATGCGAAACGATCCAAAATATTAACGAGAAGAACAATATCGGAAAAGAACATGCACCTTTATTTCTGCATATTTTCAACGTACACAACGAGAAAACGAACCTTTTATGACGATCTCAAACCTCGACCTCTCCGGACATAACTCGAATCAAACGACGACCTCGACTGAAGTTGTACCTCGTGAAGAAGACGAAGTGGTCTGTCCGTGTATATTGACTGTATATCTAGCATATATCGTGTATACTCCCGTCTCTGTTAAGAAGAAGCCATCCCCTTTTTTCGTCTCTCCGTTTCGTTTTTTTCCTTGTCTTTTGAATCCTTTTTTTTTCTTTCTGTTTTCGTTTTCAATTCCTTTTTCTTCTTCTTTCCTTTCTCGTTTTTTCTTTGTTTTTCCTTTCTGTTTCCTTCTCTCGTTTCTTTCTTCCTTTCTGTTTCCTTCTCTCCTTTCTTTCTTCTTTTTCTTTTTTCTCTTCTTTTTGAATCCCCCTCTCTGTCGTTCTTTCTTCTTCTTTAAGAAGAAGAAAATCACAACTCCCCTCACATGTAGTGTCATCCCTTAGGTGTAAAGTCTAGCTTCTTAGGTGTGTTCATGTGATTATATATTGTGTGTGCATGTGAAATATCAAGACCAAAATGGGGGCTCACATGGGTTATGGTTGTATTTTGTCCGTGTTCCCCATGTGCGGACTCGGACTATTACGGGCTAGGTCTGAAAATTATAAAAACGGGTAGTTTGAACCCGAATATTATTCTTCGCCCGGAACCGAGAATGGTGTTATTTAATTAATCCTAGGTAGTCAAAATAACTATAATACTCATAATTAAAATAAAACTATTTTTTATATTTTTCAAGTTTAAAATAACTACAAAATATTAATGAAACTATTTTTTTTATTATTTTCGTTTTTATAAAAAGATAAAAATATAAAGTACTATTTTTATATTTTTCAAGTTTAAAATAACTACAAAATATTAATGAAACTATTTTTTATTATTTTCGTTTTTATAAAAAGATAAAAAATATAAAGTACTATTTTTGTATTTTTCAAGTTTAAAATGACTACGAAACATTAATAAAACTATATTTTGTTATTTTTTATTTTAAGGTAAAAATAAAGTAAAAGAGTCAAATTTAGCTAAAACGGCTATATTAAAACTAAACTAAATATTTTACGCTAAAAATATAAAAAATCTCGGGGAGGGTCAAATGCCCCTCTTTGACTGAAAACACAAAGAGTTTTCAGACAAAGAACGATTAGACAAGTGTTTTTGACCCGACCCGTATTCGGAGGGACTAAACTAAAAGAAGAGGAATGTGACCGAGCCCTTGTATCCGAGTTGCCTACATATCCTTGGCTATAAAGGAATCAGGCCATGTGCAGTTCGAAAGTGAGTGAGGAAGGGGTATACCGAGGTGGAGAGCCAGTCGAGGTGTCGTTCCGTCGAGGTTCTGTTCCATCGAAGTTCCGGTCCGTGGTCCTGCTATTACATCAAAATCAAAACATGAGAAAGACTAACTAAGCCTATCAGCTACTAGTTAACAAGATTCCTATCTACAAGTCTTCTGAAGCTTGATCTTGAGTATTGGTTGGTGCTTCATGCGGACTCTAAATTTGAACCTTGATACTTGCTAGTTGCAGGTGCTGCTTTTCGAATCAAGACCAGGTATACAGTTCTTGTGACCTCGGCCATGTCTTGAGCATGCCACATCTTTCATCAACTTCTGCATTTTGGATTGGCTTCATGCCTCTTTTTTTTTTTTTTTATTGTGACTAAACTTCTGTTGATCCCCTCGGACTGTTGACTCGCATTCTGGTTGCCTTCCTTCTGATTCATGCTGGGGATTTTCGTTACACTCTGCCGCTTTCCTTAACCAACTTCAAAAATAAATCGTCGCTCCATTCTTCAGGCGGGCTCCCTGACTTCAACTACAACTTCAAAATAAATCGCCACTCCATTCTTCGGGCGGGCTCCCTGACTTCAACTACAACTTCAAAATAAATCGCCACTCCATTCTTCAGGCGGGCTCCCTGACTTCAACTACAACTTCAAAATAAATCGCCACTCCATTCTTCAGGCGGGCTCCCTGACTTCAACCTCTTTTGAAAATAAATCGCCATTCCTCTCTTCAGGTGGCTCCTGACTTCAACAACATCTTTTGACATAAATCGCCATTCCTCTCTTCAGGCGGGCTCCTGACTTCAACCTCTTTTGAAAATAAATCGCCATTCCTCTCTTCAGGCGGGCTCCTGACTTCAACAACATCCTTTGAAAATAAATGGCCACTCCATTCTTCAGGCGGGCTCCTGACTTCAACTACAACTTCAAAATTAAATCGCCACTCCATTCTCCAGGCGGGCTCCCTGACTTCAACTACAACTTCAAAATTAAATCGCCACTCCATTCTTCAGGTGGCTCCTGACTTCAACAACATCTTTTGACATAAATCGCCATTCCTCTGCTTCCTGTACCAATTTCTTCTTCCTGCATCGTCTCTTGAACCATCATTTCTCCTAAATTACCTTGTTTCGGAACTGCTTTTCTCCTGGGTCATGTTGCTTTCCCTCCTGACTGCTGGGGATATCTTTAGAATTGTTTACTTGCCTGCTGAGGATAATGATGCTGGGAAAATTTTCCTTCATTCCCTCACTTCCTTTGACTCATGCGCTTGAATTTGCGCTGGGAACTCTTGTTGTAACTCTCTGCTTTATGGTGTGTTACTGGTTTCAAGATCCCTGCAATGTAAAGACTGAAGACTTGCCTTTGGTTATACAGGTAGGCGCCTGCTTTTAGTAGCAACCTTTGAATTAAAAAATGCATTCCGGCAATAATTTGTATCCTATTCGAGGGCGAATACTCCCATTGTATCCTATTCGAGGGCGAATACTCCCATTGTATCCTATTCGAGGGCGAATACTCCCATTGTATCCTATTCGAGGGCGAATACTCCCGTTGTATCCTATTCGAGGGCGAATACTCCCATTGTATCCTATTCGAGGGCGAATACTCCCATTGTATCCTATTCGAGGGCGAATACTCCCATTGTATCCTATTCGAGGGCGAATACTCCCATTGTATCCTATTCGAGGGCGAATACTCCCATTGTATCCTATTCGAGGGCGAATACTCCCATTGTATCCTATTCGAGGGCGAATACTCCCATTGTATCCTGTTCGAGGGCGAATACTCCCATTGTATCCTGTTCGAGGGCGAATACTCCCATTGTATCCTATTCGAGGGCGAATACTCCCATTGTATCCTATTCGAGGGCGAATACTCCCATTGTATCCTATTCGAGGGCGAATACTCCCATTGTATCCTATTCGAGGGCGAATACTCCCATTCGTATCCTATTCGAGGGCGGATACTCCCATCGTATTCTATTCGAGGGCGAATACTCCCCTAATATCAATGTTTGAGAGTGAACAAACCTGAGACGTCCTGTTCGAAGGTGGACAAACCTGAAACATCCTATTTGAAGGTGGACAAACCTGATACGTCATCTTGAATTGCCTTCCTCGTTTCTCCGAGAAAATTTTCAACAACGATAGAAAATTTTCTGCCCCAGTATTGGTGTTCTTCCTTGTGGCATGACTTTCTGCTATCAATAGCACTTTCTTTCCCTGTTTCAAATCAAAGAAAATTGGTTAGTTCAAAACATTGTGAGCGGTTGTGCCGCTCATGTGGTGGTTTTTTCCTTTTCTCCTTTCCCTCGCTCGGGGTTCCCAAAACTTGTTGGGGAATGATTTCATTTGCTGGAGATGATATTCCTGCTGGGGATGGGTTTTTCCATTTATCCCTTCCCCGTTCTGTGTTTCTCAACTTGCTGGGGGTTATTTTGTTGGAGATGGGATTTCCTTTCTTCCTTTGCCACTCTGTGTTGTCCGACCACCTCGGAACTTGCTGAAGATAACACTGCTGGTGGATTTTCATTTCCTCAAAATTGGTGTTTCAATCTTCTGAAGGCATTTGGAGATGACATTGGTTTAAATATTGCTTCCCTTAAGGCCTTATTTCTTCCCTTTTCCCCAAGTGGGACTCGACTTCCAGAAAATTTTCAAAACGAAAAGAAAATTTTCTGCCCCAGTTTAATAATCTTCTTTGCACCATACTTCTTGCCGTCAATGGCATTTCCTTGCCTTGCATAGTAATTGGAAAGTTGGTGGCAAGTTTTGAAGTCATTTCTCACTTGTTCTGACTAGACAGACTTTGATGGGAAATTTTTTTTTTTTTTTGATAAAACGAGAAAGATAAAAAGAAACAAAATAGAAGACAAAGGAAAAAATGACTCTCTAACAAGAAATAACTACAAAAACTTATCAAACGCGAATACCAATTCTACTGGTCATGACATGCACATATGGCCTATCCTCTGTCGTTAATCGCCTTTCACAATTTCCATCTGACTGTCACCTTTATTTGACTTGAAGCGTCCGAAGGGTTTTAACTTTCAAGCCTCTCTCATTTTTGTTTTCTCTCAGCTTTCATCGCCTTATAGTGCCTGTGAAGGTTTTCACCGGTAAGACTCTCTCATTTGTATTACTTTTAGCTGGGGATTGGGGTGTCACTGCCAAGACTCTCTCGTATTTCCTTTCTGCTGGGAATCAGAGTCTTTTCTGCTGAGAATCAGAGTGTTATACTCTGATAGGACTCTCTCACTCGCCTGACGTGGCATTTTTTGAAGACTGATCAGAAGGTCTTTCTGGACCGTAATGTGGGATTTGGACGGGGTTAGAAAGAAATGGTATTGAAGGCTCAAAACAAAATCAATTTTGGGTTCAAAATTTACAACCTTCGGACCTAAATTTATTTATAATCAACACAATTTTTCTTTGCCCCAGTTTTTACTTGGGGATTTTTTATTACTTTATTTACATTATGACCGAGCTGTGAAGCGCCTACGTATCCTCTTTAAGGAATCAGGTCAAACGTAGTTCCCATTTCCCTTTTTTTCAAGTTTCTCTTTTTCATTCATTTTTCTTTTTCTTTTCTTTTCTTTATCTCTTTTTGTTGTTTTTTTTTCTTTTTCTTTATCCCTTCCTTCTCTTGTCTTTCAAACTTGTGTTTCTAGTCTTTGCAACTAATTCCGAAGGAGGGGTATGAAAAAATTTAAATTAAGGCTCAAAGGGTTGACGATGGATAAAGTGTTTGGATAGCAGAACAAAATGCCTTCGTCATTCCAATCTTCAAAACATGCCAAGTTCAAACAACATATTCACGACATCTTCTGTTTGTGCCCTGATTGATAACCATATCGTCCATTCGCCTTTCATCTATCATTTTAAAGTATTGCTGGGTGACACTTCCATTTCGGTATCACGAGCGAACCCCGTCTTAGCATGGCCAATTTTCCTTTAAGGGTTTCTTCATATTTTACCTGCCCCAGTCTCACAAGATTTGGGCCCCAAATAATCTCAAATCATTTTTTTTTTTTTAAAAATGACCCGATTATCTTTGAATTGCTTCATGATTTACCCTTAATATTAGGCCAAAATTATGTGCGATGCCATGTCATTAGAGTTGGCGTTCGAACAAATGACAAATTTAAAGATAGAAAAACTAAACAAAAAGACGAACTAGGTAATAAAAGACCAAAAGTTTCACTAAACGGAGAAGTGGTTGAAATACAATCAAGCAAACCAAAATACAAAACTGAAACGAAACTTGAAACGACTAAGCAAACTGCAATGACCAAAAATGGAAAGATAAGAGGGTTTCACTTCAAAACAAGATCCGGGTCACAACCCCGAAAACAACTCGGACAAAAAAATGACAACAAAACAAACCACCGAAACTCCTCCTGATTACCAAGCATGACTTCTTATATGTTGGGTCTAAGGGTGAGCTGGCAATGGATTATGATTAATGTTGGGTGCCTCTGGTGTCTGAACCTCGATCTTATTGGTGTCAATAAGATTTTGCACTGCATGTTTCAGTTTCCAACATTTCTCGGTATCATGTCCGGGAGCTCCTGAACAATACTCTCAGCTTATTGAGCGATCCACATTTGGGGGTAGGGGATTTGGCAATCTTGTCTCAACAGGACTTAACAAACCTATCTGCTTCAATTTGTGGAACAGAGCAGTATAAGTTTCTCCCAACTCAGTGAAGGTTCTTTGTGTCTTTTCCTTTCTGAAGGCATGATTCCCTCGGAAACCTGGTCCTGGAGGGTTATTGTAAGCCCTTGGTGGTGGATATGTGTTTCGGGGAGGGTGATTAGGGTGATTTGTGTAGTAGGGTTTGGCTTGGTAATGGGGTGAAGGACCTTTCGATCTGGACCAAGTACCCTCCTCTACCGTTGCGACTTCTTCCCTTCTCTTCTTCCCGAATGCAACCCCTGTGCCATTCTGAATAGCTTGAGTTGTTGCTTTCAACGCGGAATAGCTTAAGATCTTATTGGACTTAAGTCCCTCTTCTATCATTCCGCCCATTTTGATCACCTCATTGAAAGATTTACCAATCGATGTCACCAGGTGACTAAAGTAAGTTGGCTCCAGTGTCTGCAAGAAGTAATCCACCATCTCGTTCTCTCTCATCGGGGGATCTACCCTTGCTGCCTGTTCCCTCCAGCGGAATCCAAATTCTCTGAAGCTTTCGGCGGGTTTCTTCTCTAGTTTTAGCAATGATAAGCGATCAGGAATTATTTCAAGATTATATTGAAACTGGCCGATGAATGCTTGGGCCAGGTCATCCCATGTAAACCATCTGCTGGGATCCTACCTGGTGTACCATTCTAATGCGGACCCTCCCAAGCTCTGACCGAAGTAAGCTATCAGAATTTCATCTCGCCCTCCAGCTCCTCGCATTTTGCTGCAGAAACCTCGGAGATGGGCTACTGGGTCACCATGCCCCTCGTATAGATCAAACTTGGGCAATTTGAACCCAGCGAGCAACTGGACATCTGGAAATGGGCACAGATCTTTGTAAGCAACGCTGACTTGGTTGCCTAAACCATGCATATTCCTGAAGGATTGCTCCAGGCTTTTGACTTTCCGAATAACTTCCTCATGCTCCAAACTTTTGAAGTGCTTTTCCGGTTCTGCCGGGCTATCCCAGTGAGGGGTGTGTGAATGCGGTTCAGGAGCCTTAAAGGTAGGCTCGGGATCATAATAATGATTGTCATGTATTTGGAAAAGCGGTTCACTGGACGACTTCTGTAAAGTAGCAGGTGGAGGTGCCACGAAAACAGGGGTGACCGGAGGAGGAGTATTTTGTTTAGCTGGTGGAACCTGGGATGTATAAGGGTTTTCCCCTTGATAATATGGATATATTGGTGCACTTGTCGAGGGATCAATAGGCGGACGCTCTGGAACTGGTGTAAGAGTAGGAAGGTTTGATGGTGACTGTCCCCTAGCCCAGGCTAGGTGCATCTCTGTTATTTGTTGTCTCAACCGATCCACCTCATCTTTCATTATCTGTATCTCTGTTTTCTCTCCATCGAGACTTTTGCCGGAACTAGACATGCTTGCTAGAATTGGCCCTTTTGATCTAGTATGGTAATGGTGATTGGCCAGAATATTCTGTCAAGCCAACCGCTAAACTTTCTGGAAATGCAACAAACTTGTAAGCTCACAGAGTTTAACAGATATGTTATCACACATTGGATGTAATGCACTTAGTCAGTTAACCATATATGTATTTGCCACATGTATCACTCCAGCTTTTCCTTTTCCATTATCCTTGAAAACCTCTCTTGTTTTTATTTTTTATTTTTTTATTTATTTTTTTTATATATACACATATACAGATGTGGTCGAATCTTATGGAGATTGCCTACGTATCATGACCCCGCATGAATCAGACCGAGCGTAGTTCTTGCAAATTAATGCAAGAAATAAAGAAATGTTTATTTGATTTTTTTTTTGAAGGAAAATTATAGAAGCCGACTCCAACTACAAACTCTAATGAAAAACTTTCACACCTTGTGCTAGATATTTCTACAAGAATAAGAATATTTTTAGCGCCAATTATGATTATTTCTACATAATTAGCCATGTAATGGCTTATTTGGCAAAAATGGCTATTTTTGCAAAATTTATTTAATAAAAAAGATAAACTTGAAAAAAAATTTCCTCCTGTGGCTCATGGGGGCATCGTTCGGCATCGCCATAAGCCAACACAAGACTGAGAAGTTTCTAATGTCAATTGACTATTTTTACAAAATTGGCCATGTAATGACTTATTTGACAAAGCGGCTATTTTTGCAAAATTTTATTTAAGAGACTACAAATTCAAAATTTTTCATCTTAGGGCCCATGGGGCATCGTTCGGCTCCGACACAGGCCAACACAAGACTGAGAAAGTTTAAATGCCAAATGTGGCCATTTGAGCAAAACCATATGTTGTTTTTTTTTGCCAAGTTGAGTGATGACTCAAACTTAATTTTGCGGATACGGCCTTTCAATATTTCCACGAGGGAATATTTCAAGGTTGTGCCAAAAAATTATTTACAAAGACTCAAAGTGGCTATTCTTGTAAAAATAGCCTTCTGGTGTCCTTTTGGGGAACATTCGGCTTATTTTAAACAAGAATAGCATCACCCGATTTATTTATAATAAAATAAAAAATTTGACACATTTTTTTTTTTGGTTATTTTTTGCAACAGGGGTGTGAACCCGAACTTGATTTTGCGGCTATGGCCTTGCAACATTTCCACAAGAAATATTTCAAGGCTATGCTCGTAAATTATCTAAAATGACTCAAAGCGGCTATTTTTGCAAAAACAGCCTTCCGGCGTCCTTTCGGAACATTCGGCTATTTTCAAAAATGGCATCACTTTGATTTTATTGACAAAATTAAACACACATTTTTTTTGATTTTTTTTTAAAAAAAGGGTGGTAACCCAAACTTTATTTTGAGGCTACGGCCTTTCAACATTTCCACATGGAATATTTCAAGGCTATTATTCAAAAAGAAAAAGAAAAGACTTCAAAGTGGCCATTTTTGCAAAAACGGCCTTCCGGTGTCCTTTCAGAACATTCGGCTATTTTCAAAAAAAGCGTTACGTTAATTTTATTGAAAACTAAAATTTCGACATTTTTTTTAATTTTTTGAAGGGGGTGGTTGGACCCGGTGAGGGTTGCCTACGTATCCCACCTAATGGCGAGAATCAAACCTGCGTAGTTCGGTCAAATAAAGCAAACTACATCTGTAAATGAAACAAACTATATATTATTATTATTATTTTTCCACACATTTTTTTTTAATTTTTAATTTTTTTTTTCTTTTTTTTTTAAGTAAAAAAAACTATTTTGAAACTATATATTTTTAATTTTAACCACACATTTTTTTTTATTTGTCAACAAACGTTTTTTTTTCTTTTTAAGTAAAAAAAATAAACTATTTTGAAACTATTTTTTTTTCATTTTCCTCAACATAAAAAAATCGGTTAGCCTACAAATCTGATGCAAATAAATGCGTAAAACAAACAGGATGCAGCAGGATGATCTTTTCATTTCAGGTCACTTGTCCTGGACGGACCCAACCCCTGTGTTGAGTCCCCTAAGTCAAATGCAACATGATGCAAATAAACGTTCCTACTAGGGATCCGGCATGGAGCTTTGTTATTCTAGGTTTAAAAACCTGAGTTTATTGTTCTAGACCTGGCTTACCCGAGCGGACAACTCGAGCCGAGGAGGAGGCAGCAACCCGGGAATTCAGAAGCTTCACCGGTTTTGCAACTTATCCAAAACCTCGTTCTAAAGTGGGAATTAGACACTATACAGAAAAGAAGTCACACGAAGTGCACCCTTCTTCGTGATTTAGAAGACTCAAAGAGGAGATTGGTTTCGGCACAATTCATATGTACAGTTCAAAAAATATCAAAGCGATAAAAATATCATTTTGCACATTTAAACCCAAAATAATAATAAACCAAATACAACAATTATTCAAAACTCGGGTTCTAAAACCCTGATCCAGTGGTTCTGGGTTTATCATCTTTTTGGAAAAGGTGTCTAGACTAGCTTTAACTCGAGCGGACAACTCGAGCCGAGGAGTGTCAGTGCACCGGTAGCATGGCTTTCCGGCTTAATTGACAATGCTCCCCGCCTAAACAGGTGTGACTACAAATCCTTCACTGGGTGCCAAGCACCACAGCTATCTTGAGAAAAAACGGGCTATGTCCAGCAAATGCCCGAGATTATATTTCAAAGAGACTCAGAAAAAAAAATGGATATCGACACAATTTATATACAATTCACAAAACATCAAAGCAGTAAAAACAATATTTAGCACATTAATACAAACATATAATAAAATCAGATAATAAATAAGCCAAATACAACAATTATTCCAAGCTCGAATTCTTAAACCCTGAACCAGTGGTTCTGGGTTTATCATCCCCAGTGGAGTCGCCAGAGCTGTCACACCTCTTTTTTACGCACCCGTAAGGATGCAAAGAGTTAAAGAGAGTTTTTCCAATTAAAGGACAACCAAAACGGGATTCATTTATTGAGAGATTCGGAGTCGCCACTTGGGAGATTTATGGTGTCCCAAGTCACCGGTTTGAAACCCGAATTGAGGAAAGGTTTGACTCTATTTAACGGTCCGCGAACCAGAAATCCGGATAAGGAATTTTGTTAACCCGGGAGAAGGTGTTAGGCATTCCCGAATTCCGTGGTTCTAGCACGGTCGCTTAACTGTCATATTCGGCTTATTTATCTGATTTTTACAGTTATATACTTAATGCAAATTAATATCCCTTTACCGCTTTTATTATTATTATTATTTACGAAAGAGAATGTTGCCTAAAAATATGTTTCGAATCACGTCACATGAAATGCACCCGGATCCTCGACACATTCTTATTCAACATTTTGGGATTTGGATTTGGGCCGCATGAAATGCACACCCGTATTTAAGAAGGTAAAATTATTAAAATACGCGCCTAGAGCGATTACTTATTTACATTTTTGAGAAGGCCGGGAAATTCGCTAAGAAACGGCACATCTCGAAATCTAAATATTTTACATATACATTTATGAGGGCCCCGCGATTTGTATAATTTTGTTAGGCGAGGCACACCTCTAATTCTAATTTAAAAGCAAACTACATTCCGCTATATTTATTTAAGAGTTAATTCAAGATTATTTAAAACATGTTGCAAGCCACACTACATGAAATGCACTTGTGGTTCACGACACGCTTTATTTAACCTTGTTCAAAATTGGAGTCGGGTCACATGAAATGCACCCCGATTCCTTTAATCTAATTACGTCGTTCAGGTTAAAGAATAACGAACCAATTTCCATAATGTGACAACATCGTGCTCAACTATAACCAATTCGAGTAAACATACGAATAGCTAACTAAGTGAGCAAATTCAAGACTATGGTGAACAATTACATAAACAATGGAAGCATAACTAGTTGGCGAGCATATGAAGGATTAGTCATTTTCATTAGCTAATTTCGACACTACAAGACCACCATTAATTGTGAAATTGCATGTTCAACAGAATCATATATTTACAAAAAAATAATCTGAATCATACGAAACTAAATCAAATGCGAAACGATCCAAAATATTAACGAGAAGAACAATATTGGAAAAGAACATGCACCTTTATTTCTGCATATTTTCAACGTACACAACGAGAAAACGAACCTTTTATGACGATCTCAAACCTCGACCTCTCCGGACAGAACTCGAATCAAACGACGACCTCGACTGAAGTTGTACCTCGTAAAGAAGACGAAGTGGTCTGTCCGTGTATATTGACTGTATATCCAGCATATATCGTGTATACTCCCGTCTCTGTTAAGAAGAAGCCATCCCCTTTTTTCGTCTCTCCGTTTCGTTTTTTTCCTTGTCTTTTGAATCCTTTTTTTTTCTTTCTGTTTTCGTTTTCAATTCCTTTTTCTTCTTCTTTCCTTTCTCGTTTTTTCTTTGTTTTTCCTTTCTGTTTCCTTCTCTCGTTTCTTTCTTCCTTTCTGTTTCCTTCTCTCCTTTCTTTCTTCTTTTTCTTTTTTCTCTTCTTTTTGAATCCCCCCTCTGCCGTTCTTTCTTCTTCTTTAAGAAGAAGAAAATCACAACTCCCCTCACATGTAGTGTCATCCCTTAGGTGTAAAGTCTAGCTTCTTAGGTGTGTTCATGTGATTATATATTGTGTGTGCATGTGAAATGTCAAGACCAAAATGGGGGCTCACATGGGTTATGGTTGTATTTTGTCCGTGTTCCCCATGTGCGGACTCGGACTATTACGGGCTAGGTCCGAAAATTATAAAAACGGGTAGTTTGAACCCGAATATTATTCTTCGCCCGGAACCGAGAATGGTGTTATTTAATTAATCCTAGGTAGTCAAAATAACTATAATACTCATAATTAAAATAAAACTATTTTTTATATTTTTCAAGTTTAAAATAACTACAAAATATTAATGAAACTATTTTTTTTTATTATTTTCGTTTTTATAAAAAGATAAAAATATAAAGTACTATTTTTATATTTTTCAAGTTTAAAATAACTACAAAATATTAATGAAACTATTTTTTATTATTTTCGTTTTTATAAAAAGATAAAAAATATAAAGTACTATTTTTGTATTTTTCAAGTTTAAAATGACTACGAAACATTAATAAAACTATATTTTGTTATTTTTTATTTTAAGGTAAAAATAAAGTAAAAGAGTCAAATTTAGCTAAAACAGCTATATTAAAACTAAACTAAATATTTTACGCTAAAATATAGAAAATCTCGGGGAGGGTCAAAAATCACGCGTTTACAGACGTCAAATTCTATATCCGTAAAACGGTACAGTTGAATTTATACGTGGCTTATAGACAAGTGAATTATTTTGATCCCAAAATAATAAATAAATTAGATAAAAATTTAAGAGTCAGCCTTGAAGTTGAGGTAAAACAGCAAAAATATTGACTCTGACAACAGAGCTCCCCGGGACAATCACTACTACAAAAAAGGCCTTTGGCGGCAATTATTTAGCGGCAATAAAGCAATTGTCGCTAATAAATTCTTTAAGCTAAAATATTAGCGGCATATGACCATTTACCGGTAAAAAGATATTCTTTAGTGACAATAAAAAAAAATTGCCACTAAAAAACATTAACTCAAATTAATTTTTTTTATCATTTCAACTTTCCCTCTGTACGAAATAACATAAAATCTTCCCTCCAATTTTTTTGGACAAGAATTAAGCATTCCCTCCAATTAGAAACCAATAGGACTTCTGTGGAAAAGGAAGAAAAAAAGATAACAAAACCTATTCCCTTTCGGCAGTCTCCAGCCTACGAAATCGCTAAAAAAATCATAGCGGCTTGCGACAGTCTCCGGCGATCTTCTTCCCAAATTCCAGGTAACTTTCTCCTCTTCCCCAGGTAAATTTTGCGAAATCTGTTGTCAATCTTCTCCCTCTCTTCTGTCATCCTGAAATCTACAAATTTTTGCGAAATCTTCCCCAAATTTGCTGAGATTGAGAGCTTTAAATTGCAGACATAAATTTATAGGAGTTCAAGGTAAAAAGAGTTATGCCATGACTGCTAATAAGTCAATATTAGTACATAAATTACATAGGTCAATGGGTTGCAACTGAACGACGGTATCTACTGTTTGGACTTCAGGGGCATAAAACGATTGTTGCTGAGTTTAATTAATCATGCTTTTGACTTTCTTGTCTTGTTGTGATGCCATGTAGATTCACTAGTTCTAGTATTATGGCAAATAGATTTATATAGTTCTAAACTTTCTCCTAAATTCGTTTTCTTCATAAAAATGGATTCAAGTTATACATTACTTTCCTTAAAATAAGTGCAAAGACGAAAACATTACAAATTTTGATATTCCCCAAATCTGCTCGATTTTGCTAAATTGTTTGTGATATATGGTTGTTGTTATATTGTAGTCGATTGATTGAATTGATTCCTCCTTTGTTCCTCTATTATTTTATGAACTAGGGTATTTGTTGCTCGTGCGGAGACTTATTTTCTTTTGGAGAAAGTAGTCATCAATTTTATTTAATTCATAGGGCTCTAGACTCAACATTTGGTGCATAAATTATACTTGTTAAAAAAAATACAATGGCCGTTGCTTGAGATTATATTTTACACAAATGCATCCTGAGATGTAAGCTGAAATTTATTTTAGCAATGTCATTTGTATAAATGGATAAATTTCGATTTGCTTCTTATTTGCAAAATTATTCAAGATAAAGCCTAAGTGAGTCTCTTAATCCATGGCAGTACCAATACTCATATTAAGCTATGGTTGAAAATATAATGGTGAGGATGCTTCTTCTTTGATATCCTACACTATATCATTCATCTTTTTTTTTCCTGTGTCAGGCTGAGTGCTTCCTTCCCTACTTGGTACTATAAGCAAGACATTAGTGGTCAATACCACCAGTATACTGTTTACCTAATCGAGAGTAAACAGTTTGGGGCATTTATTGAAAGCATGTAGTCTTGTCTTGGAAAGTAGAGCTGATTTAGCATATATTCTTGCTCACACTATATAAACTTAAAAAGATGTTGCCTGATTTTAGATACTCTCTCTTTTGCATTATGATCGTATATTGGATATTGAGTTGAAGATTCCACCTCGCCCTCCTATTATTAATCACAACAATGCATATTTAGAATTAAATTTAGTTGAGATAGAATAGATAATTTTTTAAGTATATATGCATAAGCATGTTTGAGTATCTTTGTTAGGTACACAATGGTACTCTAAAAAAAGAACACAGACCAAAAAATACTATTAAGCTTATTCTGATTGATGGTTGTTATTATGTTAATAGCAATGTGTTTTTGTTTATGAATCGTGATAGTGATAGAATTTTGAAGATGTTTTTCCGCATTGTATTTTATCTTCTCCTACAACTATTTTATTATTTCAGGTCATACAGTTTGATGTTCGATAATTCAGCTGGTGGAAGATTTCATAATGATGAAAAGTTGCGAAAATCTTTTGAAGACTATCATTCGTATTCATTTGGATTAGTTATATAATAACATTAGCTATTTAGTTCAAACAATATTAGTTTAGTTATTGTGACATCAATATTTTTGATTGGTGCTTTCTTTAATTTGTTAAGATTTAATAAGATATATATACATTTGTTTTAATTAATATTAATTTATTTACTTATTTGGGTCCTATTATGGATAAATGTAGTAACTATTATTAATGTGGTGGCTACAATATTGCTATTAGCGCTTTTGACTTTTAGCGCTAATTTAGTTGGATATACCAGCTATATAAATGGACGATAAATGGGCAAATTAAGATGTTTTTCAAGGGATATTGCAGTTGTTATAATTGCTATAAAATAATTGTCGTTAAAAATATTGACTTTTAGCGACAATTTAGTTAACCATATTAGTCACTAAAATGGCAAACTATTATGTTTTCAGAAGGGATACTATGGCCATTTTAATTGCCACAAAATAATGTCGTTAAATATGCGAACATTTAGCGGCAATTATGTTGAATTTAGCAGCTATAAAAATGGATGCTAAAGAAGTACAATTATTCGATTTAGTAGCCATAATAATTGTCATTAATGATGTGCACTTTTAGCGGCAATTATTTTTAATTTAGCAGCTATAAAAAATGGTTGCTAAAGCAGTATCATTAGCCGTTATAGATAGATTTTGTAGCCATTATAATTGCCGCAAACAATTGCCGTCAAAGATGATAATCTTTAGCGGCAATAAACCATACCATTTACCAGCTTTTGTGACAATAGCCGCTAAAGGCTTTAGCGACCCCAACATCAGCGGCTAAACACCAATGGCCGGTAAAGGCTATAGCGGCTATTGTTATTGCCGCTAAAACCATTTTTAATTGCCGCTAAACACCTTTTTTGTTGTAGTGAATAATAACAATATAAATAAGCAAGAAGGTAAAATTGTATTGAGCTTTTAATAGAGTATAGTATATGTTTGTCAGAAAATTCGTGTCCTTTACAATGATTATAAAGCTTACTATTTATAGTTGCACCTAGGGAACAATGTCATATGACAATTATGAGGGCCATTGAATAATGTGTAACGGTAGGCAGTGAATGCCATATTCTTTGTAAAGGACCATATACTTGATGCTGTAGAATATTCTACACTTAATGCTACCGGGTGACAGATATTTATTTTGCTTTTATGAATATCCTTCTTTTCGATAACAAACGAGATCGTTGCTGATGGACCCGATTGTTTCTGTCTTCGGCCCGCATCTCTTTCTCCTGCGATCATTTAATATGAATATATTTTGCCTTATACAATAACAATTTGATTCATCTGTTATGAAGATTCATATGTCTGCATTCGCATATAATGTTTGCTTTTATAAAAAAACTGCGAAACCAAAAAAAAAACCTCTTTCAATACTGTTTTTACATAATATTATCCAGTCCTAGACTCCTAGCCTTTGTTTTCAGTAATGTCGTACCCTATGAGCATTTTCGCAGGTCAAGTCTACTCTAGTATAATAATAGTATTTGACATTCTATTGAATTCGTTTATGGTCAATGACGTCCATCTAACGTGATTAAGTTTGTCTTTTTCGTAAAGGGGTTGACGAAGACTCATGTTTTCGATTTTCCGTGATAGTTTGGTACAACAAGACAAGTAGATGAGGTGTTTAAAATTGAAAGAATTCAAGTGGCTCTATAATAACAAAAGTTCCTCGTTATTACTCGAGCATTTCAATGTAGCGTTAGCAATGTTTAGTTAGAGAGTTGTGGCCAATCAAACGTATGTAGTGTCAGCCTAACAAAATATTTTCTCAAGTAAACTGGATGGAACGTATATGGGTCGGAATTCGACACTATAATAATCAACGAAGTTAATCGCTTTTTCCGGTTAATGCAAGATTAATAAATGGAACAGCCGCTCCTAATTAATGATGCTTAATGCCCGCCTAAGATGATCGCTAAGACTACGGCCTATCCGCTATGTCGAAGATAACCTCTTAATGTGGTCGCAGCTGAATGTCAGCTCATGCAGCTTATAATTATAAATACCAAGAAAGGAAGCCGAAAAAAGGGGTTCATCTCCTTCCCCATGGGGACTCTCAAAACAGAGAGAGAATGAGAACTACAGAAAAAAGGTTATGAACCTCTCTACGGGGAGGCAGACCACCCTATTATCATCAATGAAGATCATTCATGTCTTCTGCTACTATAAGAGCTGTTCTTAATTATCATTTCCTTTACTTGATTCTCAATTTATTACGACTTGCTATAATTGACCCATAATATATGTATATTGTTTTGTATTCATAAAGTATGTAATAACTTTTGAGTCAAATAATTTGTACCGTCTGTGGGATTTCCTAGCAAGATCGTGTAGTTCTTCCAGAAATCAAAAGAAAAGGGGACGTCGGAAAAAGAAAAAACAACCCAACTAGAGCAAGCTTGCTCTCTCCCTCTCCCGCATGTCCGGAAAACCAGTTATACACCGCTAGAAGCCTCAAAATCAGAATCGAGCTTAGCCATTCAACAATTCAAACAATTAATGAAATTCAACTACATTTGAACCGGAGCTCAGGCCATGCGCCTTCGCCAACAAATTCAACTACGGTGGAACTCGGACTCGGGCCATGCACCCCCGCCTTCAAACAATTAATGAAATTCAACTATGGTGGAGCTGTAGCTCAGGCCAAGCGCCTTCGCCAACAAATTTAACTACGGTTGAACTGGGACTCAAGCCATGCGCCTTCGCCAACAAATTCAACTACGGTTGAACTCGAACTTGGTCCATGCGCCCTCGTCTTCAAACAATTAACGAAATTCAACTACGGTTGAGCTGGAGCTCAGGCCATGCGCCTTCACCAACAAATTCAACTATGGTTGAACTCAGACTCGGGCCATGCGCCCTCGTCTTCAAACAATTAACGAAATTCAACTACGGTTGAGCTGGAGCTCAGGCCATGCGCCTTCGCGAACAAATTCAACTACGGTTGAACCGGGACTCAGGCCATGCGCCTTCGCCAACAAATTCAATTACGGTTGAGCTGGAGCTCACGCTATGCGCCTTCGCCAACAAATTACACTACAATTGAATCGGGACTCAGGCCATGCGCTTTCGCCAACAAATTCAACTACGGTTGAACTAGGACTCAGGCTATGCGCCTTCGCCGACAAATTCAACTATGGTTGAACTCGAACTCGAGCCATGCGCCATCGCCTTCAAATAATTAATGAAATTCAACTATGATTGAGCTTGAGCTGTAGCTCAGGCCATGCGCCTTCGCCAACATATTCAACTACGGTTGAGCTGGAGCTCAGGCCATGCGCCTTCGACAATAAATTCAACTACGGTTGAACGAGAACTCAGACCATGCGCCTTCGTCAACAAATTCAACTACGGATCAAGTGGAACTCAGACCATGCGCCTTCACTGACAAATTCAACTACGATTGAACTTGAACTCGTGCCATGCGCCCTCGCCTTCAAACAATTAATGAAATTCAACTACGATTGAACTGGGACTCAGGCCATGCCCCTTAGCCGAAAAATTCAACTACGGTTGAACTCGAACTCGGGCCATGCACCCTCGTGTAACGACCCGGCCCGTTGTTACAGGAATTTACCACCCCGTCAGGTTGCAATTACATGTTTTATGCTTTTATATCAGTGTTAGAGCCTATCGGGTGAGTTAGGAGTGAATTGAATTGAAAATGAAGCAAATAGCATGTTTGAAGGAAGTTTGAATATGGAAGGTGGGGGTGGCCCCAGTGGATGAGAAGTTGCGAGAAGCGAGACTCAGGTGGTTCGGGCATGTACGGAGGAGAAGCCCCGATGCCCCTGTGAGGAGTTGCGAGCGGCTGACGGTGGTTGGCGCGTGTCGCGGTAGAGGGAGGCCCAAGAAGTATTGGGGAGAGGTGATTAGGCAGGATATGGCTATCATGCGGATTTCCGAGGACATGACCCTTGATAGGAACGCCTGGAGGTCTAGTATCAGGATTGTAGGATAGGGACTTCTAGTATTACACGCTCTCCTTCCACGGGGTATGACCGGGGGTGGGGTTCACCCATATAGGCTTGATATATTGTATGGCATACCATTTTCTTATTGTAACGTTTTACTAATGCTCTATGTTTTGTTCCTATGTATCCTGTCCTTCTATATGTCAGGTTATTTTATTTTTCTGTCTTTGTTTACTCATATATTTATGTGATTTACGCTAACATCACTAATGCTTGTCCTTTTTCTTTTGTTTTTGTTTTGTTTTTTCTTTTCTTTTCTTTTCTCTTCTTGTCTTTGCGCCGAGGGTCGATTGGAAACAACCTCCCTGCTCTATCGGGCAGGGGTAAGGCCTGCGTACATATTACCCTCCCCGGACCCCACCCTGTGGGACTATACTGGGTAGTTGTTGTTGTTGTTGTTGAAGGAAGTTTGAATATGGAAAGTCAACCTAGAGTTGACTATCGAGTTAGAGTGCTCGGAATCAGATTCCGATGATTCGACTAGTTTCGGGGGATCATTTATGACTTAGGAGAGCAATCGGAATTGAATTTGGAGGTTCGGTGTAGTTTTAGGCTTGAATTGGCTAAGGTTGAATTTTGGCGAAATCCGAACGGTAGGTGAGATTTTGATCTAGGAGTCGGAATGGAATTTCGACAGTTGCAGTAGCTTTGTTAGGTGATTTTGGATGTGTCCTGCAAAATTTCAGGTCATTCGGACATCGTTTGGTCGGGTTTTTGATGGAATGTGTAATTTGGAAGTTTTGAAGAAACTTAGGCTTGAATTCGTGTGTAAATGGTGATTTTGATGTTTAGTATGGTGTTTTTATGATTGGAACAAGTTCGTATCGTGTTTTGGAGTATGTTGGTGGTTTTCGTTGGGGTCCCGGGGTCTCGGGATGAATCCGGGGGTCCAAAACGGACCACTTTTGGAGAAAAATGAGAAGGCTGGTTGCTGTCATAAATGCAGCAGGATTTTGCCCCCCGCGATCGCGGGGAGGGGACGCGATCGCGTAGGGTTAGGGGCTAGACCAATGCGATCGCAGGAGCACCAGTCGCGATCGCGTAGAGTTAACCGGGTGGCCATCGCGATCGCATGAGCATCTACGCGATCGCGTAGAAGAGAAATGGGGTCCAGGGAAATTTGTGCTACGCGATCGCAGGAAGAGAGACGCGATCGCGCGAAGCCGGATGTTTGAACATCGTGATCGCGTAAGGCGAGTCGCGATCACGTGAGGCCGAATTTTTGAACATCGCGATCGCGTGAGGCGAGTCGCGATCGCGTATAGCAAACGGGTCTGGCAGTGAATTAAATCACAGAACAGAAAGCTCACGGGTTTATACCCCAAAAACACAATTTTGAGCCCTAGAGAGAAGAAAACTCGAGGAGAACACTGAGAAATCATCGGGTATTCGTCGGAGGTAAGATTCTTGACTCAAAAACATCTTTTTATGGTAGAATTAACATCAATCTTCATGAAATTGGGTTGAAATCTTGAAGATATGTGGCCTAGATATTGAAAACGGGATTTTGAGTTTTGGAAGGCCATTTGAACTTAGTAAATTTTATATGTACGGACTCGTGGCGAGACAAGGGTTCTGGAAATGTGAGTTTCATAATTTTTCGAGATGTGGGCCCGGGGCTCGGGTTTTGCCAATTTCGTGATTTCTGATATTTTTTGAGTTCTTTCGATTGGGTGATGTTCCATTAGCCTATTTTGATATATTTGTGCTGATTTGTGCTAGTTTTGACGTGCGTGGATGCCGGTTCGAGGAGCTAAGGCATCGCGGGCATGAGCTTTCGTCGGTTCGAGGTGGGTAATACTTGTAAATGATGTCCCGAGGGTTAGTAAACCCCGGACTTGCACATCTTAGTGCTGTGTTGAGGTGACTTGCACGCCGGATAACGGGCGTGGGGTAGAGCACCATTGGGGATCGCGACTTGGTCCGTCCCGCGTAATAAATAATAACACCTAATGTTGAAATGAATTGGACTAATTATCATGTTTGGGCTTCGTGCCAATTATTTGAATCCTTCAGGGGATTGGTATCACTGTTTTGATAACACTGTGCATATTTTATTCTAAATTTAAGGTTTTAAAATGGTATTTTGCTATTCAGCATTTTTACAAGGTTATGAAAAACTTGAACAAGGTCTTAATAACATTTTTAGCTGTGAGCTAATATGATATTGTTGCCCGTAGGGCTTTCTTGATTATTTGTTAGACTGATTGGGGCCGAGGGCCATATGTTAGAGCATGACGATTTATGTGAGCATATGCATACACATGCATGGATCGGACCGCACGCCGCAGTGGTATATGGATCGGGCTGCGCGCCGCAGCAGGTGTGATATTGATATTGCGCTTGGGCTGTAGGAGCCCCTCCGGAGTCTGAACCCCCACAGTGAGCACGGGTACCCAAATTGGATCGAGCTACACGCCGTAGCGGTCATATGCATTGCATGGCATACATACATTGGTTTACGTGTACTACGTGGCATAACATTCAACACTCATACATTACTGGCACACATGCATTAGTTGCCTTATTGACCGGATCTCCTGGTGTAAATTGATAAGGAGTGTTGAGCCCGAGGGGCTGATTTGAGTGCGGACTTGCACTGCTTGAGATTGTATCCAGGTATTGGTATATTATCATGAAAGAAAGAAGCTAAAAATTGAGATTTCTAAATATTCTACTCACATATGCTGGAAAGGGATAAAAAGATAGTTCTGTATTGTGTAGCATGAAATAGTGCCTATCGTGATTTTCTTCCCTTCAGTATTATTTACTTTTATTACTGCTGAGTTAGAAGTACTCACACCCGACTCCCTGCACCTTGTGTGCAGATCCAGGTACATCACAGCAGAGCTGATTCTATTGCGGCTCGGGAGTGCTTTTGGACAGTCGAGGTAGCTGCCAGCGTTCGGAGGACCTGATTCTCCAGTTTGTCTATATTTTTGTTCCGACCATCCCACACTTGTGCACAATTATATTCGCTATTTACACTTTGTATACTCTATAGAGGCTCATGACTCTTGACCCTTCGGTCTATGGGAGTTGACACGTGTTGGGACTTAGTTCCATGTTTTTTAATATATCTATCACTGTTATGCTTAAATTGGATAAAGTGAGCTTGTGGCTCCGTGATTGTTGTTGATTGGTCGGGCTGGCCTAGCAGTGTGCTGGGTTCCATCACGACCGGATTTGGAGTCGTGACACCTCGCCTTCAAACAATTAACGAAATTCAACTACGGTTGAACCCGGAGCTCAGGCCATGCACCTTCGCCAACAAATTCAACTACGGTGGAACTCGGACTCGGGCCATGCACCCCCGCCTTCAAACAATTAATGAAATTCAACTATGGTGGAGCTGGAGCTCAGGCCAAGCGCCTTCGCCAACAAATTCAACTACGATTGAACTGGGACTCAAGCCATGCGCCTTCGCCAACAAATTCAACTACGGTTGAACTCAAACTTGGTCCATGTGCCCTCGCCTTCAAACGATTAACGAAATTCAACTACGGTTGAACTGGGACTCAGGCCATGTGCCTTCGCCAACAAATTCAACTATGGTTGAACTCGGACTCGGGCCATGTGCCCTCGCCTTCAAACAATTAACGAAATTCAACTACGGTTTAGCTGGAGCTCAGGCCATGCACCTTCGCCAAAAAATTCAACTACAGTTGAACTGGGGCTCAGGCCATGCACCTTCGTCGACAAATTCAACTACGGTTGAACTCGAACTCGGGCTCCCTCGCTTTCAAACAATTAACGAAATTCAACTACGATTGAGCTGGAGCTCAGGCCATGCACCTTCGCCAACAAATTCAACTACGGTTGAGCTGGACTTAGGCCATGCACCTTTGCCAACAAATTCAACTACGATTAAACTCGGACTCGGGCCATGCGCCCTTGCCTTCAAACAATTAACAAAATTCAACTACGGCTGAACTGGAGCTCAGGCCATGTGCCTTCGTCAACAAATTCAACTACGATTGAACTGGGACTCAAGCCATACTCCTTCGCCCACGAATTCAACTACGAATGAACTCAGACTTTGACTATGTGCCCTCGCCTTCAAAATAATTAAGTAAGTTCAACAATAGTTGAACGTGGACTCAGGCTGCGTGCCTTCACCGGTAAATTCAAGTACAGTCTAACCAAAACCCAAACGGAACCCCTTCACCGATAAACTCAACAAAAAGTCAATCAAATTGAGGCACGAGTCAAACACCCTTACCAGCCAAGTAAGTACGTTCAACTCTAACTAAAATTAGAGGCACGTAAAGTCCGGCCTCGGTCGAGCTATCAGGTCGCATTCTCATCCTCACGACCAATAGTCCGACCGCGCTCGATTGGGACTAAGGCTAAACAGCATCACCCCCAAAAGGATGGCCCGACTCAATCACCCCAAGTCGAGAAGGAAGAGCCGCCGACATTCAAAAATTGACATGCCTACTGAAGTCGAATATTAAAATCAAACTGCCCCCTTAAACTCGGGCAAAACAAACACAAAGCAAATGACGAAAGGCAAATTCCTTCTTATTTGAAAAACAATCGCGGGTTATGCTCGCTTACATCCGACCGAGAACTGGCCAACAAAAAAAGAATAAATAACAACTAACAAGGCAACAAACGCCAAATTGTGAAGAGAGATAAGAGAAAGGGGAAAGAGGAAAAAGCTATTCTCTATTCGGCGCCATCCGCACCGTCACCGGCGCCCTCCGCGCTCCCGCCGGTACTATCATCAACCCCCTGCATTGTGGCGTCAAAGCCACACTCCATAAGGGCCTCCCGAGCCCTTTGGCGTGCCCCCTCAAAAGTGGTTTCGGACATAATACCGACCTCAAACAAATTCTTATACACATCCCGCTGGGCCTCAGCATAAACCCAAATTTTGCCTGTATGATAAGAAAAAACAGACTGCTCTTGGAGATGCCAGTTCTGTTTCTCTAAGATCGCAATCTGCCCCACCGCATCCTGAGCGCCACGCTCAAGGACCCCTATACGCTCCTCAAGACTTCCCCCCTGATGGAAGTAGCGGCCTTTACCAATAACAATTGAGACTCGCCGGCGTGGACAGTCCCTTGTAACTCATCAACTCTGGACGAGGCATCAGCCAGTTGGGACTTCAAGGCCGCAATCTCCCCTTCTAGTTGTCACGACCCTAGTTCACCTCTTGTGAACATGTCGTGATGGCATCCAGTCCCCACGACTAGGTAAGCCTAACACGTTGCGGAATATACAAGTTATAAATGCTTAAATGAGAAACAGCGGAAAAATAGCATAAAAAGATATGTAATCCGTGCCACTTGACACATACATCCGTCACACAATGGATAAAACACTACCAAGATCCGGAATCCCACGGTAACACAGACTAAAAGAGAAATACAGCTGTGGCTCTATGTGTAAAGAGTATCTAACAACGAAATGAAGAGAAATATCAACTAGTACTATTAGAGTAGAAGGAAAGCCTCCGGATCTGCGGACGTAGCAGATCATACCTCGAGGTCTCCAGAAAAGCTGCGGAAATCACCTAGCACGAGCCTGCTCTGATATACCTGGATCTGCACAACAAAAGTGTGCAGAAGAGTAGCATGAGTACACCACGGCGGTACTCAGTAAGTGCCAAGCCTAACCTCGATGGAGTAGTGACGAGGAAGGTCAGGGCCCTACTGAGAAACAATAATATAATGATGATAACAAATTAAACAATTTAAATGATAATAATTCCCGAACTAACAACAATAAGACGATTACTGCAAATGTCTACAATTAAACTAACAACAAATAGTCAACTCAATAAAACAAATCCAGGACCTGTGGGAATTGAACCCACAGTCCCATTCTCAGTACCTCTGGGTCTCCGGGAATCGAACCCGCAGCCCATGTCTCAATAAATAATCAATAACTCAGGATCTCCGGGAATCGAACCCGCAGTCCCTACCAATAACTCAGGATCTCGGGAATCGAACCCGTAGTCCCTACCAATAACTCAGGATCTCGGGAATCGAACCCGTAGTCCCTACCAATAACTCAGGATCTCGGGAATCGAACCCGTAGTCCCTACCAATAACTCATCAATAAACTTCGGGTCTCCGGGAATCGAACCCGCAGCCCTTGGATCTCCGGGAATTGAACCCGCAGTCCACAAACAATAGCAATACGGGTCTCTGGGAATCGAACCCACAGCCCTGGGATCTCCGGGAATTGAACCCGCAGTCCACAAACACAGCAAGTAAAGGAATACACAGAGAGAAATATAATATGCTTAACTATAACTCCACCGAGGACTAGTGCCAACAATTATCAAGAAGTTCAAGTAGGACAATTAGGCAATTAGACAGATAAATCCTACCTAATCATGCTTCCCTAACGAATACCAGGTAGATGTCATAATTTAATAAATTAAGAATAGGAATATCACGAATTGAACAATTCAAGTAAAGTGAGTTACAACAACCGGCGCATGTACACGCCCGTCACCTCGCGTACAAGGCATTTAAACTATCACATAATATCCTAGGGGTAAAGGTTCCCCCACACGAGGTTAGACAAGCCACTTACCTCGACTCCGGTACAAAACCACTAAGAGACAACTCTCTTGCCACGAATATCGACCTCCACAGGTGTAGTATCTGATAAAAATCAATAGAATTACATCAAAATAGGCCAATTGGGTATTACCCAATCGAAACAATTCAAAATACACCAAACCCCACAAGTTGCCAAAATCCGACTTTTAGCACGCTTCTCGAAAAAGTTACAAAAGTTATATATTCGGGTTCCTTATCTCAACACGAGTCCGTGCATATAAAATTTATCAAAATCGGACTCCGTTTGCCCATTCAAATCAATGATTTTCTATAATTTAGGCCTAGAGCTAAAATCCCCCTTTAATCTTCCATTAACAGTGAAATACTCAAGGATTCCATGATAAAATAACGTAATTAGGCCATAAAACTTACCTTCTTGTTGAGACGAGAACAACCCCGCGAAAATCACCTCAATTGGAGCTCTAGAACTCAAGATGTGGCTAAAATACCAAATTTTTCTTTTTCCCGATTACTGTTCATGCGTCCAGCCCTTTCACACGTGCGGAACACTGTTCACGCGTGCCCGGTACTGTTCACGCTGCTAAATAAATGCAGCAGCTATCCAAAATAATTGCAGCAACTTTTATTTTCACTAAAATAGCTTTAACTCCGTCATACGAACTCGGAATTTGACGATTCTTTTTCCTATGGCTCCGTAATTTCGATACGGATCCAGTGGTTCAAACAAAACTAAATTTGGATCTCATTTGCTCAGTGCAACATCAATTTCGCTCGTTAAACAATTAAATCACATTTCGCGTCAAAAACCCAATCGCGACTTGATGAAATTAAACCAAAATTTCCGGATCAGTCCTATAATTCATTATTTAAATTCTCGAACTCTCGAAATCAAATCTGGATCTCTAGAACTAAAATTAGACCTTTGGATCATTACATTTATGCTCAAAACGGCAAAAATCTTCCAAAAATGACCCGTTGGGCATCCGAAACACACCCGAGACCCTCGGGACCACAACCAAAAACTCAAACTCAACCTAATACTTCATTCAAACTTGCTCGGATCATAAAAACGCTGCCTTAAACATCAAAAATCACCAAAATCCTAGAATTCGATTCAAACTTAAACTTAAACTTTCAAAATTCACATTCGATCAAAAACCCGACCAAACGATGTCCGAATGACCTGAAAATTTGCAAACATATCCAAAATCACCTAAGGAAGCTACTGCAACTGTCGGAATTCCATTCCGACTCCCGGATAAAAATATCACCTATCGATCGGATTCCGCCAAAATTCCAACTTCTCCAAAATAGGCTAACTTCTTCACCGGACCTCCAAAATTACTTCCGATTGCGCTCCTAAGTCTTAAATCATCCCCCGAAACTAACCGAATCATCGGAATTCAGTTCCGAGCCCTCTAACTCATAAGTCAACGTTGGGTTGACTTTTCCAACTTAAGCTTTCCTTAAAGAGATTAATTGTCCCATTTCCTACCAAAATCGATCCGAATTGACTCAAAGTTTGCACACAAGTCAAATTCGACATTACGGACTTGCACCAACTTTCAGAATCGCATTCCGACCCCGATATCAAAATTTTCACTTCCGGTCGAATTTTCTCATAAACCTTCAAATTCCTATATTTAGCCAAATCACTTCAAAATGACCTCCGGACATCCGAATTCACTTCCGATCGCGTTCCCAACTCCAAAATCACCGTACGGATCTATTCCCAATCTCGGAATCCCAAATGGACATCTATAACTGTAAGCTGCCTTCCAACCCAAATTTATGAAATTCTTCTAAAATACTAACTTCCACCATATACGCCGAAATGCTCACGGGTTATCAAAAATCAAATCTGGACATACGCCCAATTTCAAAATCATCATACGAGCATGCTGGAACTTTCAGATCCCAATTCCAAGGTCATTTACTAAAAATTCCAATCCTAGTTCATTTCTTCAACTTTAAGCTTTCAAAAGGAGAATTTCCATTTAGATTTGACTCCAAACTTCTTGAATATTAATTCTGACCATACACACAAGTCAATATACGTGAGATGAAGCTGCTCATGGCCTCAAACTACTGAATGACGCACCGTAGCTCAAAACGATCGGTTGGGTCATTACAATCTCCCCCACTTAAACATACGTTCGTCCTCGAACGTGCTGAGAACTACACTGAAGTAGTCTGAAATCACTGGTTTAACATTTCATGCGACTTCCTGCGCTTCCACAACTCATTTGAGCACATTAGCTCGATAACTCTATAGATATACTCCTTTATTCGAGTAAATAAGCCATTAGACCCAATTCCAACATCCGGAATTTCCTACCTAGCATGTTTCCATCATACGACCACCATATCATTCTTCACACGATGTACCCATACATGATTGCATAACTTTGCTGAAGTCACACTTTGCATCACTTTACTCATGGGACTACAATAATATTCTTTAAATATAATAGTCGAAATTCCACAAATCTGATGCTCTCATTGCATCTCATGACCTACATAGGTCTCGCTCTAGCTTTTACAACACCGATACGACGGAAGAGATGTGCCGGAATTCGTATTTAGTTGCGAAGTCAACAAATCATTCAGTCTATACTTTTGACAAGAACCATTACCTCATTCTGAACTAAACAATGGTCTTAGCCCCTTAATTTATTTCATATGCTTAGATTACACTGATCTCGAATTCAATGATCTTACCTCAACCATTACGAACTGCTCAGGCGATAAGCCACCTCAGACATAATCAAAAGTCCTGCAAGATGACACAATGTGCCAATAGGCTACTAATTCGTACGTGATACAAAAGGAAGGCGAACACTAGAGAGAACTATTCAACTCTCACACTAACATGGACTTCCTCAGAAAAATAGGAAACAGAACACATAAAAGCAATTATGGACACTGAAATAAACATCACACTGTTGCGGCGTGCAACCCGATCCCAATAATATACCCATGGCGGCGTGCCACCCGATCCAAACAATATAACCATGGCGGCGTGCCACCCGATCCAAACAATATAACCATGGCGGCGTGCCATCCGATCCCTGTATAAAACTCACACGAGGAGCCATACGTCGAGCTGAATAGCTCATCACATCAAAATGCTGAATATCGATCATAAGCACACTAAGGTGCATGATATCAGACACAAGGAAACATATAGCGCTATACGCTACAAACTCAAGCACAACTGATGTGCGGTATATTATCTGAGTCTCGAGAGCCAACATGCTCATATAACATCACCGCTGAGCGGAACCTCAACACATAAGGAACTTACCAAGCCGTCTCACACTCATACGGCGCAATATATCTTTATATGAATTAACTAACCGCGAAAATAAGATCGCGACTATCCCTCCATAAAGGGCGCATTGCTGGAAGAAACATAAACGGCCCGATGCAAGGCTCACTTCCACATTTAAATCTATCCACCGACCTTAAGTCTATCCTGGTCGTGCCAAGCTAAGTCAATAGTATTTCACAGGTCTATAACCCAATAAGCAGAGTTCCTTCTAGGCATAAATTCTCAAATGGATGATATCACCAAAATCCTCATACTGGTTTAAATTTTTAACCAATTAAGTGACTACATGTCACAGCTATACAATCTTCTTGTGGGGCAAGCTCCCACCATCTTCCGAATAATTAAACGGGCCTGCACATTCAACCCACCGGCTGCACTAACACTGAAAAGCGATCAGGAGTCCCTAACCGGGATGCAAAGCCTTTATCACAGAACACCGACCTCAAATGATGCTGATGTTAATACCCATCTTACTCAAAACACTGAAACTCCTTTCCTGCTCATCTGAGCTCTTTATATCACATTTATTGACCAAACTGTGACCTTGGTCCTTACTTCAAATTTCATACTACTCACTGCACCCCACGTGCCGATATACGATACACAAAATTTCCATCATAGCTCTAGAACTGACGATAGGCTAATACTTCATCACATAATACTTCCCATTTAACTCACTTCAGGAGAACTATAGCAACACATAGGCGAGTTCTCATTACCGTTGTATATGCCAATCTCTAAGTAGTGGTCTAAGTCACCATAACCCTTTCCGAGATCTGCCTACTCATAACAGGCCCTAACAGAAGAATACTTCAGAATACCATCAAACACTGCGGCCGACAAGCCTCAAATGCACCGCCACAAATCACATGCATAATTCGATCACATTACATGAACCGATCATTGGCACCAATATGCCAACTCAACTTTGGCTAATCAATCTACTTTCTTCCAGTTTATCCTGGATTGCCCTATAATGTAAATATCTCCCTTCAATACCTAACTTATTTCAACCACACTCACCCCAAATGACCTGAAATCATGAGGCCATGCTATCTCAAGAACGACGACCATTTCACGCCTCTCAAATGCAACACCACAAGTCAAAACATCATAGATTGTTTTTGTACTTTCTTCCTAAGTTGCTTTAAAGGCTTGAGCCTCGACTGTACTTATATGATTCAAAATTATCAGATACACTTTACCTCTTGAATTCACTAGGACCGCTATTGAGAACCATCCGGCCCTGACTTGGCCCAGTACCCAACCAACTCTTCTGAATGTTTATAACATATGAATACCCTCTCGATAAAGCACCCAGCGGGATCACTTCCCTCGAATCCTGCACCTATATGAGGCATAAATCATGCATCTTCCCTCAAGTTTGAACATGAGCCGGTAAGGCTAACCATAACATGCATTCAACAATTCATATACTCAAATTACCACTCATGGTCCTTTTCCGTAGCTGCAATAACCCATTGATACGCTAATACCCATAATTCACGCTGGTAATTAACCATGCGACCCAAATCTTAAGCGGTGGGACTCTCCCACTTAGCCCAAAGCCACTATTACACGACTCTCGAACACATTAGAACCATTCTCTCGAGTCATTTACTATTATTCAACTGCAACTCACTTGATCCAACGAATATAACCACATGTGCTCTATTAGCACTCTAACATCATAGGGTATGACCTCGTCCCAATACAACCAAACATCTTCTCGCTCCATGCACCGAGCATTCTCTACCAACAACATCTTAAAACATACTATGATTCTCACACGCCTACGAAGCACCATGTAGCCTTTGTCAAATATTTCCCTGCTGATAATAAAATGCAGAGTTTATTAGGGACACGGGAACATCTAAAGTCCCAACATTATACCATACGAGCCTCAACTCTTGCCCATCCGCAAGTTTTCAAGAACTTTTGAATAGCACCTAAATGCATCGCAGGCCAAATCTGATATGACACATGACCCATAATTACATCGTTGATAGTGAAATCCTTTCACTTGACACGAAGCCTTAAGATACATCTTGCTAATCCATGATACTAGCCCTTAACATTCGTACGTCTTCATCATAAAACAAGCCAAAGGCATTCGTTTGGTACATATCCTTCTTAAGACAGTTAAACTCATTTTTTTTTCCCCAGTATCTCTGTTGGCTGAATCCTTCGCTAAATAGATATCTCATATGAACCATATAGTCTTTATTACCACCAACTATCTTTAGATCTACATCCACCTTGTGATTCTACCATTTCTGTGACGATTTGGCAGTTAAGTAAACCTTCTCAAGATCGTACTATCAACCGAATGCCAGAACCTAGTGCACCCCCATGTGCACAATTGAAGATCTCTCAATTCTCTTGCATTATCGATATGGATGACACGTGGTAACAATGGTTGAGTAAGTTCTTGACTCCCTTGAAATCCCTTTGCAGCGTCACGAACCGTCGGCGCATACTTGATACCGAGTGCACAATTTCAATACACGAGTGGATGCAAAAGAACATATGACATAGGCTCCAACTGAATAAATGGCGCACGATAAGGAATTCAAAGAATTGAAGAGTTTCCTAAACAGTTACATAGCCTCTCGTAGATAAATACAGACGTCTCCGTATCGATCAGCGAGACTCTAAGTAACCGGTCCGTGTCCCGTGACTCCTATGAACCTAGAGCTACGATACCAACTTGTCACGACCCTAGTTCACCTCTTGTGAACATGTCGTGATGGCATCCAGTCCCCACGACTAGGTAAGCCTAACACGTTGCGGAATATACAAGTTATAAATGCTTAAATGAGAAACAGCGGAAAAATAGCATAAAAAGATATGTAATCCGTGCCACTTGACACATACATCCGTCACACAATGAATAAAACACTACCAAGATCCGGAATCCCACGGTAACACAGACTAAAAGAGAAATACAACTGTGGCTCTATGTGTAAAGAGTATCTAACAACGAAATGAAGAGAAATATCAACTAGTACTATTAGAGTAGAAGGAAAGCCTCCGGATCTGCGGACGTAGCAGATCATACCTCGAGGTCTCCAGAAAAGCTGCGGAAATCACCTAGCTCGAGCCTGCTCTGATGTACCTGGATCTGCACAACAAAAGTGTGCAGAAGAGTAGCATGAGTACACCACGGCGGTACTCAGTAAGTGCCAAGCCTAACCTCGATGGAGTAGTGACGAGGAAGGTCAGGGCCCTACTGAGAAACAATAATATAATGATGATAACAAATTAAACAATTTAAATGATAATAATTCCCGAACTAACAACAATAAGACGATTACTGCAAATGTCTACAATTAAACTAACAACAAATAGTCAACTCAATAAAACAAATCCAGGACCTGTGGGAATTGAACCCACAGTCCCATTCTCAGTACCTCTGGGTCTCCGGGAATCGAACCCGCAGCCCATGTCTCAATAAATAATCAATAACTCAGGATCTCCGGGAATCGAACCCGCAGTCCCTACCAATAACTCAGGATCTCGGGAATCGAACCCGTAGTCCCTACCAATAACTCAGGATCTCGGGAATCGAACCCGTAGTCCCTACCAATAACTCAGGATCTCGGGAATCGAACCCGTAGTCCCTACCAATAACTCATCAATAAACTTCGGGTCTCCGGGAATCGAACCCGCAGCCCTTGGATCTCCGGGAATTGAACCCGCAGTCCACAAACAATAGCAATACGGGTCTCTGGGAATCGAACCCACAGCCCTGGGATCTCCGGGAATTGAACCCGCAGTCCACAAACACAGCAAGTAAAGGAATACACAGAGAGAAACATAATATGCTTAACTATAACTCCACCGAGGACTAGTGCCAACAATTATCAAGAAGTTCAAGTAGGACAATTAGGCAATTAGACAGATAAATCCTACCTAATCATGCTTCCCTAATGAATACCAGGTGAATGTCACAATTTAATAAATTAAGAATAGGAATATCACGAATTGAACAATTCAAGTAAAGTGAGTTACAACAACCAGCGCATGTACACGCCCGTCACCTCGCGTACAAGGCATTTAAATTATCACATAATATCCTAGGGGTGAAAGTTCCCCCACACGAGGTTAGACAAGCCACTTACCTCGACTCCGGTACAAAACCACTAAGAGACAACTCTCTTGCCACGAATATCGACCTCCGCAGGTGTAGTATCTGATAAAAATCAATAGAATTACATCAAAATAGGCCAATTGGGTATTACCCAATCGAAACAATTCAAAATACACCAAAACCCACAAGTTGCCAAAATCCGACTTTTAGCACGCTTCTCGAAAAAGTTACAAAAGTTATATATTCGGGTTCCTTATCTCAACACGAGTCCGTGCATATAAAATTTATCAAAATCGGACTCCGTTTGCCCATTCAAATCAATGATTTTCTATAATTTAGGCCTAGAGCTAAAATCCCCCTTTAATCTTCCATTAACAGTGAAATACTCAAGGATTCCATGATAAAATAACGTAATTAGGCCATAAAACTTACCTTCTTGTTGAGACGAGAACAACCCCGCGAAAATCACCTCAATTGGAGCTCTAGAACTCAAGATGTGGCTAAAATACCAAATTTTTCTTTTTCCCGATTACTGTTCATGCGTCCAGCCCTTTCACACGTGCGGAACACTGTTCACGCGTGCCCGGTACTGTTCACGCTGCTAAATAAATGCAGCAACTATCCAAAATAATTGCAGCAACTTTTATTTTCACTAAAATAGCTTTAACTCCGTCATACGAACTCGGAATTTGATGATTCTTTTTCCTATGGCTCCGTAATTTCGATACGGATCCAGTGGTTCAAACAAAACTAAATTTGGATCTCATTTGCTCAGTGCAACATCAATTTCGCTCGTTAAACAATTAAATCACATTTCGCGTCAAAAACCCAATCGCGACTTGATGAAATTAAACCAAAATTTCCGGATCAGTCCTATAATTCATTATTTAAATTCTCGAACTCTCGAAATCAAATCTGGATCTCTAGAACTAAAATTAGACCTTTGGATCATTACATTTATGCTCAAAACGGCAAAAATCTTCCAAAAATGACCCGTTGGGCATCCGAAACACACCCGAGACCCTCGGGACCACAACCAAAAACTCAAACTCAACCTAATACTTCATTCAAACTTGCTCGGATCATAAAAACGCTGCCTTAAACATCAAAAATCACCAAAATCCTAGAATTCGATTCAAACTTAAACTTAAACTTTCAAAATTCACATTCGATCAAAAACCCGACCAAACGATGTCCGAATGACCTGAAAATTTGCAAACATATCCAAAATCACCTAAGGAAGCTACTGCAACTGTCGGAATTCCATTCCGACTCCCGGATCAAAATATCACCTATCGATCGGATTCCGCCAAAATTCCAACTTCTCCAAAATAGGCTAACTTCTTCACCGGACCTCCAAAATTACTTCCGATTGCGCTCCTAAGTCTTAAATCATCCCCCGAAACTAACCGAATCATCGGAATTCAGTTCCGAGCCCTCTAACTCATAAGTCAACGTTGGGTTGACTTTTCCAACTTAAGCTTTCCTTAAAGAGATTAATTGTCCCATTTCCTACCAAAATCGATCCGAATTGACTCAAAGTTTGCACACAAGTCAAATTCGACATTACGGACTTGCACCAACTTTCAGAATCGCATTCCGACCCCGATATCAAAATTTTCACTTCCGGTCGAATTTTCTCATAAACCTTCAAATTCCTATATTTAGCCAAATCACTTCAAAATGACCTTCGGACATCCGAATTCACTTCCGATCGCGTTTCCAACTCCAAAATCACCGTACGGATCTATTCCCAGTCTCGGAATCCTAAATGGACATCTATAACTGTAAACTGCCTTCCAACCCAAATTTATGAAATTCTTCTAAAATACTAACTTCCACCATATATGCCGAAATGCTCACGGGTTATCAAAAATCAAATCTGGACATACGCCCAATTTCAAAATCATCATACGAGCATGCTGGAACTTTCAGATCCCAATTCCAAGGTCATTTACTAAAAATTCCAATCCTAGTTCATTTCTTCAACTTTAAGCTTTCAAAAGGAGAATTTCCATTTAGATTTGACTCCAAACTTCTTGAATATTAATTCTGACCATACACACAAGTCAATATACGTGAGATGAAGCTGCTCATGGCCTCAAACTACTGAATGACGCACCGTAGCTCAAAACGATCGGTTGGGTCATTACACTAGTGCTTCCACTTTTGCACTCCACTCCGATGTGACTTCTGTCACCTTGGTTAACACAGGCGCTCACACTCAACATAGGCCCTCCTACTGGCTTCAAGCTCCTCATCCTTTTGACGCAGTTGCTTTTCCAGGGCCCTCACCCGACCAAGCATGTGTTGTGCCTGAAGATCCCTTCTCGCCAACTCCTCAACCAAAGCCCGACTATGAGGATCATTCCTTATGCGCACACGCATCTCCCTGCACCTATCTCGGTAACGACGACACTTCTCAAGCACCCGCAAAAATACCCCCGAGTGAACATTGGCTCGGCGGATGCTCTCCACCTCCAGCAAAAAAGCATGCAGAACGAAAGACAATGATTTAAGCAGAAAATAAAAATAGGGTAAAAAGAAAGCGAATAAACCTTTATCTTTGAGCACGTACCAGCATGTCCATCACGACCACATCGTTCATCAGGCCGACATCCGTAACTTCCCTTAGTGACTCATTCTCTATCGCCGAACACAGCTGCCCAAACTGCGACACTAGACTCGAGCCTAGTAGCAGTAGATTTGAATCCGTGGGAACCTCAATGAGGCGCGGCCTCCCCTCCGGGTGGACAGTAGCATTTGTGACACCCTCTCGAAACATGCAAACGTCCTAAGAGTCCAAATCCTAGTCAGATCCAGACCTATCTCTTGCAGCCTCTCCCTCTGCCGCTTCCACCGATGGAGTACTCGACCCATCGATCTCCACGATCACCGGGGGAGTCTCTCTCATCTCGAACCTAGGGGTCGAAGACTGGGCCGTTGGAGTAGCACTTCCTTCACGATCCAAGCGGACTTGAGCATTATCCGCCCTCGATCCATCCTCAGGGGTATGTACCGCAGTCATACCCTCCCCCGCATCTGAAGGGGCAGGGGGAATCCTCTCCTACTCTTCGCACGAGGAGGAACCATCCCAAGGGCGAACAACCCCCGACGGCCCTTCGTCCCAAAATAGGGGTCGAGAGGGGGAAGGAGCCGCAGAAGACTCAACCGATATCGCTCTCAGTACGCGACACGATGCCAATGCCGCAAAAAATCTAGCAATCGCACCTGGCTGCCGGAAGGTCAGCTGAGGGGCCCTGCCACGATTCACTCTTCCTGCAGCAGAAAGATGAAGTTAGCCAAAGGAACTATGAAACCCTGAACAAAGCAAAACAGAGAACAATCTTCTTACCCACGACTTTCCCCCGGCCGTGCTTTCCCCAAAAGGATGCCCACATGCGAATTCCCTCGGTATGAGGAAGTATGGCTTCGAGCCACCCGCGCATCCCTGCAAATAAGGCCGGTGGAGACCTCTCAGCTACAAAAGCAACGACAAGACGATATTCGCATAAGTACAATAAAAGAAGAAGGAAGGAATAAAATTTGCTATTTCAACAAGGGTAACTCACGTGTATGGTTCCAAACCTCCGGGAACCCTGAAGGGGACGCCACTGAATGATCGATCCTGATATAAAAGAAATGCTCAAAAGGCCGAGGCTCAACCTCATCGTCCAGCATAGCCGTTAGCCCTCTCGCCCCCGCATTATCGGTGTGAACCTTTTCCTCATTCCGAGCAAGAATTATATCAGCATGGGTAGGTACGAATCCCTGTTTCCGCAGTCGGGCCATGCCAATCTCCCCAATCAGCGGCGCTTCGTCCACGGGGTCCTCCCCTCCATCGGTAGTGAAGTCTATCACCGGACCTCCAAATATAGGGAGTACTTCGTCCACTGACGGAACCCCCCAGTCTCAGCCTGCCCCTCTACTCCCATTGCGTGAGATGGCCCTTCAATCGCTGGAGGATTGACCGGTAAACTGACTGGAAGAGCTTCACGAGAAAAAGTGCTTGCCATCGCTTTGTTGCTAGAAGGATGAAGGACCGAATTCAGTAAAAACGATAAAACTTATCGCAATCAAGATAAGGGACAATGAATTTATAGAAGGAAAGAGCTCCAGAATTTCTCAGATAAATAATAGAGTATCGAGAAACTGATATCCCAATTCACTTTTATAGGCAACATAAATGATTTCGGAAAAAACCCATGGGTATCATTAACTGCATACCTAACCGTCAAAACAGTTTGATTCTACCAAGATATGCGCCGCCATCACGAGTACCACAAAGTGCCCACTCGACCTGATTCGTCATCTCGCTAACCGGAGCGAACGTAGAGTCTTGCCAATTTGTCGGACTGTACCATACGCCCCTAAAATTCTAAACACACCGCTTACATCGTATTCGGGCACGCTGCGTACGACTTGTCTCCCGTTGCCGATCGCAGTTGCATACCAAAGCAAACCCACAGATTAGGACGTGATCGAGTTCCGACCCCGCCCTGATCATACTAAGGACATCATACGTACTCATGATGAGGGGGTACCCAACGACTCGATTCTATGAAAAAGTGATCTCGAGAAACTCTACAAAATTTGGACCGTCGCCATGAAAGTCACAGCCTCGATCAGAGCGACGAGCTTCATTTCTTATCTAAAGTCTTCTATATCGTGGTCGATGAAATCCGCTCATCAAGCTCGAACGCGGGACGACCTCGATAAGCGAAGGGACTAACTTTATGGGTCAGAATCCGACCCTATAATAATCAACGAAGTTAATCACTTTTCGCGGTTAATGCAAGATTAATAAATGGCGTGACCGCTCCTAATTAACGATGCTTAATGCCCGACTAAGATGATCGCTAAGGCTACGGCCCATCCGCTATGTCGAAGATAACCTCTTAATGTGGTCCCAACCACCAAATGCCAGCTCATGCAGCTTATAATTATAAATACCAAGAAAGGAAGACGAAAAAAAGGGTTTCTCTCCTTCCTCAAATTAGAGAGAGACCAAAAGAAAAGATGATTGTAAGGTTCTGAACCTCTTTATTTATGGGGATGCAGACCACCCTATTAAATCAATAAAGATTATCCATGTCTTTTACTACTATAAGGACGGTTCTTAATTATCATTTTGCTTTACTTGATTCTCGATTTACTATAACTTGCTATGATTGACCCATAATCTATGTATATTATTTTGTATTCATAAAGTATGTAATAACTTTTGAGTCAAACAGAACGTATTAAAAATTTATTATGGTATCCTTTTTATTTGAATTAGGAAAGTGTTCAACTCATTGTGGTGTGAATACGAGGGAATGACAGGTTCAGTTGTCAATTGCTATGACTCATTCAATTGGAGACAAAATATGTTAAAGCGATATACCCCAAACCAAATAAAAAATGTTCAAATTAGTGTGGTTTCAGCGTAAATACGTGTATCGATAAGTTCTCTTTTGTTTTTGCCAGGAATTTTTCCTAAAGCAATATACCCCATACCAAACTTTATCACAATACCTATTTAATTCATTGACCCATTGACTCTTGTGGAAATATGATTCACCCACTGTTTTATACGGAATACTGTTACGCAGAGTACTATGAAATCGATTAAACAACTCCGTCAAGATATATTAATTAATCTCTTTTAAATCCTTAAAATTCCTAGTCCCCATTAGATTTCTGTGTTAAAGAAGGTATGTCAGCTGGTCTCCCAGTTATTATACTACTACCATAATATTAAAATTCAGCTGCTAGTTCTTTATGTTATCCCTCTCGTCCCCTCCCTCAAACCCCTTTACCAATTCGAAGAACTCAATTTTGATGGCGGAAGAAGAGAAATCAGTGCAAGAAGAGCTTTCGCTTCCGATTTTACTTGCTGACAGAGTCATCAAATCAGCTCAAGAAGCTGAATCATCCAAAGTGGAATGTGCCGAACTGGCTCGTCACGCTACACAGCTCAGCCAATTCCTCCGAGCCACTGTTCGCCTTACCAGTTCTTCACAATCTCAGTCTCTTTATGACCGGCCTATCCGCCGTATAACATCCGAAGTTACCAAAACTCTGGACCGGGCACTTACTCTTGTTCGTAAGTGCCGCCACAAGCCCAATCTCCTCCGTCATGTTCTCGCCATCACTTCTACTGCAGATTTCCGGAAAGTCTCTACCCTTCTAGAAAATTCCACGGCCGATGTCACGTGGCTGCTCTCCATTTTCGACCCGGATGCGGGCCCCACTCTTTCACTTCCTCCTATCGCCAGCAACGATCCTATTATGGCTTGGGTTTGGTCTTACATCGCTACTGTTCAAATGGGTAATCTCCAGTACCGAATTGACGCTGCTCAAGAATTAGCTAACCTAGCTCGCGATAATGACCGCAACAAGAAAATGATTGTGGAAGAAAACGGAATTCCGCCTCTGCTGAAGCTATTGAAAGAAAGCAGTTCAGCAGAAGCACAAATTGCTGCGGCTACTGCTTTGTACAACTTGGCTGATCATGAGGAAAGAGTGAGGGCGATAGCGAATGATCTCGGTGTTCAAATTGTTGTAAAGGTGCTCGCTGAAGCACCCATGAGAGTTCAAATTCACATTGCGAATTTGGTCTCAAGAATGGCTGAATTGGACGCGTATGCACAGGAAGAATTTGGGAGAGAGAATATAACTAGGCCGTTAGTATCCCTTTTAGGAATGGATGTAGTTTTGGATGATAACAGGGAATCGCAGCCCCATAAGACGCCTAGTTTACATTCTTTAGTTCAAATAAATAAAGAGATGGCTCGGAATAATTTTGGTTTTCATTCTAATTCTATGGATTTGAGTAGTAGAGGTGGACATTATGGTAATAAGAAAGAGAAAGATAGAGAATTGGAGCCACCTGAGGTGAAAGCTAGGCTTAAAGTAAGCTGTGCAATGGCTCTGTGGAAATTGGCTAAAGGTAGTTTGTTAAATAGCAGGAAGATTACAGAGACTAAGGCTTTGCTTTGTTTGGCAAAGATTATTGAGAAGGAGAAGGGGGATTTGCAGATCAATTGTTTGATGACAGTGATGGAATTGGCTGCAGTGGCAGAGTCTAATGCTGAACTTAGACGAGTGGCGTTCAAGCCTACTTCACCGGCTGGAAAGGCGGTTATTGATCAGCTATTAAGGGTGATAAATGAGGAAACCAGCGCCCCCTTGGTGATTCCGGCTATTAAGGCAATTGGATGTTTGGCTAGGACATTTCCTGCAAAGGACACACGAATCATTGAGCATATAGTGGTTAAGCTTGGGGATAGAAATACTGATGTGGCTGTGGAAGCATGTATTGCTTTGGAGAAATTCACATGTCCGGACAATTTTAATCGCGTGGAGCATTCAAAGGCAATTATTGAATTTGATGGAGTACCAAAGCTGATGAATTTGCTGAGGAGCAATGACCGAGGCCAAATACACGAGCTTCTATTGCTCTGCTACCTTGCTTTACATGTCGGTAACAGTAAGGCCCTTGAGCAAGCAAGAGCATTAAGCTTCCTTGAGGGAGCTGCTCGTCATGTAGTTTCTCAGCGTCCTGATTTGAGGGAGTTGTTTGCCAAAGCGATCCACCATCTTGCACTTTATCAAGCTGGAGATCATACACATAGACAAGTTTAATGCTTCATCGTTGGGATTCCTATCCAACGAGAATGTCCATGCTTCTCGAATAATCAGGTTTGAAGCACTGTCCTGACAAAAGTCCTATTTATTATTCCTGCAGAATTTTCAGCTTCAATATTTGAAGGTTGCTATGTGAAATTGATGTGCATTGTACAGATCAGGAATTATCACACCTACACAAATGTTACATTGTTTATCTAAAGGTTGTCTACAGTCTCGAAGGTTACATTGGTTAACTTGCTGATTGTGCTTTACTGAGATATTAGAAGAACCAAAATAATTTCTTGGTTGCCACTAAAACAGTTTTTTCTCCCACTCTCCCACACCAATGTGATGGAGAGATGCATCATGCGAACTATTATCGATCAGTTCCCTCACACTCCTACGGATATTTAAGGGAATCACAGTTCTCTAATAACTCTTAGCCATTAATGGAGGTTCAACATCATCATTCTAGTGCTCTAATTATCTCCGGGCCAAATATATAAGTTTCTGGCAGATGTTAACATGTTTTTGGCCATCAGCTTTCTTTTGCCGTTGCACTTTTAATTTGGTATTGCAGAGTCCTAATTTGACGTGAAATAACTTCTTGCATGTATTATCTCAATAGGGTAAGCTATTTTTAGAGGATGTAACAATGGACAATTCCATCGTAAGGGCGCAACCCATTCGCTTATAACATTTAGATTAAACATTCAAGAGCTTGATTCAACAGTATTTGTCTCTCCAGGGAAAATTCAGTGAGGGTAATGATAAACTCCTACCGAAAACATAATAACACAAGAACAGTTGTAGAATAAATGAAAAATTAGTTAACAATCAATGTTATACTAGGATTGTTGAGACCGGTTAGATCCATTGTGAAATTTTAACTTTATGCATCTATCCTGTGGGCGAAGCCAGGAATTTCATTTAGAGTATCAAGCTTTAACTAAGTAAAAAAAACTCCCATAAAGGGTGTTCAATATATGTTATATACCGTTAAAATTTAATATTTTACCTATATATACAGTGTAATTTTCGACGAAGAGTGGTCAATCAGTTGACCACCCTTCGGGCTATGTACCTTCGCCCCTACTGTTGTGAATCATTCTTTGGAAGAGGAATTGATTTGTCGCACGATGTATACCAGGGAGAGAGCCTGCTGCACATATCTTCATGGTTTCAAATCCTAGGTTGCATTGCTGCAGAGAGAGCATTGATTCTATGTGATAAATGATAGTACTTGACATCTATTTGGAAGAAGTGTATTATCAGGAATAAGGGTGTCAACAGCATGCAGAATCAAAGCTATTTTGTGCGGAGTATTTATCTTCATATGTCCTACCACTTTTTAAGGCAATATTACATATGGAGTATAGCACACCTATTAATAGCCTATTTGGCTAAACTTCTCCAAGTTGAGAAGCTTTTTTTTATTTTATTTTAAAAAAGAGTGCTTTTCTTCAAAGTTGAAGTGTTTGGCCAAGCTTTTAGAAGAAAAAAAAGTGCTTTTGAGTAGCAGAAGCAGTTTTGGAGAATCAGAAAAAAGTAGCTTATTCCCAAAAGTGCTTTTGAGAAAAATACATTTAGAAACACTTCTTAAAAGCTTGGCCAAACACAAATGGCTGCTTAGAAGTGTTTTTCAAGTTAATTATCAAACACAAACTACTTTTTACCAAAAGTACTTTTGAAAAAAGTGCTTTTGAAAAAAACACTTATCAAAATAAGTTGATTTTTCCAGGTTGGCCAAACATACTATAATATTGGTCAATTATGCAACAAGGTTGTGACGTATTGGTCAATAAAGTGGGTAAGAAATTCCAATAGAGGAAAAAAGACTTGATGATTTCTTCCCATTTGTCTAAACCCCGGTGTACAGAAAATGCTTGTTTAATATGAAGGTGAGAGCAGTACTCCTTGTCATTTTTTTCCCGGTAAATACATTTTTTGATTAGCAAGTGGAAGAATTACAACATAATAGTAACTACATTTATTGATAACCTAGTGCAAGGATTACAGCATAATAAAAAAATTAACTGAAGCAGCATTAACATACTAGCTACATAACCATCCCAACTTCCCGTCTTTCGCCAAAGATTAGAATGGATGAAAATTCAGTTGTACACTTGGCTTTAGGTTCCCCTCGACGGCACACTTCCTGGATAACAGTCTTGATCAGCATATCAGCACTTCTAGTTTTCCCTGAAATAGTCTTAAATTCCTTTCTTCAACCTATAATTCCTGCCCTTTTTTTTTTCTTCATAAAAACAAATGATATTATTACTCAAATAAACTAGTCAACTGAAAATACAAGTTACAGGCCTTGTAGGCCCCTCGAATTAGAGAGAGAACTAAACAAGAAGTACTAACTACTTGAAGTCCACATTCTATCATAGATGGGAGATGCAACATGTGCCTTACACATTTGAATTTGCCATATTTGTGTGCATACTAGTCGATCTATCGACGAAATAAGGATTAAATATGGTCCATAATGAGAGGATCCGCAGCAATGTCCAACTTTTGTACAAAACTACTTGTGGCACGAAAATAACCTCTTTGTGCAAATCACCCATCCCATCACTTTACCAACACATACACCCCCCCCCCCCATATGGAGTTTTCGAGAGCCAAACTGGAAATGATAATCCCTACGCAATGCTTCCTTCAATACTGGAACTGGACCTTTACGGTCTTAGGCGGACCAGCATTGTATTGATCTAGTTCCAGGTGTTGTCCTTTCTTTCCTCATTGCCACCTTACCTGCCCAAGAAGGGCACCCTTGACTCTATACTCATTACTCTATTTCCTTCCGAACCCGACAGCAGTCCCGATTCCTAGAAGGAGAGATAGTTGGCTGCCATCCTAGACATTGTCTTATTGGCCCATGAAAATTATCTAAACCGAGCGGATCAAACCTTTCTTCTTCCTGTCAAGCACATGCCGAACCTCATTATTTAGCGGCTCTCCAAAGTCAGAGAGATGGGTGGGGGCCTTTCTGATAGGTGGGACAAAGCGCTTACAATGGTGATGAAAGAACGGAAATGTCTGTCATATAATGTGTTAAGGTCTATTCCAACTTCATTTGCAAATTGAACCTTTGGTCTGGGAAATTTTCTGTTCAAGCTTTTATGATACTCCATTACAATTGAGCGCAGAAAATACTAAAAAAGAATAGAAAAGACTCACTACAGATCCTATGTTTATAACACCTTTGTATATTTATCTGATATATTAGGAAAGAAGAAAGTAGGAAAGCAAGAAAAAAAAAAGATAATAACAAATCGAGTTTACAGTTTAAATTTGCTGGAAAACATCTAGAGTCGCCCCATTTAACTCTTCAGTTAAGGAACTCAATGGATTACTCATGAAATCTCCTGAACTGTGACCATATAACTCTCTTTCTTGCCTTGGACTTGACTTCAATTCTTCATTCTTGATCGAAATGTATGGATATTGAAACAGAGATCCAATTTTGTTCTCAACTTCCCACGACAAGTCTTCACTATTTTCCAACATTCTTGTCATCTGAATTTCAGCTGTATTCTGATATGTACATACATTTGAACTGTTACTTGAACTCATTCTTGAAGTTGAACTACTAGCAAAATCAGTTTCTGTGATCTGTCCATGCTCTAATTTTGTTAAACTTGTCTCTGAGCAAAACCCATAATTTAGATTTCCCTCGAATTCGCTCTGACGATGATCATTAGGTCTCATATTTTGCTGGTATTGAGCTAATATTTCTGAATTATGCTCACTCGTATTCGGATTCGGATTCACATTGGCTTGGAATTCAGGATTAAACAAAAGATCAAATACCTGTTTACTTACAAATTGGTCTTTTGAAGCTTCTGTTAGTTGTCCATTTACCTCACTGTTAAAACTTCTATTATTAGTCAGGTGAAATGGTTGGTCCATTAATCCAGCTGAAGGTATCTGCAACATTGAGGTCTTATTTGTACAATTCTCTTCATCCTTTACTTGATTCTCACTTAGTGGCTTGTGGGTATTTGGATCAATCCCCTGCTTTATTAGCTTCTTCTTCAAACTCGAATTCCAGAAATTCTTTATTTCATTATCTGTTCTCCCTGGTAATTGTGCAGCAATTTGTGCCCACCTGTTATAATAACTAAATACTAATTAATTAAGTACTAAACAAACCAAAAAATATGAAAATGGAGAAGATGAATGACCTGTTTCCAAGAACTTGATGGAGACTAATGATCCTATCCTCTTCATCCTGTGAGAACATTCCTCTTTTAAGATCAGGCCTTAAGTAATTTATCCATCTCAATCTGCAACTCTTTCCACATCTTTGCAGTCCTGCAACAACAACATAAGGAAATTGTAAATTGTAATTAATTGGCATAGAGCAGAAAAAGTAAATTAAAATAAGCAGTTCGGTGCATAAAGTATCTCGCGTTCACGCAAGGTTCGGGAAGGGCCACACACCGAGAGATGTAATATAGGTAGTCTAGCTTGATGCAAGCATCAGCCGCTATTGCATGATTTGAACCCGTAACCTATATGTCAGACAGATGCTCTCCTTCAATCGGAAATTGAACAGAGAATTAAACAGTAAAAAGTTTTTAATAATTACCAGCTAGCTTAGGGACAGAACTCCAGGAGCCAACACCAAATTTGGTAATATAATTGCCCAATTTCTCATCTTCTTCTGGTGACCATAATCCTTTCCTTAGCTTCTGCTTCACACAACAAGAATGGCGCCCCATTTATTTGACTGTTACAGCTTTACGAGTGTTTCTGCACCTAGCTTTCAACAGTGACGACTACTTGTCTTATAGCTGAAAATTTCAGGCGTGGAAGCGAGATGATAAAGTCATCACCATTAATATTTGAGAGGAAAATATCAAAGATAATCTGTCATTCAAAAGAAATCTACAGAAAATTATACTTAGACCTCAAGCTGAGAGAGAGAGAGAGAGAGAGAGAGAGAGAGAGAGAGAGAGAGAGAGGCAATAAAGTGGTTTTGAAGCAAATTTTGGTGCTGCTTTTGAATTGGAGTGGATTGATTTTTAAGATATCTCTAGATTCTAAGTATTTATACAAAGTTGCAGAAATGAAAAATGAATAAATATAAGATAGAAAAGAGAAGTCTATAAATGGGCTGTTAAGAGTAAGAATACAGTTAAGTGTACTCAATTTTAGCTCTACGTTCGCAATTATACAGTATCATTGAGTTTATGTAGTGTTAGTTGCATCATTTTCCTTCACAAATTATCATTTAGACAGATGTTTCAATTTGATAAGAGGCTAATGGGACCCTTCATTTACTAATAAGCATCAGTTTAATTTGTATTAGCTATATGACTATATCTCTATCTTGTAACCTCAAATTCAGCACCATCGTCATCATAGATTGAACCATTTTTTCTAGTTTTGTATGTTAGTCACTGTCTAATAAAGATTGAATTAGTGTTAATGTCAAAGTAACTGACCAAGTTTGAAAGATTCGAACTATATTTTTGTATAATGTATTCAATTTTCTTGGAACAATGGTAAAATTGTGTCAGTGTGATTTATAGATCACGGGTTTGAGTCGTGGAATCAGCCACTAATATTTGCATCAGAATATATTACCTACATCATACCTCTTAGGGTGCGACCCTTCCTCGGACTCTGCATGAACACGACATAATTCACGGGTTGCCTTTTTCTATATATCCAATTTCGTGGACCATTTCTTAGATAACCATAAAAGACCACTACTTGGAAAAAACAAGCAAGATGTTATAAAAGGAAAATAGAATACACCTGAGATGACTTTTTGGCATTTTTATATTTCTGGGGTAAAATTGAAAAGAAATAGTTTGAAGCTCGACCGACACAAAGATTTCAGAGAATTGTAGGGTCCAACATATAAATTTGACTCTTACGAAAACTCAAAAAAGATTAAAACTTGGAAAGGGGTTACCTTTTAAAGATGTGAGAATTAGTTTTGGATTTTACTTATAAAATGAACACTTTCTTGATGGGCAAAGAAGGAAATGGAAACTATGTATCAGCAATTTATTTGGAAATGTTCGTAGCGTATTGTTTTGCATGCAGTGTCATTCTCCAACATATTATTTTTTCAAGATTCGTTATCAGTACTTCAAAATACACGACATACATATACCTCAGGAAAATTGTGTCATTTTCAAAAGATTTCTCTATATTTTAATGAGACAATACACAAGTGGCAGTATACATAATTTATGTAGTTTTGTCCAGAATTGTCAATTACTTATTATTTTTTCAAATGTAATGAAAACATAAATTGCTTTCACATCCAACTGTGCACATCTCAAGGAACAGCTCCACCAAAATCATACGTGATAATAGTTTATAACATTATTGTTTTGGCCCTACCTTTGAAATTATCGTTAGTACATATACTTTGTAGAAAGAATTACAAGAAAATACATATACTTCACACCATAACAAAAAGTGATCCATATTTTTAAGTTTTATTTCACTCTAGCCCACATTTTACATATTTTGAAAGTACTTACAAATTTAAAATATGT
>JASVEL010013746.1:0-11293 GCA_032618575.1 Nicotiana noctiflora | reverse complement strand
CGATTTTGACTCTTGTCGATAATTACTTATCGATTATCGATTTGTACATATGCTTATCGTTATCGTTTTAATAAGGTTTCAATTTTTTCGATTTCGATTTATTAATTTTTGGGGCTTATCGATTACACCAATAAGAAAATTTGCGGGATTCCACGGAAAGTATATCGCTATAAACACGTCTAACTAATATGGAAAAAAAGAAGCTAATATAAGACGAACATTGTTTATAACATAAAAATTGTGTCAATAAACTAAAGTAACAATATATGCCACCAACACTCCAACGGTATTAAAAAAAATAAAAATACATCATCACTGCTAATTCTATTTTCAATTAATTTGAACTTCATTTCCTTCAGCTTTAAATATGATCATTCCTTAAATGTGGTAGATGAAATAATTAGGGGTGTGCATTCGATTTATCGATTCGATTTTGACCCTTATCGATTATCGATTTGTACAACTGCTTATCGTTATCGTTTCAATAAGGTTTCGATTTTTTCGATTTTATTTATCGATGAACCGATAACAAATAATCGATTCGATTTATCGATAAACCGATTCGAATGCACATCCCTAGAAGGGAGGGTTCCCGATAGGTTAATATCCATGTGACTACTCCTAGAATTAGCCTTTTGTTCATGTTGTTGCTTTGTTTACTTTGCCCTTTTATCTGTCAGTTTTTTTTTTTTTTTGTGGTTTATTCTTGAGTCACTAATGTTTTTTCTTTTTGTTTTGTTTTTGCTTTTTTCCTTTTCTCGATCTTTCGCCGAGGGTCGATTGGAAACAGCCTCTCTACCCTATCGGGTAGGGGTAAGGCCTGCGTACATATTACCCTCCACAGACCCCACCCTGTGGGACTGTACTGGGTAGCTGTTGTTGTTGTTGTTGTTGTTATCCCATGTTTGATTTGGGGTATTAACTAATTATCGAATAATTTTTATACTAAAATGGTAGGATTAGTCATCTTCCGCAGAAGGTGAAAAACCAATACCGTAGGATATCCCACCATTGTACCAAACGACCCCTTAAAGTTCAAAAAGGGGGGAAAAGAACAAAGAAATACTATATAGTATGAGGGTCAGGGAATACTTGATTCCTCATCTTCTTAAAATTTATTTTAAATTTCATAAAATATACTATAAAGTATAAATCATGCAAAGTACTTTTTAAAATGAAAAATCATTTCTAAAGTATTTTACCCTGTGAATAACAGTGTCATATATTGTGGGAAAGGAGTAGTTTATATATAATGTATAAGTTTACGCATAAATTTTAAAGCTTATTTCTGAAAGGCAAAAAATGGCAAAATTAACTCTGTAAAAAATAGCATGTACAAGAATATACCTGCATGAATTCTTGAATATACAACTGAGAAAGTTGCTACTTTTCTACCGCTGAACTTGCAATTTAAGTATATCTCTAGGGTGTCAAAATCTTTACAGCAAAAATGGGCTAAGTTACAAAAAAGCTCATCTCCCTGTCAGTTTCAGCAGTGCTCCATTTGGTTAAGTATCATATCTTCAAATTTCATGTTTGGAACAGTGTCTCAAGTAGTTTTGGCGAAGACAAACACGCGACAGACTTGAACTGTTAGGAGAGGAGAAAAGAAACTTATTAGGACCATACATAATAGTAACAACTCGAAACGAATAGAACTCTGAGTATTAAGATGGAATCACTTGGATGGACTCAATTTACTAACTTTGAATCATAACATACAAAAGTACCTTATCTTGACGGTATTTAGCACGTATGGCATTTAGAGGGCAGTTTTCTGTATTCAATTGTAAGCCTTGTAGTGCGACAACTGTGGTTTTCAGATCCCGGGCCTTGTAATATGTATAGTGCTCCAATGTCGGATTCTATCAGTGATGCAGGCATAGGTTCTACACATCAGTAGCAGGAAAAGCTAGCGAAGTAAAAGTAAACAAAACAGCAAGAATTCAAGGAGCAAACCCATGGGTGCATTGACTGATCAAGTGTCCATCTTGCAAGGAATAAAGATGATGCAGCAATAGCCGAAGGGAGGAATTTCAAGAAGTCATAGTCGACCAATGTCAGTTCAGCAAGATAATTAGCCAAGCACTCTAGCTCCAAACTGGGATTCTGAAACCATGTATAATTCAGCAACCACGGTTATGTTTCAGTAAAAAGAGAAAAGATCTGTTATCATTAAGGAAATCTAGTGATGCACATTACCTTGTAAGAAGCTTGTGCTGCTCTTAAGAATCTCCTGCAAATAGCATCATACTTAAGAAAATGAAGTTCTAGTTTTCACAAAGACAAAAGGAAAAGAAATAGAAGTAAAACTATGCTGTTATGGATCAAGAGGGCGGGGAAGTCACTAAAGTACCTAAGAAAGGTCTTTGCAGTTGGAACTGCGAGTTGGAAACCAAGAAACTTCAGCATAAGACTCTCCATTGCCAGGACCTGATCCACTTTACATTGTCAGAAACTTCAGCTTGTTCAAGTAGTATTATAATAATTATCAGATTTTGTAAGATCGTAGAGAAGGGAAGGGGCGCGGGAAGGTGTCAACATTCTTCTCTTTGGTACAACCATTTCATGAAGATGTAGTATTTTCAAGTAGCATTCTAGAAAATTAACTTCTGAAATCTACACAAAAAAATCATTGTGTTTTGACTATCATGATCTTGAATAGTCAAAACTTGAAAGAGCAGTGCTCTACCTCACTTTTTGTGTAAGTATTGTCAGTGATAAAACAGCTTTCCTCAACATGTAGAGGACGAATCTCTTCATATTTCCTTCAGATAAAAAGAAAAGCCACGTTCAGCCACCAGATACAATACATTTACCTTTATTCAGATATAAAAGGGAAAAGATTTTCAACTATAACATGCAAAGTGATGGCACTAAAGGCTTGATATCATTTTTGTTACAGGTGAAGGTCACACTGCAGATGTGCTTACATAGGAGTATTTCATCATAAGCACACATATATTTGGAATAATGAGCTTGTCAGATTCTAAAATGGGAGGTGTTAAGATCCCATATTTCTTTCTCTTTGAAGTATTTCAAGAAAGTGTTTTCCTAGAAAGTAATATTACAAAGAACCTATAGTGTTACAAACAGCCGTGCCGAGCTTACGAGGCAATTAGCATGCAAGTGATACCAAGGAGCTGCAGTATTGGCCTTTCCACATAGTTTTGAGAGAGAAATAGATCGATGAAGTGAATGGCAAGATAGAGTGTATCTGGCACCAACTTATATTCCTCGGACACCTGACACAAGATTAGACAATGACCTCAGTAACCAGCTTTCTTATGAATTAGCATTTCTAAAATTAGCAGATAAACTTACAAGCATTATGGGATCAAAAGGAAGAGGGCGAGAGGTAGAATGCGTCTACCACAAAGTTGAAACTACATAGACTTAACTAGCACCACAATTCACAAGAATCTTATGAATGCTTTTATTTTAAGAAAAACGCACATAAGATCTTTACAAGTCATTCTCAAACCAATATAAGATGAGATCAGCACTAGATGATCAAAAACCAAAATGAAAATGATATTGCCTGTCCGAGTTGATACTGTTAGGAAATTAGTTTATTTCATATTTATTTGCTCCAGATGAATCATGTACTAATAATTAGAAAATGTCAGCATTGAAAGTGTACACTATATGCTTTGATTATGCGATTACTTTTTCTGAGATAAACACCAACTTACTTCCACAAGCCAGTCGACAAGGATTCCTCGCATACTTTGTGTGATATCTCGCTGCAGCGTTTCCATAAAATTTGATTGTGGCCTTTTAATTAGCTGGAGAAACACAAATCAGACTTTGTATTAGGATAAAGTTACAATTCTCTACTGTCAACTGATAAACTAGGGAAAGACTTGACACCATTATCCCAAAACAAGGAAATCTCAGATGTTATACAAGTTGAGGTTTGGATTCAGAAAATTATGCATATATTTATTAATAATGCTGAGAAACATTCCAATAAGTAGGAAGCATACCCCGCATCACTATTCTAGAGCTAAAGCGTCCAGCATTCTTTCACAAGTGAACATACATCGAACGTACTAAAGTGGTTACACCTAACACTGATATTATAACCAAAGTTGAGCATTGGTCTAACTTAAATTTCAAAGCAAAAAAGTGAAAAAGCATCCTTGTGTCAGTTGTCCAAAGATGACCTTTGCCGAAGTGTCAGTTACTTTTTTATTCTAAAAGCTCCCAGCTGGAAAAAGGAACTATCTTGTCCGAGAAAATGCAATCTCACAACAATTTGAACAACTAAGGAAACCACAAGAAATGTGCAAGAATATCAATTCAACGAACCTCTCTAACCCGGAAATTGTTATATATCTCAAGAGCATATTGGCTGCATTGTAGTGGATCCTTTTGATCAGAATCAATGTCTATTAAGTCCAACTTTGTTGACGTCGATGGTGCTACATCATGAAGAGCTTTCTCAACCGTGCCCATTAAAAGGTTCAATTACTTTAGTACGCAAAAGGAGAAAGATTAACTGACCAACATGTTTGCAATTACATGGAAGCACAGGAAACTGGTAGATATAAATACTTTCTCCAGAGAAAAATGTCAAAGAAAGAAAGTGTGGTGGAGAACTCCTGTTATTAGATTTAACTTAGAAACATATTCACTTAGCACTCGGGAATGAAGTACAAAGATAAGACCAAGGCTTCCTCTATGATTTATGTATGTTACTACAGAAAATCGTTTGTTATTGTCATTTCTCTTTCTTTATGATCCTGTATAGTCAGTAGAACCACAAGTTATCAAAAGTTTTATATTGTTTCAGCAAAACAAATTAAATAGGAACTAACATTGTCTTGAAAAACTTTTGATTTCTGTTGGATTTCCTTGCTGTTGTTCATGGAACTTTCGGTCTGAGCAACTTTGATTAATGCTATTCCCTGCAGTTAGTCAAATCAGGTGATATTCATAAAACAGGCTCAAATAGTAGTTCACATATTAGAAAGACATGCTCTGAGCCTACTTGGTGGTAACTTGGCTGGAAATTGATGGAGCTCAGCGTCGACTGAAGTGGTCACTTTAGACATAGTCAGAGAACTGTTTCCAACTCGCATGATCTTCTTCTGAAAATTATATAATAACTAAATCAGATAATAAGAGGAATAACATGAACCAGCAGGAAAGCATACACAATATCACCAAAGCTTTATTGGGATGAAATAAATGCACATAAAGACATAAATCCTTGAATTAGCTAATGCACCTTAGTATTCTCTATATGCAATATTTCAGATCAATTCAAAACTCTTTCTGAAATTTAAGGGACTCTACAACAGTCAAACTATGAAACTTGTTTCAAGTTGTGCCAATGGCAACAATAACAAACCCAGTGAAATCCCACAAGTGGAGCCTGTCGAGGGTAAAGTGTATGCAGACCTTACCCCTACCTTATGATGGTAGAGAGGCTATTTCCGGAAGACCCTCCTTGAAAAGAAGTAAATGAAGCAATAAACAAACAGTAGAAACAACAAGGTAATAAGACACAAGATTGTGTCAATGGCAATGTTGATAATAAAAGTAAAACAGAAGAACTACTAACTGGGACTTTGGCAGCATTGAGGCAGTCTCCATTTGAACTCTTGCAACATAGATTTGTGACATCCTTAAGCATTGCCCGGAATTTCTTCTCCACAAGTGGAGCATTCTTCTTCCTCTCCCTGAGGACTGCTGTGTTAGAATTTATCTGCAGAGAACGTTTCTGACACCGTGGCTTTGGCAGTTCTGCGCAGTGTGCCATAGTTGATTTTTCCGAGGCAGCAGCTCGAGATCTTGTAATTCGAACCATGGGCTCGTTTTCAGCAGAGATTACTGAATTTTCTCTATTCATAGTAAGTGGAGGCATGGATATTGGCTCGTCAATTTGCTCTTTAGTTGAAACTGATCGCTCATTTACCTGCAAACTTGTGAAAATTTGTAACATATGATATCAAGAATCATGCAGCTCAAGAAAAGTTAATACTAAGAGTGGCAACAGACTTTTAATTCACATCTACCAAAGCAAATGAAACTATGATTAGCATAGATTAGCATAAACTTTTGTTTTCATGCAGCAAAAGAAATTGTACTCCCTAATTGTCATTTGGGCTGATATTCCCCCCCCCCCCCTTTTTATGGAAAACTATGCATCCCCTCCATGCTTCTTGTTAATGAAATACAACTTATTTCATCAAAAAAAAAAAAAAAAAAAAAAATTGTACTCCCTAATTCCTATTTTAATCAAACTATATTGGACATAACATTTCCTTAAGCAGATTTTGGAGTTAGCCAAGGAAAACTTTTAGCTTCAACTTAACTAAATTTTGTTACCATAATAGCTCTATGACCTTGCTCATAAGAAACGGTCCAAGATTCAAGAATTGAAATTCACAAGATAATACCAATCAAAATGACATGAGCACAAAACACACCCAAGATTCCATATTCAAATTCATAAAAATAATAATCCACTAATGAAAATGTGTTCAATCTAAACAGCAGGCACCTCACATCAAGAATTCAAAATCTTGCTCAAATTCAAACTACACTCTCCTAAAAGCAACAATCAAAAGACTTTCTTTACCAAACATCTAGATAATCAAAACCCAAAAAGGAAATTTGCCTACAATCTTCTTCTTTATTTACACAACCACATCTTGAAAACTCCAAGAATTCAAATTTATTAAACAACCCACTTCAATCAAATAGAAAAACATAACAATGCAAAAACGGCGAGTTAAGATTTCATTATTTCAAGAAACTACAGAGACCATATTAATTAACGATGTAATTAAATAAAAAAAGTAGATTAGGAACCTTGTTCTGCAATCTCAGTTTCAAGAAAGTGATCAACAAAAGAAATGTAGTTTGAACGGTAAGAGGCGGGCTGTTGAGTTTAAAGTTCAAACTCAAGAAAATAGAAGGGATGTGAAAATACAAAATAAAAAAGAAAGTAAAATTAGAAATCCAAATATATCTCTTTATCTTGGGTTTACAGTAATGGCCTCTGACATAACAGAAAGAGGTTTGACTCGTTTGAACAAAACGGTTTTATAGGAGGAAACGAGGAGTTTGTTTAGTTTAATATTAATATGTTTGTTTATTATAAGGTAATCCGGTCTAAAATGTAAATTGCAAAGGCCATCCCAGCTTGCTATTTTATTACCGATGTACCCCCTATATTTGTGACAATTATACACATCTGATCCTTATCTACTCATAAATTTTAATTTAATATTGTTCTTCATGATATTTGATTAACCACAACTTTCAAGTTACAATTGATTGAATGTGACGATCCGGTCCGTCGTCACGTGAGTTACCGCCCTGTTTCCCCCTAATTGTGTTGATTCATGTTTCGATATCGATATTAGAGTTAATCGGGTGTAATTAAGTTGGTTTTGGTTGAAAATGAGGCACTTAGCCTCTTAGAAGAAAGCTTGTTTTAGAAAACTCAACCGCAAGATGACTATGTGGTAAGAGGGCTCGGGCGTGAATTCCGGATTCGGTTAGCTTTGGGGGATGATTTCTGACTTAGGAGTGCGATCAGAATCAAATTTGGAGGTCCGGTGTAGAAATAGGCTTGAATTGGCGAAGTTGGAATTTTGGCGAATTCCGGTTGGTAGGTGAGATTTTGATCCGAGGGTCGGAATGAAATTCCGAGAGCTACAATAGCTTCGTTAGGTGATTTTGGATATGTCTGCAAATTTTTAGGTCATTCAAACACCGATGGGTTGGGTTTTTGATCGAATGTGAGATTCGGAAGTTTTAGTTTAACTTAGGCTTGAATCCGTCGTGATTTGATGATTTATGTGTTAATGGACGTGTTTTGATGATTGGAACAAGTTCGTATAATATTTTGGAGTAGATTGGTGTTTTTGGATGGGGTCCAGGGGGCCTCATGGTGATTTCGGGTGTCCAAACAGACTCTTTTTGGTTTTTGAAGAGATCAGACTTTTGCTGTAGAGTGTTGAAGAACCTTGTGCATCGCGATCGCGTGGGGAGTGATGCGAACGTGTAGGGTATTTTGAGAAGGCCTGGAAATTGGCATTCGCGTTTGAGAAGGGGAGGTCGCGTTAGCGAAGTTATGAGTCTTGGAGGATCGCGATCGCGTGAGGAGAGTCGCGTTCGCGTAGGCCAGGGAAGTGGGACATCATGTTTGCGATGAAGGTATCGCGTTTGAGTAAGAGGGCTTGGGAGCCCAGATCAGGTAAAGCATCGCGGTCGTGATGAATGAGACACGTTCGCGTGGGCATCACGTTCGCGTAGTACATATTTGAATTTTTAAAATGTTGGTCTCGCGTTCGCGTGGCTATGGTCGCGAACGCAATGAAGGAAATACCTGGGCGGACAGAAGGGTTTATAATCATTTCCTCCGCGAGCCAAGTGCATTTTTCACCATTGTTAAGCAAACTTGGGAGCTTTTGACGAGGGATTAAGAGGGTTTCGACTAGGATTCGATTAGAGGTAAGTTTTATGACTCAAATATGTGATTTTATTGAAGATTCATCTTTGAAATATCTGGAAATTTGGTAAACAAATTGATGAAGTTATGGCTTGGTTTTTGGTAATGTAAAATTAGAATTTGAAGGGGCAATTGAACTCCGATTTTGATGAATTTTATATGTACGAACTCGTGGCGAGACGAGGATTTCGGAAATGTGAATTTCATAATTTTTTGAGAAGTGGGACCGGGGCTCAAATTTTGCCAACTTCGTATTTTTGGGTGTTTTTCGAGTTCTTTCGATTGGGTTATATTCCATTAGCTTATTATAATGAATTCTTTGTGGTCATCATCAAATTCGGTACCTAAGGAGTTTGATTCAAGAGGGAAAGGCTTAGCGGACTAATCTTGTGGTTGGTTCGAGGTGAGCAATAGATGTGGATGATGACCTGAGGGTTTGAAACCCCGGTATATCACACTGTGACGCTATATTGAGGCGAGACACATATCTACGGTGAGTGCAGGGTCGATTATGATTAGGGACTATGACTTAGTCTGCCCGAGTGATGTTGTAATGTGTTGTTGGCTACGAATTAGCTGGTAAACCTCCTACTTTGATGGTTATGGATATATTTGGGCTACGTGCCAGTTATTTGGATCCCGTAGGGATTTATTATCACTGTTTCCATGATATGAAGCATGTTTTCATGATATCAGTCCCGAGTTAATTATTGTCTCAAAATGGCTAGGAAAATTCTAAGGTTTTAAACACCTAATTGATAATTACTGATAATCAAAACTAAAAATGGTAAGTTTGACGGTGCATGTATGGCTTGCATGCATATAGCTGGACTGATAGTGAATCGGGTTGCACGCCGCAATGTATGTTACTATGATATTACGCTTGGGTTGTAGGATCCCCACCGGAGTCTGAACCCCCACAGTGAGCTAGGTACCTAAATGGATCGAGCTACGCGCCGTAGCGGTCATGTGCATTGCATTGCATTCATGCGTTAATACTTATTTGCTTTATTTGTTACTACTCATTGTTGTTACATTGTTAAATGTGTAGAAGTACTGTTGTAGCTTTACTTATATTGGGATTTCCTACTTTCAATGTCATTATACATGTCTATTACCATTGAGTTGGAAGTACTCACTTTACTCCCTACACCATGTGTGCAGATCTAGGTACTTCGGGAGCTAGCTGAGCTTACTGCTCATTTTTAGAGTTTCGTCCGGAGTTGTCGAGGTAGCTGCCTGACGTCTGCAGGACCCGACTCCTCCCATATACCCTTGGTATTTGACTTTTCTCGTATTTTAGACTATGTATTATTATAGTCTTATTATACTATACCTGTTAGAGGCTCTAGACTCATGACCCCCAGGTCTTTGGGAGGTTACTCTGTATGTTGATCTTCAGATTATTTCTATCTATCAGTTAAATTTTTAGTTTCTTCGCTATTAACGATTTTCAAACAAAGGGTTTTGAGCTTATGCTCGGGTTGAGATTGAAATTGGTCGGGCTTGTCTAGCAGTTGTGTTTGGCACCATCACGACCGGGTTTAGGGTTGTGATAAGTTGGTATCAGAGCCTGGGTTACTAGGCCTTATGAGTCATGAGCCGCTTAGTATAGTCTCGCGGATCGGTACAGAGACGTCTGTATTTCTCCTCGAGAGGCTACAGAATCTTTAGGAAACACTTCATATTCTTGAACTCTTGTCGTGCGGCTTTTTTGTTCCAAGAACTAAAGTTTTGTATTCTATTCTCTCGCAGATGGCGAGAACTCGTGCTACCGGACATGGCGGACAACCACCATTGCCACCTACTAGAGGCCATGGACGCGGCCGTGGTTGTGGTCGAGGTAGAGCAGCATGGGCAGTACCAGTTAAACCACCAGTTGCCCCTATTTAGGACTAGCCTCCAGTTGGAGATGCTCTAACAGCACCCGCTCAGGCACCGATAGTGCCTATCATGATTCTTGATCTTCAGGAGGCTTTAGCTCAGATCTTATATGTCTGCACTAGTCTGGATTAGGCAGTTTCAGCTTCTATTGCCGCAACTACTTATCAGACCAGGGGTGGTCATCAGACACCCGCAGCTCGCACACCAGAGCAGGTTGTACATGGACTACAGACACCAGAGGCAGCCCCAGATCAGCCAGTTGCACCGGTTGCTCGAGTTGTGCCAGTCTCACCAGCGCCAGGGTATGTTGTTCCAGTGATGCCAGACAACGAGCAGCGTCGGCTTGAGAGGTTTGGTAGACTTCAGGCTCTGACATTCAGCGGTACTGAGGGCGAGGATGCCCAAGGATTTCTGGACAAGTGTTAGAGGATGCTTCGCACTGCAGGTATCTTAGAGTCTAGTGGGGTGTCTTTCTCTACCCTCCAATTCTCAGGACAAGCATTTACATGGTGGGAGGAGTTTGAGAGGCATAGGCCTGCGGGAGCAGCACCCCTTACTTGGCAGCAGTTCTCCGCTCTCTTTTTGGAGAAGTATGTGCTGCAGTCTCGCAGAGAGGAGCTGTGCTGACAATTTAAGTAGTTGATCCAGGGTGATATGACAGTGACCCAGTATGAGTTGAGGTATACGTAGTTGGCCAGACATGCTACGTGGATGATCCTAACAGATCGGGAGAGGATCAGGGGTTTATAGATGGCCTCAACTATTCGATTCGTATTTTGATGACTAGGGAGAGGGTGGTAGCACCTTCATTTGAGGAGGTAGTGGATATGGCTCGCCAGATTAAGACAGATCGTCGTTGGGAGCGAGAGGAGAGAGAGGCCAAAAGGCCTCGAGGTTCAGTTAGCTATAGTGGTGCTCCATATAGGGGCCAGTTTC
>JASVEL010013745.1:0-62103 GCA_032618575.1 Nicotiana noctiflora | reverse complement strand
GATGGATGGATGAGTATATCCGTGGAGTGAACAATTTTCTTGATAAGGCATTTGAACGAGCTTCCCAGGGAAATGAAATATTATGCCCTTGCAAAAAGTATAGTAATCATTATTGGCACTATAGAAATGTGGTGGAGGATCACTTGGTTGTTAATGGTTTTGTTGATGGTTACACCAAATGGGATTTCCATAGGGAAGCTTTTTCATTTAGAAATGCACCTCACCAATGCAATGATGATGAAGGTTCTAACATGCGTGATGCTATTGATGGATTACTTCATGATAGCTTTAGAAATGTAGAAGGTGAGGCAGATCAGGAAGAACAAATGAAAGAGACTCCATCTGAAGATGCTAAGAGATTTTTCAGATTATTAGAGGAAAGCAAACAAGAATTATATCCTGGGTGTGAAACCTTCACTAAATTGAGTTTTACTATTCAGTTGTACGTGTTTAAATCCTTGCATGGATTGATTAATGTGGCCTTTCAGATATGCTAGAGTTGTTAAAGGAGGCATTTCCCTTTGCTCAGTTGCCAAAATCTTTTAACAAGGCTAGAAACATGATAAAAGATTTGGGGCTTCATTATGAAAAAATACATGCATGCCCTAATGATTGCATGTTATTTTGGAAAGACAATGCAGAGGCCGATAATTGCTGTGTTTGTGGGGCTTCTCGATGGAAAGTTGTTGATGCTTCCTTGACTAAAACAAGCTCTAAAATCCCAGTAAAGGTTTTAAGGTACTTTCCCTTAAAGCCTAGGCTCCAGAGGATATTCATGTGTCCTGAAACAACCATTGCAATGAGATGTCATGCTAATGAACGACCCAATGATGGGAATATGAGGCATCCTGCTAATGGAGAAGCTTGGAAGGATTTTGATTCTCTACACCCAAACTTCTCCAGAGATCCACGTAATGTTAGGTTGGGTCTTTCAAGTGATGGTTTCAACCCATTTCGAACCATGAGCATTTCTCATAGCACGTGGCTTGTCATGTTAATGAACTATAATTTATCACCATGGATTTGCCTGAAGCCAGAAAATATCATGTTGTCAATGATCGTTCCAGGTCCCTCATCTCCAGGAAATGATATAGATTTGTATCTACAACTATTAATTGAAGAATTGAAGGAACTATGGAAAACTGGGATAGAAACATATGATGCTGAGACAAAGCAAACATTCCAAATGCGTGCAGCCTTATTGTAGACAGTTAGTGATTTTCCAGTGTTAGCAATGCTTTCAGGCTGGAGCACCAAGGGTAGACTGGCATGCCCCACTTGTAATTATGACATATGCTCACGATATCTCAAACATAGTCATAAGATGTGCTACTTGGGTCATCGAAGATTTTTACCTCTTAATCATCCATCTAGAAAAGATAAGAAGTCATTTAATGGTAATGAGGAGCATAGACATGCACCTACTCCTTTGTCGGGTGCCGAAGTATTTGAAGATCTCCGTGAATTCAACAATGTCTTTGAAAAGGGATAAAAGAAAAGACCCCGGGATAACAATGGTCCGTGGAAAAAAAGATCTATTTTTTTGAATTGCCATATTGGGCACATAATAAATTGAGGCACAATCTTGATGTGATGCACATCGAGAAAAACATATGTGATAGTTTACTTGGGACTTTATTGGAAATAGAAAAAAAGTCAAAGGATCATGTAAATTCTTGCTATGAATTACAAGAAATGGGAATACGAAAGGAGCTACAACCAAGAGAAGAAGACAATGGTAGTGTGAGTTTGGCTCAAGCTTGTTTCTTCATGAAACCAGAACAAAAAAAATTATTTTGCACCGTTATGAAAAATGCCAGGTTACCAAAAGGGTGTGCTTCGAATATTTCAAATCGCGTACAACTGAAGGAGATGAAAATATCCCGGTACAAGAGTCATGATGCTCATTTTATAATGCATTACTTGCTCCAAGTTGCTGTTAGAAAGGCGTTGCCCAAGAACGTCGCGTTGGCCTTGATTAGGTTGGGCAATTTCTTTAGAGCCATATGCAGTAAGGTCATATGGCGAAGAGATCTTGAAAAAATACAGTATGAAATTGTTGAAATAACTTGTGAGCTTGAAAAGATTTTTCATCCAATATTTTTTGACATAATGCCAGATTTGCCTATTCATTTGGTGAATGAAATTAAGCTTGGGGGTCTGGCTCATCTTCGTTGGATGCATTCTGTTGAGAGGAACCTATGTAAGTACAAGGCATTTGTTCGTAATCGATCTTGTCCAGAAGCGTCAATAGCACAGGGATTTTTGGCGGAAGAGTGCTTGAATTTTTGTTCGAGATACCTACATGATGGCGTGAAGACAAGATTCAGTAGATACACAACCGTGAATGATGAGTGCCATCAAAATTTGTCACCTATATTCCCTATTATAGGACATCCAATTGGAATTAAGAAGAAAAATACTTTTCTCATGGATCCACAGTTATGTTATGAAGCCCATCGGTATGCTCTGTTCAATACTGGCGATGAACAAGTGGAAAAGTTTATTGAGTAAGATAAATTATATAAGATTTATTTAATTTTTGTGTTTCTTTTCTTTATAATATGATTGATTTTATAAAATTCATGATTGCAGGGAACATAAGAATTTAATTGGTAGTCACAGTAGATCAAATGCATGGGAAAGGGCAAGGAAGCATAGTCGGGAATTCAATAATTGGTTTGCAGAAAAAGTTAAAAATATTGAAGAACCCGATTATTTAAGATGGCTAGCTAAAGGTCCTAATACGATCGCCAAAAGATATACTACATATTTTATTAATGGATACCGATTTCATACTATAGAACGGGATTCACGATGCAAGACTCAAAATAGTGGAGTAACTTTATCGGCAACAACCGATAGCTTTGCTAGATCTAGGGACCAAAATCCCATCGATGGTGAGGTTATCTACTATGAAGCTATTCAGGATATCACTGAGATTGATTATTGGGGTTGTTTTAGCGTTGTACTATTTAGATGTGATTGGTTTCGTAACGAAATAGATGAATATGGGTTAACTCGTGTATATTTAACAAATTATGTAGTACGGATGACCCTTTTGTGTTGGCATCACAAGTTTATCAAGTTTTTTATGTGGAGGATCTAGTTGAAAAAGATATTTACTATGCAAGGAATAAAGTCCCTGTTGATTTGTATGATTTAGAGGAAGAGAATTGCCCTAATATTGTGGACGCATTTTGCAGAGAGCCTAATAATGACATTGGTCCCTTAAGTGGATTAGTTGATGCTGACGTTAGATGGTCTAGAGACGATGTACCTGTTGATGTCGTTGATATTCCATCTAATTCACATCATTCAAATGATACAATTATAGAAACATCGGAAGAAGAGGATGCGTTTGACGATACTGATTGGGACTGGATGGAATCAGATGATTAAAGAGGGAAATTTTGAAATTATTTTAAATATATTCTGGTTTGAGTGAGTGATAATGTTTTTTACCAAAATTTTATAATTATTCTTGTTTCTAATACTACTCTTTTTAATATATTTTTATTTTCCTTTAGCATTTTATTCTGATGGTTCCATTTTGTAGGATTTTTGGATCTGGATCTTGTGATATTGTTGCACTTGTTGATAGCAACCGGTCGAGGCTTGAATCAATAGATAATTGAGGTATTGATAGCATTTATAGTACTTGTCGCGTTACATTCTTGTTGTGCTATAATACTTGTAATTTTGCAAGATTTTTGGATCTTGTTTTGTAAACAGTGATCTTATATAATGAAGTGAGTTAGGCCAACGTTTATTTTCTTTTTCTTTTAGCTTTTAGTCATAGATTTGAAAAGACATTTCGTGGTGATTCTGTTGGCTTTCAGTCATACGTTTGAAAAGACATTCTGTGATAATTCTGTTGGCTTTCAGTCATAGGTTTGAAATGGCATTCATCAGTAATTCTGTTGTGAACATATAGTATGTGTTATTGTGACGACCCAAAGGGTCATCGCCTGTTTTTCTCATTTGCCCCGTGCTCTCGAGGCCTTGAAAATCTCATTTTATTTTGCCTCGATTTACGTAATAGTTCGGGCATGTAGCCGAAAAGATTTTGTGCTAGAATATGTGAATTCTATGAAAAATTTGAAGAAAATTGATATTAATATTGATGTAGTTGACTTCGGTCAACATTTTTGGTAAATGGACCCGGGCCCGAGATCGGACGGTCCCGGAAGGTCCGTAGGAAAATATGGGACTCGGGCAAGCATCCGGAGTCAAATTCTGAGACCTAGAGCCCAAGATATGATTTTTTTGTTAAATTATTTTTGCTGAAATTATTAAATGAAAATGGATTAAACGACCGTGGTATCGGGCTCGTATTTTGGTTCCGACGCCCAGTACAAGTCTTAAATATTATATAAGTGCTTTCTGCAAAGTTTGACGACATTTGGATGTCGTTTGATGTGTTTTGAACCTTGAGTTCCAAAATTTGAAAGTTTATAAGGTTAAAGGAAGATAATCATGAACTTGAAGCTTGATTTGATGAAAACGACGTTATATTGGCGATTTGATCGCACGAGCAAGTTTGTAATATGTTTTTGAAGTGGTGTGCATGTTTGGTTTGGAGCCCGGGGGCTCGGGTAAAGATTTGATAGGCCGTTGGAGCAAATTCTGAAAAATAACATAGCTGGTATTTTCCCCCAGCTGGTATCTTCACAATTGCGAAGAAATACTCGCAATTGCGATGTCTCCCAGAAATAGGCTAAGTTCGCAAAAGCGAACATGTAGTCGCAAATGCGAAAAGGCCCTGTGCTGGCCTTGGTTCGCAAATGCGAACTATGTCTCGCAAATGCGAGGAGTACAACATCCATGCCCAGTTCGCAAATGCGAAAATATTATCGCAAATGCGATGTTGGCAGGACTGGGCCAGAGCTCGCAAAAGCGAACTTTTTTTTGCAAATGCGAGAGCAACAGACCAAAACCTTCTATGTTCGCAATTGCGAACAAACGTTCGCAAATCCCATAACTGCGGTTGTGCAATCTGATATTTAAACGAATTTTACACCTCTTTTCTTCATTCTTTCAAAACCCAACACACCACACACGATTCTCCATGAGCAAAATCACTCCAAAAACACTTGTAAGTCACTTTTTACTTAATTCTTTCAATTCTTAACATCATTAAACATATTTTTCAAGAGAAATCAAAGGTTTTCATGGTAGAAATTCTTGTTTTTGGGTAGAACCTAGGTTTTCATGAATTGGGGAATTGGACCTCGATTTGAGGTCCAATTTTGAAACAAATCATATAATTGAACTCGTGAGGGAATGGGTAACTGGATTTTAGTCCGAACCCCGAGTTCCGACCACGTGGGATGATGAGAAATGGGATCGTGTGGCACGCCGACCACAAAGTGATTTGAATCTTGGCATTGGTGTCACGCCCCAAATCGAGGGACATGACCGGCGCCTGACCGGGTAGCCCCAGTCAAGCGGACCTAGGTGCCTTTCATTCCCACGTGTTACCCCTGTGTTGATTGTTTCTCATTAACCAAATATCTTACTAACCATGAATGATTTCACAATAAACAAATAAAACCATACGAGTGATTCATTAACAAGTTTACAGTTTTTACAACGCCCAACATAATATATACATGAGCCTGGAATCCCACAGTTTACATGTCTACGGAGCCTCTAGGATACAAAAGAGAGATTCAATACTTGTCGGTAATAAGGGTCCGGCTATACCTTACAAAATCCAAAATAAAGTCCAAAATAAAAGTGGCATGAGCCACACAGGGCCCCGAGAAAGAAATGGGATCACCAAAACGGGCAGTGGAAGATGAAGGATACTACTGCCGATGAGCTGAAGTGCCTGCTACCGATCCACCTGCAATCATAACACGAATGTAGCGCCCCCGGCAAAAGGGACGTTAGTACACTAGAATTGTACTGGTATGTATGGACAAACTTTGTCCCAAGTAAACTCAAGCCATTAAATTACATCAAGAATTAATTAAGCCAGCCAACCATATTTTTCACATTTTCTTCATTTCAGATAATTCTCAACACAAAGCACGTTCTAAGATCAACAAATAGAACAATAACCAATCAATCACGTAAAACACAAGTAGTCAAACAAAGGGGCAATCAGTGCCTCACAGGTTGCAAACTCTCCTGCTGTCTCCTTTCACAATTTCACATCATTGATTTTATATCAATTTTCAATAGCGATTTCGATCGCTTGCCATCCTTATTACCTCGTCCACCCTTATTACCTCGTCCACCCTTATTACCTCGGCCACCCTTATCACCCCAACCCACACCTTATTACCTCATGTTGCGGCATGCAACCCGATCCCACCATACAATTTCAATCACAACAATTACAAACAGCGAATAAGGCACTACACCAAATTACAACAAATTCAAATAAGCAACTTACAATTCGATTCATATTCTCAAGTACTTTTCAAACTGATATCACAACCAAGTTACCATGTTTCTATATTCGAGAGTACTCACAAAAGTATGTTCAACAATTTTCCACAATTCAAGTGTTTCATCTCTTTCCACAATAAACCATATATGCCACCACAACAATTGTTCTCAGTTCTTTACCAATTCCAATTCCCTTGTCATCTTTCAATTCATATTTCATACCATACCATATGTTGTTCAATCATCAATTGAATACCCAACAATTACATCAAAGAATCACATATAATTTCTCAAATTAACACATGCCAAACAATTTCACACATATGGGCGATTTTACAAGAATCAAAATTAGCCATACATACCTCGATTGAGCTTTCCTTAAGTTACTACAACACTCCAAAAACTCTAGCAATTCCAATCTACTATGAGACACAACAAAATTAAACACATATTAGAAAGATATTCATGAAACTAGCTCATTTGAACATTTTATCAAACACTAGTTGACCATCTTGATTTCGAATCCCCTTTTTAAGACTTCTTTCATTCCCTAACCCAATCTTTACTTATTTAAGTTAAACAATCTTCCCATAAACCTAAGTTGTACATGAATGTATACACAATACTAATATACCCAAGAATCATACCTCAATAACTCATCTTATACACCAAACTCGAAATTAAAACCCTAGGGTATAGAATCTTACCTCTTAGATGAAGAACTTGCTATTGGGTTCTTGATTCTTGAAGATTGATGCAAGATTTGGATGATTTAAATGTTGGGTTCATCCTTCTCTCTCTAAAATGCTCTCACCACTCTCTAAAATCAGTAAGAAATGACCCCAAAATGAACCCCAAAGCCTATATATTGAAATGGGGCCGGGTTATAAAAATAGAAGAATTAACTGGGCTTCTCTGATTCAATTTGTGATAGAAATGCGACCGCAGTGTTAAAAATGCGACAGGAAATGCGGTCGCACATTTGACACAAGACAACATTTTCCAGCCTTTGGTAATTTGATCATAACTTTGTGTAGGAATGCCAAATGACGAACGGTTTGAAGCATTGGAAACTAGACTCAAAGGTCTTTCATTGGATATGCTATTAACCACATAAAACCTTATACATAATTATATATGATCCTTTGAAGTGGAGCCATGTACGAATCCATTTTGAATTTTGGCCTATTTCGAAAATTTTCCCATTTGTCATACACCTAGGCTTCCATTTGGACCTCACATAACTTATAATAAGACTTATACTTATATTTACCAAGTCTAATTGATGACCACCATATTAATAGTATATAAAAATATTATAATAAGCCTGTGTGACACTATGAAATCCTAATTTACTTAGCGAAATTTTCCGGGGCCTTACATTTATATAGTATTTATTAATGTAATTGAACCAATTGTGATTAGATTTGAGCAAGTTGAAAGTTGAAATTCAAGGTAAAGCTATAATTTAGGGATAATTGGACTTCAAGGCTTAAAGGTAAGTGTTTGATCTATCCTAGCTTGAGGGAATAGGATTAATGTGCTAATTGCTATGTGATCGAGTGCGGTGTATGGGCTGTGGTGATGAGCATCCATACACTGGCATCTAGCATGACCGTGATTCATTTGTTGATATCTACTGTGGGATGTTTTTAACATATAATCTTGAAACCTTGCCGGGTTGTGAAGTTGATCATTGTTTTCCCTTGCGAGGACTTTATTGTGAAATTGATTATTGTTTCCCTTGTCGGGACTATTGTGAAGTTGATTATTATTTCCCCTACCAGGACTTTATTATGAAGTTGATTATTGTTTCCCTTGCGGGGACTTTACTGTGATGATTATTGTGTCCCTTGCCGGGACGGTTCATGTTAATTGTTTTCATTCTTGTGCCCTTAACGGTGATTGTTATTTGGGTGAGGAAGAGTGATAATGCACGAAGGGTGATGCCATGCCCTGTTTTATTAATTATGCATGAAGAATAATGCCATGCCTTATTTTATTGATTATGCACGAAGGATCATGCCGTGCCTTATTTTATTGATTATGCACAAAGGATCATGTCGTGCCTTATTTTATTGATTATGCACGAAGGATCATGCCGTGCCTTATTTTATTGATTATGCACGAAGGATCATGCCGTGCCTTATTTTATTAATTATGCACGAAGGGTAATGTCGTGCCTTGTTATTGATTATGCATGAAGGATCATGCCATGCCTTGTGATATTGAGTATGCACGAAGGAACATTCCATGCCGTTGTAGAACCATGCACGAAGGATTATGCCGTGCCATGGATGTGAGGATGAGAGTAAAAGCACGAAGGGTGATGCCGTGCAACTATTTGATATTTTCTTGTGATGATTGCTGTTTTGTGACACTCTGATTTCTTTTACTGATTCAATATATGTTGCTGATTGTGTTTCCCCCAGTATGATACTTCTTTGTAAATTTTGTTACTTGATAATCATGTTATTTTGTGGTATGTACATATATAGAACTGCACAGGTTTATGTGGGTGTCTGGTCCTAGGCTTGTCACTACTTCGCCGGGATAGGCCAGGCACTTACCAGCACATGGGGTCGGATTGTGCTGATACTGCACTTCTATGCGTTTTTACACAAGTCCAGGTTTCGAACAGGAGTAGCAGTAGTGGTAGAGTACTTGTGGGATTTCTGAGCATTTCGAGACCGAGGTAGCTTGCAGGAGTCCGCAGGCCCGGCGTCTCTTCGATTTACTTATGTTATTGTTGTGGTCTCATTGTTCCGAGACAGACAAATATTTATTATTTTCTTTCAGACCATTATGTGTAGTATTCTTTAGTAGTTCGTGAGTTGATGACTCCACGTCTTGGGTAGAGGATTTTATCGGTGTTTTACCTTATTATTATTCATATCTATTTAAAAAGACTTTCACATTTACTAAATTGAGTAATTATTTCTCTTGTTATTTAAGTATGAGTATAAAAATGATGATATGAACATGATAATGTTGAATGAATTGACTTGCCTAGCTACCACGAGTAGGCGCCATCACGATCCCGATGATGGGGGAAAATTCGGATCGTGACAAGTTGGTATCAGAGCTCTATGTTACATAGGTCTCACCATTCACGAACAAGCTTAGTAAAGTTTGAGGGGTAGGTACGGAGACGTCTGTACTTGTCCTCCAGAGTCTATTGAGTTAGGAAAAGTCTCTCATTTGTTCTTTCTTATCGTGCGAATTCGTTCTTCAAAAGTTAAATTGAATTTCTACTCTTGTCTTCCCACGAATGGAAAAGTCACGTACCACTTCTTCAGCCGAACAATGGCACGGGCTGGCGATAGATCAACTGCGCCTTCAAAAGTCTTACGGAGGACGGATAAGTTTCACCAAACTCTTCGCTACCACCTTCAGCAATGCATCTTTTGAGGACCCATGAGATTGTGCTTGACCGTTGTTTTAAGGAATTACAGAACGTAAGAATAGTCGAATGCGAGGGAGTTGACTTTACTGTACTTCGGATGGCAGACAGAAGTAGTGGAAAGATAATGTATTTACCATGCCAGTTGTGGTTCCGATGGAAGATGCAATTATATCAGGAGATCACCTAATGCATCGTGTGGGGTTTCAACGGAGCTTGACGTCCGGTGGATTTTGGGGTTATGAAGGACAAATATTGTGAACTATTGGGATGCATATATACGGTAGGGAATGGTCCTCCAAATAATTTATACTTATTTTAATGTTGGTTCTTTTCACGGGGTAAGAATCGCCCCAGAGAATAACGAAGAGTATATGAATAAATGGGGTAGCTCAGCAGTGTTAAGCCAACATAGCAAAAGAGGAAATTGGCCGTCGATGTTTGTGGCAAGCCTATGAAGAGGGCAAGCCGGCCAATGCAATACTACCTACTAAACTCTATTTTAAGAAAATGTTCGGAAGACGTCACCTCCCAGATTCTCTGCAATATGTAGTATATGCGATCTGAACGGTTGTACCAGGTCACAATGACTGTGTACGAATATATATTGTCATGAGCAATAATTTAACCGAGCCTCAAAGGAATTAATGTGAATGTGGTAGTTTGGAGAAATGTAATTTAGGAAAGCACTCAGGCTACATGCTCCATTGCAGTCAATACTTATCTTACATGACCAGCCAGATGTAGAGGTCAGGGTGTTAAAGGTGGAGGTGAGAATCATAAAGGTGGAGACCCAACCATTGATATAATTTTTATGGTATGACTGAAGTCACTACACCATATGGTGCCATCACATGTACAATTTTTACAGTTATAAAAATGATATTTCTCCTTAATTTGATTGGTTTTTGAAAAATTTGGGCGAGTCCTCTTAATATGCTCCGCTCATGAGTGAGCTTCGTAATCATCAAATCTACTTATGTGAATACTCACGTTGAGTTATTATATAGAGATAGCTATCCCTATTATTAGGTGTTAGTCACTAAAATATCCATGAGGCTAATAGTGACTTTATATTATTTATTACAGTGGGTTTTGATATAATTCTTGGAATAACTAATTTCAATCGTTAATTGTATGCCCTATCAGTATGAGGGTTCATTTTATATCGTGATTTTCTTTGACGAACAATTATTGAAAGGAAGAAAGGAAGGAAATGAAATATTTCAGATAGTACAATGTGCAAGTACTTGTGATTCAGAGTTGAGGATGAGGTCCTCAAATTTTTGCATAATGTGAGATATTTCTAAACCGAGCTTCAAGCTGCGGTAGATATCATGTGAGGACTAGGTCCTGGTGGTAAGAGTTTATGTGTTTAGAATTCTCCTTTTATGAAATTAAAATTTTTGTATTACATTTTAAATGAGAGTCATGCCCGTTAGGATTATTTGACAATTCTTGTATAGTTTCTATTCATATCTAACCATCTCTATTTTTAAACCGTTGAGTTTAGCCTTTGAGACGAGCACCCAGGTGTGGATAAATATGACTCATTAATTCAAAAAAGTAATCAAGGGGTCTCCATACCTCATTCTAAGTAATGTGGGACCTTTGGAATAAGGTATTTGATAACACGTAGTTAATTGGCACTGTTGTAATTTTGGGACGACCCTTATGGCCAAAGTCATGGTTATGGGTGTAGGTACGTGGTGTTCATGCCCTAGTTAGACTGGCTCGTGATAGTACCCATGGATAACGTATTGATACTGTCACACCTCCTTTTTCCGCACCTGCGAGGACACGAGGAGTAAAAGAGAGTTTTTCCAATTAAAGGACAATCGAAACGGGATTTATTTATTTAGTTCAGAGTCGCCACTTGGAAAAATAATGGTGTCCCAAGTCACCGGTTTTAATCCCGAACCGAGGAGATTTATGACTTTGCTTTATAGTCTGCAAAATTAGAAACCTGGATAAGGAATTCTGTTAACCCGGGAGAAGGTGTTAGGCACTCCCGGATTCCATGGTTTTAGCACGGTCCTTCAACTGCAATTTTTGTTTCTATCTGATTTCTTTATATATTTTTATTTATGTGCTCTTATATTCCGCTTCTCAATTTTAGAAGAATTGCAACGTCACGAAAATATATTTCGAGTCACATCGCAACCAGTACGCCTGTGACTTTAATATATTTCAGTTTCGCCGAGAGTAAGATTTGGGTCACATAAATGCACACCCGTATTTAGGAAAGTATTTTATTAGAGTCGTGCCTAAAGAGTCTATCATGTTGTTTAACTTCGGGAAAGGCCGTGAAATTTGCTAAACGGTCCTTCCAAATCTAAGATTTTCATAACAATTGTTGAGGGCCCCGCAATTGTGTATTTAGTGCGGCAAGGCTCATCTCACTTTTATTAAAGGTCATACCTAGGTAACTAAATTTTCTATTTATTTGTCTCTAATGATTGATTAATTCGCGAGTACAAGTTTAAATTCCGAATTCACTTTCTAGTTCGAGTAAGAAGAGCAAAACTATTTGGCTTGGACCTCGCTATTTACTTCAAAGTCCAATATCATATTTACCAATTAATTTTATATGTCGGGGCTTTTATTTTTAAATTGTCATTATACTTGACTCTTTACTCCCCTTTTAAAAATAGGCTTCAGCGTGGCCTTTTCTTTTGGGCCTAAATTCGAATCCAATATGAAGGAATTGTATGAAACTTAACTACATAATCTAACTCTATATACAAGTTACTAAAACTTTGTTTACAGTTACACTAATGTATTGCTTAACAATAGTCAAAGCTGCAAATGAACTAAAACTATCTATTAACTTGGCTCTTTAACAATCTATGCCTAGAGTGATTACTCTAATTATTTGATCTAAGTCGCCAGTTCTGTTCTTTGCTCATAATAATGTATTTTTGTTTTATAGCCACGCCTTATTTAGTTTCAATTGTAGTGTTCTTTATGTTGTACCTGGAACACGGGCTTATTATGAAACTGTTAACATAATATGTGCTTTTACTACAGACTAATGTTAATCTAGCTAAACATGGCAGAACTAAACCAATAAAATCCTAGGCTATCAGAAGGTTGAAACTAGAATGTTCAATTAATTTGACTTTAGCTTTTCAATTAAGCATACTGCAACAATTTCAAATGAATACAACTATCAATAATTCAAGTTACACGGCAATAACAGGAACTCGTATAACTCTCCAAACTGCAGTTCATCATTTGATTTCAGAGCAGTGTTTACACTGTCTCTCTAGTTCAGAATGGACAGAAGAAGTACCTGGATGAAGGAAAGGAGCAATCAGCAGCAGTAACACAACAGCAATGGGACAGCTAAGAAAACCAACACAACACCAACTTGACAAAGTGAAAACCCCAGGAACACGACAGCAACAAACCCAGTATTTAAATCGACCCAGGAATGGTCCAAAGCTAAACCAAACTAACTGATATCCCCAGCAACACCAAGTGACCCAAACAATGAAACCAAACAGCTTGAAACAGACCAACTTTTCACTTCAAAAATAAACCACAGACACTTGAAAACATCAACAGGCTGATGTTGGCACCAAAAACTAGCTTAATTTGACCCCAAAACTACTTCAAACCAGTTTAATACTCCTCTGAAGTTCCAATGGTTGAATAATGAATCGAAAGGGAGTATCAATGAATCGACCAACACCCAAGACTGTTCTATCAATCCAATAGAACAATAAACTCGATTGTAACAATGAGACAAAGCAGAACCAGAATGTTTTCTCCTTTCCTTCTCTCAAATTCTCTATCTTTCTCTGTATGTATGTGTCCCCTAATGCTCTCCAGAGTTCTCTCTTTATGAGAATTAGTTCTGAATTCAAATACTAAGAGAAACTCTCCAGAACCCTCCCAATTTTTCTCTCAATATTTCTGTCCCCTCAGAATACTCTCCAGTGTTCTCTGTGTGTATATCCCTATCTATGTCTTTCAGAATGCTCTATAGAGTCTATGTTTATACCCCCTTCCTCACCTGGCCAACCTATTTTAAAATCCTGGCCAGCCCATACCATGTTCTGTCCTAAACCACTAAATCCTCTCCCAGCTTGGGACTTATCTAATTTTAAACTTAAAGGTCTGTAGGAGCTGGTGGTATCCTGCTATACAACAGGTTCCACCAGTCCAGATTATGGGTAATATATTGTTTTAATCAAGTCTCTTAAAGCTAAACCATACTCTTACTGCTTTTCCAAGTCATTATGAATAAACAAATTAGTTAGTGCTTCTACTGACAGTCCAATTAGCTCAAACATTCTGCAAGTTTCAGCACCTCAGAATACTCCCACCAATTCATCTAAATAAAAGAAACTAACAAATGTCTAAACCAAATCTAAAGTGAACACTGGAATACTGAAGATAAATTTAAAACCAAGTTGAATTCTTATCAGACTCCCCAAACAGAACAATGTGGTTCAACTCATCAAACTTGCGCAACAACTGGTGTGGATTCAATACAACAAACAACAAGTCCAATTCACTTAAATAGCTTAGGCTTAACTCAAGTTGAATCACATAGCATCAAAACAGAGGATTTATCATAGCATTTACACATGACTCGACATTTCATCGGATGGACAGTAGACTCAGTCAAATATACGAAAACAGAACAAATCGAGGTAACAAACAACGATTCAACAGAACTATGAGCAAACAAATTAATCAATGAAGACTCCCTTAAGACACATTTCAAACTGACAGAGCAGAGGAAAAGAAAATAAACCAAGAAAAGAAAGGGGAAGGAATGATTGACCACAAGAATAAATTATAACGAAATTCAAACAAATAACAGAGAAGAAATAGAAGAGAGAAAAAAAGGAAAGAAATACCTCGAAATTAAAGGTCAAGCTCTAAACCCGTCCGGCTAATTCGAACTTTTGAGGTCCAAACGGACCTTAATCCAGTGTTCTTGACTAAGAACAACTGACTAAGGTCAATTAAGACCCCAAACTCTTTGGGTTCTTCTTGGTTCGTTCAGTAAACTAACTTAAACGTTCAACCCATTCTGGCTTGATTCGAAGGCTAACAGTGGTGACTTGGGGATGAGGGAGGTCGGATGGTTACGAGGTGTGATTTTGGGGTTAATTGGGCCGACTAGGGTTTTGGTTTGATTCTTCTAAAGAAACTTCGAACCGTTTGGTGACAGTTTGAGGAAATGGGGTTATGGATTCGTGTAGAGGGGAAGAAGGGGGACTTGTGGTGTAAATTTGACGGTGTTTGGCCACCGTCTGCCGCCGTGGGCGATTTCAGGCGGCGAAGGATGGCGGAGTGAGGTCTGGTCTCTGAAGACCTCCGAGAGACGAAGAGAGGGGGGGTTCTGAGGGGGCGGGGTAGGGTTTGGGAATATATACCAACTAAGGGATTTGATCCAGGCCGTTGGATCAATTAAGATCGACGGCTTGGATCAACCTACTTAACGAAACGAAGTCGTTTGAGTAGGTTTTAAACCGGGCGGGTTTTTTGTGTGGATATGGGTCGGGGTGCAGGGGCGATTGGCGACCGTTGGATCAAAACGAATCGAATGGCTTGGATAACCTGGCCAATTACGGCGTCGTTTGGGCGTATCTGGAGACGGACTGGGCTAACGCATGACTTGGGCTGCCTGTCTCATTTGGGCCTCGGATTTAGAAGCCCAAACTTAATTTTCAGCCCTTTCTTCTTTCCCTTTTTATAACAAAACCAAAATTCTAATTAATTTGTCATCATTAAAAATAAAACCATACGGATATTAATACTTAACAACAATTGACACATAATTAACAAAGAAAATAAAATCATATAATGACAACAAAATAAAATACACCCTTATTATTTTGTGATTTTTCCATTTACTAGTTAACTCAAAATTTTAAAAATAAGTTCTAAACGCTATTACATATATATATATATATATATATATATATATATATATATATATATATATATATATATATATATATATATATATATATATATATATATATATATATTTTTTTTTTTTTTTTAATATATTTTTTATTAATTTAATCAAATATGCATGCACACACAGATACGAATAATAAGAAAATAATAACACGAAATCACAAAATCATGCACAACACGAAGCTATTTTGGTTTGAATATTTGGGAGTAAGTCTCGTGTGGGGGCAAAAATCACGTGCTCACAGCTGCCCCTCTTTGCGCGGAAACATGAAGAGTTTTCGTGCAGAGATAAGTGAGCGGATACGAGCGATTTTTGCCCGTTCAAGCACTCCGTATGAAGCATTTTTTTTTTTGGGAAAAGTTTGACCGAACCTTGCTTCAAAAGGTCTCCTACATATCCCTGCTAAAAGGGAATCAGGTCAATGTAGTTCGGGAAGTTTTGGTAGTTGGGACTACCATGACTGCTGTGATCTTGCTGTTACTGCTGTTGCTGCTGTTGCCACTGCTTAACTGATCTCCTTATTACATCGCGCTAAACGAAAAATAAGAAGCTAGACTAAGTTACAGTTGCAAACTCTTATCTATCTTTCCAGCTTGATCTTGTCATGTTCATTGCCATCTTGCTAGTTCTGATGTTTCTTCACATGCTTCTTCTCTTCCGACGATTGTTATTTTGGTCTATCTTGATTGCCGAACTCCGACCATTGGTCCCTTCCTTGTGATCTTCGAACTATTCTGTTTCGAAGTCTGAATCTATCTTTCTGATCCTTGTTGCTTTCCTTCCGATTATGAACTTGGATTCATGCTGGGGATTTCCGTTACATTCTGTCATTTTCCGATGGTTCACTTTCCTCATCAATCTTAAAAAATGAGACGTCGTTCTGCTTTTCTGCTGGGCTTTTGACTTTATCGGCATACTCTAATCATAAATCGCCATTCCATTCTTCAGGCGGGCTCCCTGACTTCGACTACAACTTCAAAATAAATCGCCACTCCATTCTTCAGGCGGGCTCCCTGACTTCAACTACAACTTCAAAATAAATCGCCACTCCATTCTTCAGGCGGGCTCCCCTGACTTCAACTACAACTTCAAAATTAAATCGCCACTCCATTCTCCAGGCGGGCTTCCTGACTTCAATTAAAACTTCAAAATTAAATCGCCACTCCATTCTTCAGGCGGGCTCCCTGACTTCAACTACAACTTCAAAATTAAATCGCCACTCCATTCTTCGGGCGGGCTCCCTGACTTCAACTACAACTTCAAAATAAATCGCCACTCCATTCTTCGGGCGGGCTCCCTGACTTCAACTACAACTTCAAAATAAATCGCCACTCCATTCTTCAGGGCGGGCTCCCTGACTTCAACTACAACTTCAAAATTAAATCGCCACTCCATTCTTCAGGCGGGCTCCCTGACTTCAATTGCAACTTCAAATAAAATCGCCACTCCATTCTTCAGGCGGGCTCCCTGGTTTCAACTAAAACTTCAAAATTAAATCGCCACTCCATTCTTCAGGCGGGCTCCCTGACTTCAACTACAACTTCAAAATTAAATCGCCACTCCATTCTTCGGGCGGGCTCCCTGACTTCAACTACAACTTCAAAATAAAATCGCCACTCCATTCTTCAGGCGGGCTCCCCGACTTCAACTACAACTTCAAAATTAAATCGCCACTCCATTCTTCGGCGGGCTCCCTGACTTCTACTACGACTTCAAAATAAATCGCCACTCCATTCTTCAGGCGGGCTCCCTGACTTCAAGTACAAATTCAAAATTAAATCGCCACTCCATTCTTCAGGCGGGCTCCCTGACTTCAACTACAACTCACTAATTTCATCCCATCCTTATCGCCTTCCTTTGTTTCCTGTACCATTTTCTTCTTCCTGCATCGTCTCTTGGGCCACCCTTTTCTTCTGAATTACCTTGTCTTGGAATTTCTTTCCCACGGGGTCGTGTTACTTTTCCTTTGGCTGCTGGAGATATCTTCGGAACTGTTTACTCACCTGCTGGGGATGATGCTACCGGGGAAGTACTTCCTCTTTTTCTATTTCTTTCACCTTTCGTTCTCTCTTGGACTCGCCGGGGATTGAAATGTCATTAACTGAGGATTACCCTGGCGAGGGACCCCTTTTCCTTTTCCTTCTTCCCATACCTCCTCCGGGACTCACGCCTCTACTTCTTCGAAAAACTTATGGGATATAACGCTGCTGGGGGAATCTCGAAGTTAGTGTTTCATTTTCCCAACACCTGCTGGAGATAATATTAGGCTTAAAGATCACTTCCTCGTGTTGTCTAGCCTCTTTCAAAACTATTCTGCTCGGAATTGGTATTTCCCAAAATCTCGCGTTGCTTTCTATCCTTATCCACCGGGTATTTGCTTTCAAGAAAATTTTCGCAATGGGAGAAAATTTTCTGCCCCAGTTTGATAACCTTCTACGTGGCATGCTTTTCTGCCGACGAACCCTCTTTTCCTGCTTTAAATCAAAGAAAAATTGTTAGTTTCAAAACGCAGTGAGTGGTCGTGCCACTCTTGTTGGGGCCATTTTCCTTTTCTCTTTCAGCTGCTTGGCCTCCCTCGAACTTTTGGGGACGACGTTGACACTTGCTGGGGATGATGCTCTTTCCACAGATGGTCTCTCATCTCTCCTTTCATTCCAACCTTCGGTTTGGTCCGACCTTTTTAGTCGACGATTTGTTGTGAGAAACCATCTTCCGTACGTGTAATATGTGTCCATCGTACTCCATAATTCCCGTGAACCTTCCAATCAATCTGTCGTTCCAACCTTAATATCGGAACGACTTTTGCCTTATTGTCTCGTTCCACGCCTATTCATCTTCATTGTACCGCTTTGGGAGACTTGATAGTAAGCTTTGAAAAGTCAATTTTCGAAAACAAAAGAAGAGAAAGATGATAGATAAAGAATTCTGGCCGCGAATGACAAAAAGAAAGGGAAAACTTTTCTGAACTCAAAACTGGGAAAAACTTATGTGAATGTGTAACTGATCCAATGGTTATGCCGCGCCTTTGGGATTAATCTATCCAGTCTATTTATGTCAATCACTTTCTGATGGCTGCGTTTTTCTAGAAGCAAACGAATGTCCCAACCTTGTCTCACGCAGACACCTCATAACCATCTCGCCTTGTCACCTCATAGTGCCCTTCAAAGGGTTTCACTAATGAGATTCTCTCATTTCTCTCAACCTCCCGTCGCCTTAGGGTGCCTGTAAAGGTTTTCATCGTAAGACTCTCTCATTTTATTTCTCTTAGCTTTCTTCGCCTTAAGGTGCCCGCGAGGGTTTTCACCGTTAAGGCTCTCTCATTTTTCTTTCTTTCCAGGCTGGGGTATTGCCCATGAGATTCCCTCTAAAGCATTATCCCTTTCCGGCTTGTGCATCCTGGATTCAATCGAGGATCGGAGTGTCGCTCTTGGCTTTCATTCGCATGACTTGGCAATTCTCAAATACTGATCGAGAGGTCTTTTTGGTCATTAATGTGGTTTTTGTGCGTGGGGTTAAAGCAACAAGGTTTCACCTCAACGGTTGACTCATTACAACTTTCGAAATTCACGTCATCTTTTCAAATGAAACCATGACTCCTGCCCCAGTTTTGTTGCTTGGGGAATCTTTGATTTTTATTTTATTATGACCGAACCGTGTGGCGCCTACGTATCCTTCTTGAGGAATTAGGTCGAACGTAGTTCACTTTTTCTTGTATCTTTTCTTTGTTTCTTTTTCTATTTTGTTATACATTTTCCTTGATGATTCCGAAAGAGGGTATATGAAAGAATAATTAAGGCTCAAAGGGGAAAACAAGGGTTAAAGTGCTTGGGTAGCAGAAAAATTGCCTCTGTCATTTCATTCTCCGAAAAATGCCAAATACATACAAACGAAACCAAACATTGACAAACACATTAAAGAATTACACGTAATATCTCTTGACTGCGTCAGAATTGATAGCCATATCGGTGCACCTTCCTTCAACATCAGTTAGACATAAAGCTCCGTTGGATAATACTCTAGTCACAACAAATGGTCCCTGCCAATTTGGAGCGAACTTGCCTTTCGCTTCGGCCTGATGTGGTAGAACTCTCTTCAACACATGTTGTCCCACTTCAAATTTCCTGGGACGTACCTTCTTGTTATATGCTCTTGCCATTCTCTTTTGATACAATTGGCCATGACATACCGCTGTCAATCTCTTTTCATCGATCAAGCTCAATTGCTCCACTCGGGTTTTGACCCACTCATCATCGTCGATCTCAGCTTCAGCGACAATTCGGAGGGATGGAATTTCAACTTCTGCTGGTATTACTGCTTTAGTCCCGTACACCAACAAGTAAGGAGTTGCACCTACCGAAGTCCGGACGATAGTGCGATATCCTAACAGTGCGAATGGTAACTTTTCATGCCATTGCCTAGACCCTTCTACCATCTTTCTCAATATCTTCTTTATATTCTTGTTTGCTGCCTCAACCGCACCATTTGCTTTGGGACGATATGGTGTGGAATTTCGGTGCGTAATCTTGAACTGTTGACATACCTCTTTCATCAATCCGCTGTTAAGATTGGCACCGTTATCTGTGATGATCATCTTTGGAACTCCAAACCTACAGATGATGTGGGAATGTACGAAGTCCACCACCGCCTTCTTGGTCACTGATTTGAAGGTTTTGGCCTCCACCCACTTAGTAAAATAATCGATCGTTACCAGAATGAACCGATGACCATTGGAAGCCGCAGGCTCTATAGGTCCAATAACATCCATGCCCCATGCAACAAACGGCCATGGTGCTGACATTGTGTGCAATTCAGTTGGTGGAGAATGAATCAAGTCTCCGTGTATCTGACACTGATGACATCTTCGCACGAAACTTATACAATCACGCTCCATAGTGAGCCAGTAATATCCCGCTCGAAGAATCTTCTTTGCCAATACATATCCGCTCATGTGTGGTCCACAAACTCCGGAGTGTATATCTGTCATCACTATTGTGGCTTGGCTCGCATCTATACATCTCAACAATCCCAAGTCTGGGGTTCTTTTGTACAACACCCCTCCACTGAGGAAAAATCCGTTTGCCAATCGCCGAATAGCTCTCTTTTGATCTCCGGTTGCTTGCTCTGGGTATATTCCTAACCTGAGGTATTCTTTGACATCATGAAACCGTGGCTCGCCATCCATCTCTTCCTCTATCATATTGCAATAAGCATGCTGATTCCGGATCTGAATATGTAATGGATCAACACGAACCTTGTCCGGGTGATGTAGCATTGATGCCAAAGTAGCCAGAGCATCGGCGACCTCATTATGCATCCTTGGGATGTGCCTGAATTCTACTGATAGGAAATGCTTGGTCAGATCATGCAAACACTGACAATATGGGATAAGCTTTAAATCTTTGGTTTCCCATTCTCCCTGAATCTGATGTACCAGAAGGTCCGAGTCTCCCAAGACCAAGACGTCCTGTACATCCATGTCCACCGCTAATCGTAACCCTAAGATGCATGCCTCGTACTCAGCCATATTGTTGGTACAATGAAAACGCAGTTGAGTAGTAATAGGATAATGGTGTCTTGTTTCAGAGATAAGCACAGCCCCTATTCCGACTCCTTTTGCGTTTGCCGCTCCGTCAAAGAAAAGCTTCCACCCTGGATCCTCGGTTAACCCCAACCCATCAATTTGCAGTACTTCTTCGTCTAGAAAATACGTCCTCAAAGGTTCGTATCCGTCATCAACAGGATTCTCAGCTAAGTGATCGACTAGGGCTTGAGCTTTCATAGCCGTCCTTGTCACATATATGATGTCGAACTCTGTCAGTAATATTTGCCATTGCTAACCTCCCTGTAGGCATAAGTTTCTAGAAAATATACTTCAACGGATCCAAACGCGAAATGAGGTAAGTGGTGTAAGAAGAAAAATAATGTTTCAGCTTTTGGGCTACCCAAGTCAAAGCACAGCAGGTCTTTTCCAAATGAGTGTATTTAACCTCGTGGACCGTGAATTTCTTATTGAGATAGTAAATGGCCCGTTCCTTCCTGCCAGTAAGATCATGCTGCCCCAGTACGCAGCCGAACGAATTCTCCAAAACCGTCAGATAAAGAATCAGGGGTCTACCCGGTTCAGGCGGAACTAGTACGGGTGGGTTTGACAGATACCCTTTGATTTGGTCAAACGCTTCCTGACATTCTGTCGTCCATTCTATCGCAAAGTCTTTCTTCAACAGACGGAATATGGGTTCACAGGTTGCTGTAAGCTGAGCAATAAACCTACTGATGTAATTTAACCTTCCCAACAGACTCATCACCTCTGTTTTATTCTTTGGCGGGGGTAGCTCCTGAATGGACTTAATTTTGGATGGGTCCAACTCAATGCCCCGTCGGCTGACGATGAATCCTAGCAACTTTCCTGATGGAACTCCGAATGCGCATTTGGCCGGATTGAGCTTGATATCATATCTTCGAAGTCTTTGAAAGAACTTCCTGAGGTCGGCAACGTGGTCTTCTTGACGTCTAGATTTTATGATCACATCATCCACGTACACTTCAATTTCCTTATGTATCATGTCATGGAATACCGTAGTCATCGCCCTCATGTATGTTGCCCCTGCGTTCTTCAAACCGAACGGAATCACCTGGTAGCAATAAGTCCCCCACGGTGTGATAAAAGCCGTATTTTCTGCGTCCTCTTCATCCATCAAGATCTGATGATATCCCGCGTAGCAATCCACAAAGGATCCGATTTCACGTCCGGCGCAATTATCAATCAGGATATGGATATTGGGAAGCGGGAAATTATCCGTAGGACTTGCCTTATTGAGATTGCGGTAGTCCACGCATACTCTGATCTTTCCATCTTTATTTGGCACCGGTACTATGTTAGCCAACCATTCAGGGTATCGAGTGACATGAATGACTTTCGCCTGCAACTGCTTGGTTACTTCCTCCTTGATCTTTACACTCATCTCTGTCTTGAATTTTCGCAATTTTTGCTTGACGGGAGGACATACCGGGTCAGTAGGTAATTTGTGGACCACTAGGTCAGTGCTGAGTCCTGGCATGTCATCGTACGACCATGCGAAAATGTCTTTAAACTCCATGAGTGTTTTGATCAATTCTTCTCTCGGGTTGGGTTCAATATGGATACTTATTCTGGTTTCTTTAACATCATCCGTATCCCCCAGATTAACAGCCTCAGTATCATTTAAATTTGGTTTGGGTTTTTCCTCGAAGTGACTTAATTCTTCACCGATTTCTTCTACGGTTTCATCATCGCCGTATTCCGATTCACTCTCGTCACCTCTTATTTCATGCGTTATTATTTCCAAACCCGATTGACTTTCTAGACTGGGTTGATTAATCTTTAAGCACGCCATATCATTAAGATCAGTTGAAAGAAAGCTGCTCAGAAAAGTAAAAAGAAGGAAAATAAACAAAATTAGACACGAAGGGAACAAAATTTCATTAATGGGAACAATACAAGGAAAAACAAGCTTGCAAACTCAAATCAAAATGAACTAAAACAAACGGACTTTTACTCCAGGGACAAACCCCAACACAAAATTTCGAAAGAAAACAATCCAAAACAAACTACCAAAACTCCTTCGGGACAGGGAGAGGAGTAGCCTTCCAATTATTCAATTTTGCTTTCGATCCCACAAACTGTATCTTGGCATGGCTGGATCCTTCGCCATCCTCTAGCATGCATACATCTGCGAATAGGTCTTCGAATTTTCTTAAGAACTCTTCGTTTGGCCTAACCATAGGACTGGGAACCTTTGTCGTCGGATATCCTCTTACTCCAGACCTGACAAAAGATCGCGAAAGGTGCGGAACAGGCTTCGGGAGCACCCATGTCTTCTGCTTATTCCTCTTGGCTCGCTGGATGTCCTCTGATGTTGGCTTGAATCCCAAGCCGAAGGTTCCCACATTTTCGACCACGGATACCGGTTGTATGATTCCTTGCAGAGATGCACCTAGACCTTTGCCGGGTATGAAACCGTGTCTCAACATTTCATGAGCCACCATGACGTCTGCAGTAATTATTCTGTCATTGGGAATGCATTCCCCTTCTGGAACTCGGTTGGCGGATACCACATCGCAGATCTGGTATACCCATGGCCCAACATCTTCTTCTGTCTCAACAAAGGGGACGATGGTGCCTGGTTGTAGATCATTCTCTCCATGGACGACGATCTCCTATTGGTCCCACTCAAACTTGACGAGTTGGTGTAGGCTGGATGGAACCGCTCTTGCGGCATGGATCCACGGTCGCCCTATCAGAAGGTTATATGACACTACCATGTCCAGCACCTGGAATTCCATGGTGAACTCCACTGGTCCAATTGTCAAGATTAACACTATGTCCCCGACCGACGCCTTGCCTCCTCCATCAAACCCTCGGACACATATGCTGTTCTTGCGTATCCTGTCGATGTCCACTTTCAACTTGTTTAGTATGGAGAGAGGACAGATGTTAGCATTGGACCCATTATCGATAAGGACTTTGGTGACCACCGACTCCTCACACTTTACCGTAAGATATAAAGCCTTGTTGTACTCGGTGCCTTCCTCAGGCAACTCGTTATCGGTGAAGGTGATCCGATTCGCTTCGAAGATCCTATTGGTGATCTTCTCCAAATGACTCACTGAGATTTTATCAGGTAAGTGGGCCTCATTCAGAACTTTCATCAAAGCTTGCCGATGTTCTTCAGAATGTATCAGCAAGGACATCAATGAGATTTGCGCAGGGGTTTTCTTCAGCTGTTCTAAGACAGAATAATCATGCAGCTTCATCTTTTTCAGGAATTCTTCTGCCTCTTCGTCAGTTACCGGCATTTTTAGTGTTGCCGGAGTAGTCTTCCTCAATTCCGTAGGGGCAAAACATCTCCCTGAACGGGTCAAACCATGCGCTTCGCAGACTTCCTCTTTAACTTCTTTTCCTTCGTAGGTTGTCGTGACCCGATCATAATTCCATGGAATAGCTTTGCTATCAGCTATTGGCAACTGTATTGCTGGCTTGATGATGAAAGGATCCACTCGAACACCTGCAACCGTCAAGATGGGTTTGGTTGCCACCCCTGGTACAGTTATTTTTACTTCCCCCGGCCTCACCGGCACTTTGTTCACGCTTCCCTTTTCTGCTTCCGACCCCCCTTGTATGTCCTTCTTGCAAATGAGTGACCCATCAAGGCTTGGCCCTTTTCTCATTCCTACCCCGCTAGACTTGATCATCATTACAGTCTGAGAGGTTTTCTCCTTTCCCTCTTCTACCCGTACCAACTCGATCATGTTGGTCGCATGATGAGTTGGAAGTGGATTTTGGTTGATGTTGGGCTCCGCTGGAGTCTGGACCTCAATTCGGCGAGTGTCGATGAGTTCCTGGATAGCTATTTTCAACCTCCAACACCTTTCCGTGTCGTGCCCCGGACATCCTCAGCAGTATGCACAATTTATTGAATGGTCCAGATTCTTTGGAAGAGGGTTTGGTAGCTTGGCCTCGACCGGATTTAGCAGCCCTACTTGCTTCAAACGGTGGAATAAACTGGTGTAAGACTCCCCCAAGGGAGTGAAAGTCTTTGGCCTTGGCGCCCTGTCGCTCTTGAATGCTTGGTTCCGACGAAAACCCGCGCCAGTGGGGTTTCTGTATGTTCTTGGGGTTGGATAATTATTTGGCGGGTTTGGTGCCCGCCATGGTGCATGGACGGGAGGTGTGGGATATAACTGAGCGTGATGGACAGTAAAATGGGGATCAGGTGCTGGATAGTAGTGTTGCGGGTGGTTATATGGATTGTGGAGGTAATTTTGGTGATGAGGCTGTGGCGGGTTATACTGGGGTGCGGGGCCTCTGTTTCTGAACCATGTTCCGAACTCGACTGCCGCGACTTCTTCTCTCCTCTTTTTACCAAGCACTCCTCCGGTACCACTTTGAATAGCTTGAGTGGTGGCTTTCAATGCTGAATAACTCATGATCTTGTTGGCTTTCAAGCCTTCCTCGATCATAGCCCCCATTTTTATCACCTCGGTGAATGACTTACCGACGGACGTCACCAGATGTCCGAAATAGGTTGGCTCTAGTGTCTGCAGGAAATAATCCACCATCTCGTTCTCTCTCATGGGCGGATCTACCCTTGCTGCCTGTTCCCTCCAGCGGAAACCAAATTCTCTGAAACTTTCGGCGGGTTTCTTCTCTAACTTTAGCAATGATAAGCGGTCGGGGACTATTTCAAGATTGTACTGGAACTGGCCAATGAATACTTGAGCCAAATCATCCCACGTAAACCATCTGCTGGGATCCTGCCTAGTGTACCACTCTAGTGCAGATCCCCCCAAGCTCTGACCGAAGTAAGCTATCAGAATCTCGTCTCGCCCTCCAGCTCCTCGCATTTTACTACAAAACCCTCGAAGATGAGCTACCGAATCACCATGCCCCTCGTATTGGTCAAACTTGGGCATTTTGAACCCGGCTGGCAACTGGACATCTGGGAATGGACACAGGTCCTTGTAAGCGACACTGACCTGGTTGCCCAAACCGTGCATATTCCTGAAGGACTGCTCCAGGCTTTTAACTTTTCGAATAACTTCCTCATGCTCCAAACTTTGGAAGTGTTTTTCCGGTTCTGTCGGGTTATCCCAATGAAGGGTGTGTGGATGCGGTTCAGGAGCCCTAAAGGTAGGCTCGGGAGGATAGTAAGAATTGTCATGGATTTGAACATGCGGCTCACCGGACGACTTTTGTAGAGTAGCAGGTGGGGGTGCCACAAAAACAGGGGTGACCGGAGGAGGATTTTGTTTGGTTGGTGGAATTTGGGTGGCATAAGGGTTTTCCCCTTGATAGTATAGATAGATTGGGGCGCTTGTCGAAGGATCAAGGGGTGGATGTTCTGGAGCTGATGCGAGAGTAGGGAGGTTTGGTGAAGACTGTCCCCTAGCCCAGGCTAGGTGCATCTCTATTATCTATTGTTTCAACCGATCTACCTCTTCTTTCATGATCTGTATCTCTGATTTCTCTTCCTCGAGGCTTTTACCGAAACTAGACATGCTTGCTAGAATTGGCCCTTTAGATCTAGTACGGTAATGGTGGCTGGCCAGGATATTATGTCAAGCCAAATGCTAAACTTTTCTGGAATGCAACAAACTTGTTAGCTTACTAAGTTTAACAGATATGTTATAGCACGTTGTATGCAATGCACCTAACCAAATAGCCCTGTCTATATGTACTCATCACATGCGTCATTCCAGCTTCTTTTCTTTTCTTTTTTTTTCTTTTTTTCCCTTTTCAATTATCCTTGAAAGCCTTATTGTTATTAACCTTCATGTTCTTTTCCTTTCTTTCTAGTGGTGGTCGAATCTTATGTGGATTGCCTACGTATCACGTCCCCGCGTGAATCAGACCGAGCGTAGTTCTGATAACAAGATTGTGGCAAAATTCGGTAATTTTTATATAAAAAAAAAACCCTTAAAGTTACAAAACATGTCTTACAATAATCAACAAAATAAGAGAAATTCTTGACTCGAAAAAGGAAAATAAAATGCCAACCAGCTTGACTCAATGTTTCAAAATACATTTTTAATCAAAAGTCTAATGCTCTAAAATTCCTAGGGGCCCGTGAGGCATCATTCGGCCTTGCCGCGGGCCTTGGTGTGAGATCCTTGTGTAGCCCCCTTAACTCTCTCATGATCTGATGAACATAGCCCATAACTGAAGCAAAAAGGGCGGTGCGGGACATTTGTTCACAAGCTAAGCACTTCATGGTGACATAGTGCCCGATTTCTCCAATTCTGTCCTTGATCATGTCCCTTTCTCTGAGTAGCTGTTCTATCTGCTGGTTTTTCGCCCCCAATCTTCGAGCATTCTTGGTGACTTGGTCTAGGAGCCTATCCACTTGTTCTTGCAGTCGGGCCATCAAATCGTGGCAACGGTCGAGGTCTGCTCTGGCATCTCGGGCTTGCTTGAAAACCCGCTCCCTGAGGATAACATTTTCTTCCCTTAGACTAGTGATGATCTCAGTGTAATCTTCTTCCACCCGTTGTAGGTGAAGTGCATGTTGATGTGTCTCCTTTCTCCAGCTAGCACGGATCCTCATTGTTTGGGTCTTTGACTCTTCCAATTCTCTTTGGACATCGGCAACTTGTTTTTTCAAACCCTTTATCAATTTTTCGTCTGCTCGACTCCTCAACTGTCTGTCAGCATCCCTTTTCATTTGCTGGATTTGAGCTCTCAAAAAGTCATTTTCTTGTGCCAACTTCTTTTTATCTCCTTCGTCGGCGGCAGCTTGCATATCCTTTTCAAATTGGAGATCTTGGACCCGTTGCTCTATCTTGCCAATCCTTGTTCTGTAAACCTTTTCCTTAGCTAACCAGTCCCATTGGTCTTGTGACGCTTCAGCAAATTCCCTGAGGTGAGGTCTTTTAGCTGGTCTTTCACCCGATGTTTCTCCTTTGTACCAAGTAAGATATCTGGGTACAATATCTCCTCTAGCTCAATCCTGCACACAAGTGTTTGCCTCCAGATATTGGCATTTGCTCCAGATCTGGCGGACCCTTGCTTCTGGGAATTGACCATCGTGACCGATTTCAATAACCTGGGTGCTCAGGTCTTCTTCTGTGGGTACTATCTGGCACCTCCCAAGCTGTCTCAACACCCGATGGGGCACATAAGGTTGGATGCTCTTAAGTCCTATTAAGAGAAAGTGGGACCTAGCCGCTGGCATGTACACGATTCTGTCTATCTGTAACCAACCTAACGTCCATTGTATTTGACTTGAGCTGAGAGCCTGAAAGTATGCCCTCCATGCCAATGTTCCTTCAGGTAAGACGGTCCTATCAATCCTTGTATAGAATTCGCTTATGCAAGTTTTCTCAACCAACCCATATCTCAAGAATTGGGTGCAGCGACACAGGTGCTCGATCATCCACATCTGTAGAAGTAAATTACAGCCTTCGAAAAAATCTCCTCCGGCTTTGCAGGCTGTGAGAGCTCGATATATGTCTGATAGTATCATGGGAGCAAGAGTACTTTCGCTTTGGTCAAGCAAAGTACTGACGACTTCGGCTACCTTTATATCAATATTCCCGTCTTTTCTCGGGAATACCACGAGTCCTAAGAAGGCTATCATGAAGGCAATTCGTCTGTGCTCCTCCCATTTCTGGCGATTACCCTTGCTGCATAATTTGTTCTCCGGCTTGTCAAAACCTCCCACATGACCGTACCTTTGATAGATGAAGCTTAAAGTACAAAACCCTTGTGCTAGATCTGGGTTACGTACCGTTCTGGCTGTCTTCAGTGAGTCTAAAAACCGGCGTATGGCGACAACCCTGGGAGCAATTATATATTGATGCCCCAGTGGTATATCAGTATTTCCAATGTATCCGGTCATCTCCTCCACAGTTGGGGTGAGCTCGAAGTCCGAGAAGTGAAAGACATTATGCGCGGAGTCCCAATATGTGACTAATGCTCTTATGATGTCCCCTCGAGGCTTTATTTCAAGCAGACCTGTGAGACCTTTCAAATATTTCTTAACCTCATCCTGCCCTTCTTTGCCTAGATCATCCCTCCATAGTCGTATTTGTACCGGGATTTTAGTCATGAGTGAAAAGGGTTCATTTTGAATCGTGCTCATCCTGCACATTTATTTAAAGAAGAAGATCATTTTGGCTGGCAATGATTGGACTATTTTTCAAAATTTAAAATTTTGGTATATTTTTTGAAAAAGGGCCAGTTGGACCCGACGGGGGTTGCCTACGTATCTCACATCCGGTGAGAATCAAACCCGCATAGTTCGGTCCGTCAAAACAAACTATATTTTTTCTTTTATTGACCGACAAAGAGAACACATTTAAGTAAACCATTTTGTTGGCAAAGTCAATCTTCCGTCGTCTTTTATTAGTAAACTAAATTTATGGACTTGTTGGTAAAAACACATTTTTGTATTTTCTGAAAAATATCTATTTCCCCATAAATGCCGGTCAGCATGCAAATCCGAATAAATGCTTAAGACAAACATGGTATAGCAGGATGGTCCTTTCATTTCAGGTTGCCTGTCCTAGACGGACCCAACCCCTGTGTTGAGTCCCCTAAGTCAAATACAACGTGATGCAAATAAGCGTTTCCTACTAGGGATCCGGTATATGGTTATGTTATTCTAAGCTCAAAACCTCGGTACATGGTCTAGACTGTGTACCCAAGCGGACAACTCGGGCTGAGGAAGGAGCTCCTTTCCGGGAACCAAAAGGCCAGCCGGCTTAGAAACTTTCCGAGCCTCTTTATTATTTCGGGGTATGACACTAACAGAATAAGGAGTCTCAACAAGTGAGCACATCCCCGGGGGTGAGAAGTGAAGGGTTTTCGGCACAGTTTATATACACAGTTCACGTAATATCAAAACGGTAAACATATAGCAGTTTGTATATACAGTTCAGATAGTATCAAAACGGTACACATATAGCACATTAATTAAACATATAATAAAATCAGATATAGACAAAAACAACAATTTAACTGAGCTCGAATTCTTAAACCCTGAACCGAAGTTCTGGGTTCCAAAGATATCCCCAGTGGAGTCGCCAGAGCTGTCACACCTCCTTTTTCCGCACCCGCGAGGACGCGAGGAGTAAAAGAGAGTTTTTCCAATTAAAGGACAATCGAAACGGGATTTATTTATTTAGTTCAGAGTCGCCACTTGGAAAAATAATGGTGTCCCAAGTCACCAATTTTAATCCCGAACCGAGGAGATTTATGACTTTGCTTTATAGTCTGCGAAATTAGAAACCTGGATAAGGAATTCTGTTAACCCGGGAGAAGGTGTTAGGCACTCTCGGATTCCATGGTTTTAGCACGGTCGCTCAACTGCAATTTTTGTTTCTATCTGATTTCTTTATATATTTTTATTTATGTGCTCTTATATTCCGCTTCTCAATTTTAGAAGAATTGCAATGTCACGAAAATATATTTCGAGTCACATCGCAACCAGTACGCCTGTGACTTTAATATATTTCAGTTTCGCCGAGAGTAAGATTTGGGTCACATAAATGCACACCCGAATTTAGGAAAGTATTTTATTAGAGTTGTGCCTAAAGAGTCTATCGTGTTGTTTAACTTTGGGAAAGGCCGTGAAATTTGCTAAACGGTCCTTCCAAATCTAAGATTTTCATAACAATTGTTGAGGGCCCCGCAATTGTGTATTTAGTGCGGCAAGGCTCATCTCACTTTTATTAAAGGTTATACCTAGGTAACTAAATTTTCTATTTATTTGTCTCTAATGATTGATTAATTCGCGAGCACAAGTTTAAATTCCGAATTCACTTTCTAGTTCGAGTAAGAAGAGCAAAACTATTTGGCTTGGACCTCGCTATTTACTTCAAAGTCCAATATCATATTTACCAATTAATTTATATGTCGGGGCTTTTATTTTTAAATTGTCATTATACTTGACTCTTTACTCCCCTTTTAAAAATAGGCTTCAGCGTGGCCTTTTCTTTTGGTCCTAAATTCGAATCCAATATGAAGGAATTGTATGAAACTTAACTACATAATCTAACTCTATATACAAGTTACTAAGGCTTTGTTTACAGTTACACTAATGTATTGCTTAACAATAGTCAAAGCTGCAAATGAACTAAAACTATCTATTAATTTGGCTCTTTAACAATCTATGCCTAGAGTGATTACTCTAATTATTTGATCTAAGTCGCCAGTTCTGTTCTTTGCTCATAATAATGTATTTTTGTTTTATAGCCACGCCTTGTTTAGTTTCAATTGTAGTGTTCTTTATGTTGTACCTGGAACACGGGCTTATTATGAAACTGTTAACATAATATGTGCTTTTACTACAAACTAATGTTAATCTAGCTAAACATGGCAGAACTAAACCAATAACAGAAATTAAAATCCTAGGCTATCGGAAGGTTGAAACTAGAATGTTCAATTAATTTGACTTTAGCTTTTCAATTAAGCATACTGCAACAATTTCAAATGAATACAACTATCAATAATTCAAGTTACACGGCAATAACAGGAACTCGTATAACTCTCCAAACTGCAGTTCATCATTTGATTTCAGAGCAGTGTTTACACTGTCTCTCTAGTTCAGAATGGATAGAAGAAGTACCTGGATGATGACAAAAGAAGAAGGAAAGGAGCAATCAGCAGCAGTAACACAACAGCAATGGGACATCTATGAAAACCAACACAGCACCAACTTGACAAAGTGAAAACCCCAGGAACACCACAGCAACAAACCCAGTATTTAAATTGACCCAGGAATGGTCCAAAGCTAAACCAAACTAACTGATATCCCCAGCAACACCAAGTGACCCAAACAATGAAACCAAACAGCTTGAAACAGACCAACTTTTCACTTCAAAAATAAACCACAGACACTTGAAAACATCAACAGGCTGATGTTGGCACCAAAAGCTAGCTTAATTTGACCCCAAAACTACTTGAAACCAGTTTAATACTCCTCTGAAGTTCCAATGGATGAATAATGAATCGAAAGGGAGTATCAATGAATCGACCAACACCCAAGACTGTTCTATCAATCCAATAGAACAATAAACTCGATTGTAACAATGAGACAAAGCAGAACCAGAATGTTTTCTCCTTTCCTTCTCTCAAATTCTCTATCTTTCTCTGTATGTATGTGTCCCCTAATGCTCTCCAGAGTTCTCTCTTTATGAGAATTAGTTCTGAATTCAAATACTAAGAGAAACTCTCCAGAACCCTCCCAATTTTTCTCTCAATATTTTTGTCCCCTCAGAATACTCTCCAGTGTTCTTTGTGTGTATATCCCTATCTATGTCTTTCAGAATGCTCTCTAGAGTCTATGTTTATACCCCCTTCCTCACCTGGCCAACCTATTTTAAAATCCTGGCCAGCCCATACCATGTTCTATCCTAAACCACTAAATCCTGTCCCAGCTTGGGACTTATCTAATTTTAAACTTAAAGGTCTGTAGGAGCTGGTGGTATCCTGCTATACAGCAGGTTCCACCAGTCCAGGTTATGGTTAATATATTGTTTTAATCAAGTCTCTTAAAGCTAAACCATACTCTTACTGCTTTTCCAAGTCATTATGAATAAACAAATTAGTTAGTGCTTCTCCTGACAGTCCAATTAGCTCAAACATTCTGCAAGTTTCAGCACCTCACAATACTCCCACCAATTCATCTAAATAAAAGAAACTAACAAATGTCTAAACCAAATCTTAAGTGAACACTGGAATACTGAAGCTAAATTTAAAACCAAGTTGAATTCTTATCAGACTCCCCAAACAGAACAATGTGGTTCAACTCATCAAACTTGCGCAACAACTAGTGTGGATTCAATACAACAAACAACAAGTCCAATTCACTTAAATAGCTTAGGCTTAACTCAAGTTGAATCACATAGCATCAAAACAGAGGATTTATCATAGCATTTAGACATGACTCGACATTTCATCGGATGGACAGTAGACTCAGTCAAATATACGAAAACAGAACAAATCGAGGTAACAAACAACGATTCAACAGAACTAAGAGCAAACAAATTAATCAATGAAGACTCCCTTAAGACACATTTCAAACTGACAGGGCAGAGGAAAAGAAAATAAACCAAGAAAAGAAAGGGGAAGGAATGATTGACCACAAGAATAAATTATAACGAAATTCAAACAAATAACAGAGAAGAAATAGAAGAGAGAAAAAAAGGAAAGAAATACCTCGAAATTAAAGGTCAAGCTCTAAACCCGTCCGGCTAATTCGAACTTTTGAGGTCCAAACGGACCTTAATCCAGTATTCTTGACTATGAACAACTGACTAGGGTCAATTAAGACCCCAAACTCTTTGGGTTCTTCTTGGTTAGTTCAGTAAACTAACTTAAACGTTCAACCCATTCTGGCTTGATTCGAAGGCTAACAGTGGTGACTTGGGGATGAGGGAGGTCGGATGGTTACGAGGTGTGATTTTGGGGTTAATTGGGCCAACTAGGGTTTTGGTTTGATTCTTCTGAAGAAAATTCGAACCGTTTGGTGATAGTTTGAGGAAAAGGGGTTATGGATTCGTGTAGAGGGGAAGAAGGGGAACTTGTGGTGTAAATTTGACGGTGTTTGGCCACCGTCCTCCGCCGTGGGCGATTTCAGGCGGCGGAGGATGGCGGAGTGAGGTCTGGTCTCTGAAGACCTCTAAGAGATGAAGAGGGGGGGGGGGTTCTGAGGGGGCGGGGTAGGGTTTGGGAATATATACCAACTAAGGGATTTGATCCAGGCCGTTGGATCGATTAAGATCGACGGCTTGGATCAACCTACTTAACGAAACGAAGTCGTTTGAGTAGGTTTTAAACCGGGCGGGTTTTTTGTGTGGATATGGGTCGGGGTGCAGGGGCGATTGGCGACCGTTGGATCAAAACGAATCATATGGCTTGGATAACCTGGCCAATTACGGTGTCGTTTGGGCGTATCTGGAGACGGACTGGGCTAACGCATGACTTGGGCTGCCTGTCTCGTTTGTGCTCCGGATTTAGAAGCCCAAACTTAATTTTCAGCCCTTTCTTCTTTCATTTTTTATAACAAAACCAAAATTCTAATTAATTTGTCATCATTAAAAATAAAACCATATGGATATTAATACTTAACAACAATTGACACATAATTAACAAAGAAAATAAAATCATATAATGACAACAAAATAAAATACACCCTTATTATTTTGTGATTTTTCCATTTACTAGTTAACTCAAAATTTTAAAAATAAGTTCTAAACGCTATTACATATATATATATATATATATATATATATATATATATATATATATATATATATAATATATTTTTTATTAATTTAATCAAATATGCATGCACACACAGATACGAATAATAAGAAAATAATAACACGAAATCAGAAAATCATGCACAACACGAAGCTATTTTGGTTTGAATATTTGGGAGTAAGTCTCGTGTGGGGGCAAAAATCACGTGCTCACAGATATTATCCAGCGGTCAGGAAGAGCATACGCAGCATCTCAGAGTGGCTCTCCAGACTTTGGAAAGGTAGTCACCTATCTCAAGAGTGTGAGTTCTGGCTAATTACAGTTGCATTACTGGGTCATGTTGTGACGGCAGAAGGTATACATGTCGATCCATGGAAGATGGAGGCAGTCAAGAACTGACCTAGACTAAGATCAGCCACTAAGATCCGGAGTTTCTTGGGGTTAGTACAGTATTGTTGACGATTTGTAGAGAGGTTCTCTTCTATTGCAGCCCTGATGACCAAGTTGGCCCAGAAGGGTGCCCATTTCAAGTGGTCAGATGAGTGTGAGGCGAGCTTTCAGAAGCTCAAGACGGCTTTGACTGCACCACCAGTGCTGATATTACCTACGGGTGCAGGGCCGTACATAGTTTACTGTGATGCATCCCGTACGAGGCTTGGAGCGGTATTGATGCAGGATGGCAAGGTTATTGCTTATGCTTCGAGACAGTTGAAACCATGAGAAGAACTATCCGGTTCATGATCTTGAGCTGGCAGCAGTGGTTCATGCCTTAAAAATCTAGAGGCATTATCTATATGGTGTGGCGTGCGAGGTGTACACGGATCACAAAAGCCTACAATACTTATTCAAGCAAAAGGAGTTGAATTTGCGGCAGAGGAGGTGGTTAGAGTTGTTGAAGGACTATGATGTTACTATTCTATATCACCCGGGTAAGGCCAATGTGGTGACCGATGCGTTGAGTAGAAAGTCTGCCAGCATAGGTAGTCTCGCGTACATTCTGGTCAGTCAGAGACCACTTGCTCTAGATATTTCTAAGCCTAGCAGGGTATTAACCTACACGGTCACTCGTTCTTCTCTATTAGAGCGTATCCATGAGAGGCAATTTGATGATCCTCATTTGCGTGACTTGAGGGATACTGTACAGCGGGGAGGTGCTACGAAGGTAACTCTAGATGATGACGGAGTATTGAGATTGCAGGGGCGCGTTTGTATGCCCAATATGGAGGGGATTCGAGAGTTGATCCTAGCGTAGGCCCACAGTTTGCGGTATTCTATTCACCCGGGTGCCGAAAAGATGTATCAGGACTTACGACAGCACTATTGGTGGCGCAGGATGAAGAATGACATCGTTGCGTATGTCGCTCGGTGTTTAAACTGTCAGCAGGTGAAATATGAGCACTAGAGGCTTGGTGGTGTATTCCAGAGAATTGAAATTCCCGAGTGATAATGGGAGCGGATCATAATGGATTTCGTAACTGGACTTCCTTTGACTCGGAGGAAATTTGATGCTATTTGGGTCATTATTGATAGGCTGACCAAGTCAGCACACTTAATTCCAGTATCTGTCTCTTACTCATCGGAGAAGTTAGCAGAGATTTACATTAGGGAGATTGTACGCCTTCACGTGGTACCAGTGTCTATTATCTCAGATCGGGGTGCGCAGTTTACCTCGCATTTCTGGAGAGCGGTCCAGCAGGAGTTAGGCACCCAGGTCCAATTAAGTACATCGTTTCATCATCAGACGGACAGTCAGTCCGAAAGGACTATTCAGATCCTAGAGGACATGCTCCGAGCCTGTGTCATTGATTTTGGAGGCTCGTGAGACCAGTTTCTGCCATTAGCAGAGTTTGCCTACAATAACAGCTACCACTCTAGCATTCAGATGACACCGTATGAGGCATTGTATGGCAGGTGATGTCGGTCTCCAATCGGATGGTTTGAGCCGGGAGAGGCTCAGTTGTTAGGTACAGACTTAGTTCAGGAGGCCTTAGACAAGGTCAAGACTATCCAGGAGAGATTGCGTTCAGCTCAGTCCAGACAGAAGATTTATGCGGATCGTAAGGTTCGAGATGTAGACTTCATGGTTGGTGAGCGAGTATTCCTCCGGGTATCGCCTATGAAGGGCGTGATGAGGTTCGGAAAGAAGGGCAAGCTCAGCCCTAGGTATATTGGTCCATTTAAGATTCTGGACCAAGTGGGAAGTGGCTTACAGACTAGCACTGCCACCTAGCTTATCAGCCGTACATCTAGTTTTTCATGTATATGCTTCGGAGGTACCACGGCGATCCCACACATGTGTTAGACTTCAGTACTGTCCAATTGGACAATGATATATCCTACGAGGAGGAGCCGGTGGCCATTCTAGACCGGCAGGTTCGACAGATGAGGTCGAAGAGTTTTCCTTCTGTGCATGTTCAGTGGAGAGGTCAGCCTCCTGAGGCATCGACCTGGGAGTCCGAGTCTAATATGCGGAGCCACTACCCACGCTTGTTCCCCGACTCAGGTACTCCCTTCTCTTGTCCGTTCGAGGACGAACGATTGTTTTAGAGGTGCAGGATGTGACGACCAAAAGGGTCATCACCTGTTTTCCTCATTTACCCCGTTCTCTCGAGGCCTTGAAAACTTCATTTTATGTTGCCTCGATTTACGTTCATAGTCCGGACTTCGGACATGCAGCCGGAAAGATTTTTTGCTAGAATATGTGAATTCTATGAAAAAATTGAAGAAAATTGATATTAATATTGATGCAGTTGACTTCGGTCTGGAGCGATAGAGGGTTGTGCAAGGATTGCAAGGTTATTCCGGGAGAGTCCCTTTCAACCCTTCATAGACTCCTAGTGATGGATGTAGGTCTCTGGGTGAAGAGGAAGAGGAGGGGTTCTCGGGGCCGACCGCGGATTAGATGGGGAACTTTGACTAAGGAGAAAGCCCGGGAGCTGGAGAGGAAGCTAGTTGAAGGGGGAGCTTGGAGTAGCTCTGGGGAAGCGGACGCAATGTGGTCAGTGACGGCGAACCTGGTTAGGGAGGCTGCTCGGGATGTGCTTGGGGTAGCCAAGGGCTATTCAGGCAGGCACCAAGGTGACTGGTGGTGGAATGAGGTAGTCCAAGGAAAAGTGGAGGCGAAGAAGGCGGCGTTTGCTAAGTTGTCATGGAGCTCAAGCGAAGAAGAAAGGAGAGCGAACAAGGAGAACTACAAGGTGGCGAGGAAGGAAGCGAAACTGGCGGTCACGGAAGCTAAAAATGCAGCGTTTGGGCGCATGTACGAGGAATTGGGGGAGAAAGGCGGGGACAGAAAGTTATTCCGGTTGGCTAAGGTGAGGGAGAGGAAGGCGCGGGATCTAGACCAAGTTAGGTGCATCAAGGACGAGGATGGTAGGGTTCTGACGGGGGAGTCGCAAGTCAAGCGGAGATGGCAGGAATACTTTCGAGACCTGCTTAACGAAGAGGGGGATCGAGTCTTAGAGCTAGGGGAGCCGGGGCATTCAGAGTGTCCTAGAGACCTCGGGCACTGCAGGCGCATTAAGGAGGAGGAGGTCTTGAGGGCGTTGCGTAGGATGAGTAGGGGTCGAGCGACTGGGCCAGACGAAATTCCGGTGGAGTTTTGGAAATGCATGGGTAGGTCAGGAGTGGAGTGGTTGTCCAGGTTGTTCAATGTGATCTTTAGGACCAAGAGGATGCCGGAGGAGTGGAGATGGAGTACAGTGGTTCCCTTGTACAAAAACAAAGGGGATATCCAGTGTTGCAACAACTATAGGGGTACCAAATTAATAAGTCACACCATGAAGGTCTGGGAGAGGGTGATCGAGGCGAGGGTGAGGGAGATGTCATCTATATCTGTGAACCAGCTTGGTTTCATGCCGGGTCGCTCTACTACAGAAGCTATCCACCTTGTGAGGAGGGTGGTGGAACTGTTCAGGGATAAGAGGAAGGACCCGCATATGGTGTTTATCGACTTGGAGAAGGCGTACGATAAGGTCCCTAGAGAGGTTCTGTGGAGATGCTTGGAGGCGAAGAGCGTGCCAGAAGCCTACATCAGAGTGATCAAAGACATGTATGATGGAGCCAAGACTAGGGTTAGGACGGTGGGTGGCGACTCGGACCATTTTCCGGTGGTTATGGGGCTACATCAAGGATCTGCGCTAAGCCCTCTCTTATTTGCCTTGGTAATGGATGCTCTAACTCGCCATATTCAAGGGGATGTGCCATGGTGTATGCTCTTTGCCGACGACATAGTCTTGATAGACGAGACGAGGGCTGGTGTTAATGCGAGGTTGGAGGTCTGGAGACAGACCCTCGAGTCTAAGGGTTTTAAACTAAGCATGTCTAAGACAGAATATCTAGAGTGCAAGTTTAGCGCCGAGTCGAGCGAAGTAGGCTGGGACGTGAAGCTGGGATCTCAGGTCATAGCCAAGAGGGACAGTTTCAGATATCTTGGATCAGTGATTCAAGGGGACGGAGAGATTGACGGGGATATCACTCACCGTATAGGAGCGGGGTGGTTGAAGTGGAGGCTCGCATCAGGAGTCTTGTGTGACAAGAAAGTCCCATAGAAACTCAAGGGGAAGTTTTATAAAGCGGTGGTTAGACCTGCCATGTTGTATGGGGTGGAGTGCTGGCCTGTGAAGAACTCTCATGTCCAGAGAATGAGAGTTGCGGAGATGAGGATGCTCGGGTGGATGTGCGGGCTCACCAGATTAGATAAGATTAAGAATGAAGTTATTCGGGAGAAGGTGGGGTGGCCCCAGTGGATGAGAAGATGCGAGAAGCGAGACTCAGGTGGTTTGGGCATGTGCGGAGGAGAAGCCCTGATGCACCGGTGAGGAGTTGTGAGCGACTGGCGGTGGTTGGCGCGAGTCGAGGCAGAGGGAGGCCTAAGAGGTATTGGGGTGAGGTGATTAGGCAGGATATGGCTAGAATGGGGATTTCCGAGGACATGACCCTTGATAGGAAAGTTTGGAGGTCTAGTATTAGGGTTGTAGGGTAGGGCCTTCTAGAATTCTTAGTACTTCTGTTAGGGGCTGAGTGGGGTTTGGTAGCGACCTCTATAGTTAATTAATGTATTGTATTGTGCCTCTTGTGGTAGTAACCGATTGGTATTATTGCATGTCATTCTACTTTTGGTTTTATGTTTAGATAATTACTTATTTGATTTATCCCGGATTTACTAACATTGTTTTGTTTTGTTTGTTGATTTTCTCTCTCCTTCTCTGAGCCGAGGGTCGGCCGGAAATAGCCTCTCTACCCTTTCGGGTAGGGGTAAGGCCTGTGTACGTATTACCCTCCCCAGACCCCACTTTGTGGGAACATACTGGGTAGTTGTTGTTGTTGTTGTTGTTGCAGTTGACTTCGGTCAATATTTTTAGTAAATGGACCCGGACCTGAGATCGGACGGTCCCGGAAGGTCCGTAGTAAAATATGGGACTCGGGCAAGCGTCTGGACTCGAATTCTGAGACATAGAGCCCAAGATATGAATTTTTTTGTTAAATTGTTTTTGTTGAAATTATTAAATGAAAATGGATTAAACGACCATGGTATCGGGCTTGTATTTTGGTTCCGACACCCGGTACAAGTCTTAAATATTATATAAGTTCTTTCTGCAAAGTTTGACGACATTTGGATGTCGTTTGATGTGTTTTGAACCTTGAGTTCTAAAATTTGAAAGTTTGTGAGATTAAAGGAAGATAATCATGAACTTGAGGCTTGATTTGATGAAAATGATGTTATATTGGCGATTTGATCGCACGAGCAAGTTTGTAATATGTTTTTGAAGTGGTGTGCATATTTGGTTTGGAGCCCGATGGCTCGGGTAAAGATTTGATACACCGTTGGAGCAAATTCTGAAAAATAACAAAGCTGTTATTTTTCCCCAGCTGGTATCTTCGCAATTGCGAAGAAATACTCGCAATTGCGATTTCTCCCAGAAATAGGCTAAGTTCGCAAAAGCGAACATGTAGTCGCAAATGCGAAAAGGCCCTGGGCTAGTAGCCTTGGTTCGCAAATACGAACTACGTCTCGCAAATGCGAGGAGTACAACATCCATGCCCAGTTCGCAAATGCGAAAATATTATCGAAAATGCGATATTGGCAGGACTGGGCCAGAGCTCGCAAAAGCGAACTTTTTCTCGCAAATGCGAGAGCAACAGACCAAAACCTACTATGTTCGCAATTGCGAACAAACGTTCGCAATTTCCATAATCGCAGCTGTGCAATCTGATACTTAAATGAATTTTACAATTATTTTCTTCATTCTTTCAAAATCCAACACACCACACACGATTCTCCAAGAGAAAAATCACTCCAAAGACACTTGTAAGTCACTTTTTACTTAATTCATTCAATTCCTAACATCATTAAACATGTTTTTCAAGAGAAATCAAAGCTTTTCATGGTAGAAATTCTTGTTTTTGGGTAGAACCTAGGTTTTTCATGAATTGGGGAATTGGACCTCGATTTGAGGTCTGATTTTGAAACAAATCATATAATTAAACTCGTGAGGGAATGGGTAACCGGATTTTTGTCTGAACCCCGAGTTCCGACCACGTGGGACCAGGGGCATTTTGGGAAATTTTGGGTTAAACTTTGAGAAAACCATTTTTAAGCATCCAAACCAATTTATATAGTATTTATTAATGTAATTGAACCAATTGTGATTAGATTAGAGCAAGTTGAAAGCTAAAATTCGAGGTAAAGCTATAATTGAAGGATAATTGGAGTTCAAGGCTTAGAGGTAAGTGTTTGATCTATCCTAGCTTGAGGGAATAGGATTAATGTGCTAATTGCTATGTGATCGAGTGCGGTGTATGGGCTGTGGTGACGAGCATCCATACGCTGGCGTCTAGCATGACCATGCGTCGTTTGTTGATATATATTGTGGGATGTTTTTAAGATATAATCTTTAACCCTTGCCGGGTTGTGAAGTTGATCATTGTTTTCCCTTGCCGGGACTTTATTGTGAAGTTGATTATTGTTTCCCTTGTCGGGATTTATTGTGAAGTTGATTATTATTTCCCTTGCCGGGACTTTATTGTGAAGTTGATTATTGTTTCCCTTGCCGGGACTTTACTGTGATGATTATTGTGTCCCTTTCCAAGACGGTTCATATTAATTGTTTTCATTCATTTTACCTTAATTGTGATTGTTATTTGGGTGAGGAAGAGTGATAATGCACGAAGGGTGAAGTCGTGCCTATTTTATTGATTATGCACGAAGAATCATGTCGTGCCTTATTTTATTGATTATGCACGAAGGATCATGCCGTGCCTTATTTTATTGATTATGCACGAAGGATCATGTCGTGCCTTATTTTATTGATTATGCACGGAGGATCATGTCGTGCCTTAGTTTATTGATTATGCACGAAGGGTAATGTCGTGCCTTGTTATTGATTATGCACGAAGGATCATGCCGTGCCTTGTGATATTGATTATGCACGAAGGAACATTCCGTGACGTTGTTATTTGAACCATGCACGAAGGATTATGCTATGCCATGGATGTGAGGATGAGAGTACAAAGGGTGATGCCGTGCAACTATTTGATATTTTCTTGTGATGATAGCTGTTTTGTGACACTCTGATTTCCTTTACTGATTCAATATATGATGCTGATTGTGTTTCCCCCAGTATGATACTTCTTTGTAAAATTTTGTTACTTGATAATCTTGTTATTTTGTGGTATGTACATATATAGAACTGCACATGTTTATGTGAGCGTCTGGTCCTAGGCTTGTCACTTCTTCGTCGGGATAGGCCAGGCACTTACCAGCACATGGGGTCGGATTGTGCTGATACTGCACTTCTGTGCGTTTTTGCGCAGGTCTAGGTTTCGAGCAGGAGAAGCAGCAGTAGTAGAGTACTTGTGGGATTTTTAAGCATTTCGAGACCGAGGTAGCTTGCAGGCGTCCGCAGGCCCGGCGTCTCTTCTATTTACTTATGTTATTGCTGTGGTCTCATTGTTCCGAGACTGACAGATATTTATTATTTTCTTTCAGACCATTATGTGTAGTATTCTTTAGTAGTTCGTGAGTTGGTGACTCCACGTCTTGGGTAGAGAATTTTATCGGTGTTTTACCTTATTATTATTCCTCTCTTTTTAGAAAGACTTCCGCATTTATTAAATTGAGTAATTATTTATCTTGTTATTTAAGTATGACTATAAAAATGATGATATGAACAGGATAATGTTGAATGAATTGACTTGCCTAGCTACCACGAGTAGGCTCCATCACGATCCCGATGACGGGGGAAAATCCGGATCGTGACAGTTATAGTACGTGATGTGGAAAACCTCAAATTGTGATATGATTTTTTGTACTCCCTCTATGTTGTGTCTTAAATTCCAAGGAGATTTCATCTTCCCTGTAACCTAGTTAATCACCAACAAGGATGCTTCCAAGACTGGCATAAACCACACAGTTTGGTTGTCGCAAGTCAAGCCATTTCAGGCATTTGTTCTCATCTAAAGAGACAGTTCTGCCTCTTCCAGTCTTTTTGGATTCCAATTTGTTGCAAGCCGAAACAGGTTTGCTGCTAATGCAAGTTTCCGGTCAGTGAAGTAAGTTCAATTAAACCATTTTTGCTGCTAATGATCTTGTTCTGTTAAATGTTACTTGGGCAGAAGAAAAAATCTCATTACTTAGAGTAACTTAACAAGTCAAGAAATAACAGATGACAAAGTAACCATACAACTTTAAAGATCCAACATACCTTGGAGGAAAAATCAGCATAATCCTGGTCTGATTCACCTGGTAATTGTTGAGAGATGGGAGCTTTTCCTCTTGTGAATAGAGTAACCTGAAACATTGGAAGATTGTGAATTCAAACACCAACAAGTCCAAAAATGATAGTAATGCACTGGTTACCTGATGGCCTTCTTTTACAAGAAGTCTGGATTTAAAGACACCAATAAATCGAGTGCCTCCCATTATAAGGATCTTCTTGCCACTTGATGCACTAACATCACTATTGGAAAATAGGTTTATGGCAACGGTTGGTAAACCGTTGCAATTGATAGAAAAATCGTTGCCATAGAATTATTGGAACGGTTCGGCTACTGTGACATCTGCTCGCGTATTAATAGATCTATAGCAACGGTTTTGGCAACGATTGACAAAACCGTTGCTATAGATCAAGCTATCGCAACGCTTTTCCCTCTGTTTGAAGCAACGAATATTCATTTCAACAGCAACGATTATAAACCGTTGCCGTATACTTTATGCAACGATTGTAAATCGTTACCATATTATTTACTACAATGGTTGGAAACTGTTACAATATAGTTTATTGTAACGGATATTTACAACTATTGTAACAGTTTTATAATGCTACCGTAACAGTTTTGTTTCTATTGCATCAGTTTGTCACACTTTATGGAACGGTCTGCAACACCTATCGGAACGGTTCAGAATGTCTATGGCAACGACATTTGTGCTTATTGCAATGGTTCTATTAGGCTATTTTAAACGTTTAATTGACATTACCACCTAAAATTATTTGTAATTATAACCTGGATATTATATAAATAAAATAATAAAACACTACATAATCTTTCTTATCCAATAAGCTAAGAATAACGATAATAGCAAAATATTTTTAACCAAATTACATAAGTTTTACAGCTTCAAAAGTTAAAGTTTCAAATGCTATAACAAAATACTTCAAGAATATTGACAACAACTCAATGTTCTTTCTTATGTAAGGTCTATATCTTCACTATCTCCATCTTTCATTTCTTCAGTTGCTCCACCTTCTCCATCTTCCCTTTCTTCTGTTACTCCACCTATAAAAGACAATTAATAAAGTTATTAAATAAGAATGGGTATAGTAGAATTTTCTCTACTTGTAACTTTGTAAGTAGAGAATGGGTTGGTTGCATCCTCTCTTTCATTCTTCTAATCGTATAACTTTTAACCATTCTTTTGGCTTTTACAAACCAATGCCAAATATAAGGGAAAGATCAAACGACGAAAAATTGGAGATAGGGGGTCAATGAAAAATCCTACTGCCAAGGCAAATGAAAAGTGACAAAAACCACAAGCTAGCGGCATTGTTAAGCTGCAAGATTTAACAAGAAAAGAACAGAATTAGATATCTTTTTGAAGAGTTTAGCTTAATGCAGCTTGATCATGTAGATAATAGGATGTCTTTTCTATGGTTAAAAGATTTTACCTCAGGTGTAATGAATTTTTCTGTGAGCATATATTCAAAACCTATATCTGGCACAGACGCGCTAATACGCTTGGCCGGAAACATAATCTCCTCAAATGAACAATTTCCTAAAGCAAGAAGTAACAAAAAGTGTGATAGCATAAATCCAACCAAATGCAAAATGATAATAATGGATAGATATTCTCCTGTTATGAAAACGCACCTCTGTGTTATCATGATCATATTGAATCACAAAGAGACATCTGCAGCCCCTTATATCATGAAATTTCTTTTGAATTTCAGTAACACATGCTTCAACATATCTAGCCTGGTCCTTCCTCTCCTAGTTAGATCAAAATAGGAAAAACAAAATATAAAGTTAAACCATCCTGCGATACACCAACATATCTGCAATTCAGAGGCCATCACTGTGATATATTCTACCTTTTGTGATCTCATTCTTAGACCCTCGATCAATGGCGCTACCCAAGAAGTTATTTTCCCTTTTTACCCCTAGAACAACGGGAAAAGAGAGTCCATTGGAAGAAAGGTGTACCTGGAAGCACAAAACAGGATCCCCAACCCTGACTTTGTTACATTCTGAACTCTCAAGAGGTACAGATTGTTCCCGGACTGACTTTCTTACGTTTATCCACTCGTCCTCCTCTGATCCAAATCGCGCGAATCTCACAAAAACTTCCTGCAGCACATTGAATTCCACCAAATGTCAAGCAACATCCACTTCTAAGTTCTAATTTGAGCAAGTATTATTTCTACCATCTCATTCAAAGGTAGAGTGCAATAAGTGACTAAGGGAAGAGATGTGAATGGATAAATGGTGGCGTTTATGTATGAGAAACGTTTAAGCCAATTGAGACCACCACCATATCCATACCAGAGAGGGCAATTCCCGATGAAAAAGATTTTAATAGAACCAAGAGCCCATCGAAGGACCTGGTAGAGACGATCTGATAGATTGATCGGTGCTGATCCTTTAAATTCCGGCCTTGTAGGCATGCAATATATGGATCTCCAGCCGTGACAATGCATTTTGAAGCCTTTTAATATATCCTCTGTGACTGAACCATATATCCAGCCAATCTACATTTTCAAAGCAGTTGGGTAGAACGATCAGTACATTCGTTTTGATACTTGTAGAAAGCAAGAAACTTGAAGAGATGGACCTGACTTACCTCTTTTCCCCATTCTATTTTATCTTCATAACAACAGCTTATTACATGAATGGCCTCTTTTACCAGGGAATCTGGACTAGCACTTCTAAGAGTTCCACCATTTTCTCGCAATGTTGATGCAACAAAAACTGGAGATTACCCAAATTTCATTTCTAACTTGTGATCAGAGATCGGAGATCGATTGTCACCTGCTCAAGCCACATTGACATAAAAAATAAGGATATCAGTTAAATGGTATCGGCATAGTATGCAGAAGGATATCAGAAATGTGACTTTACCTTGGGTGCCCTCTTGAGAGACCACTAATGCGACAGAGTCTTTGTCTTTTATAAGAGGCTTCACCTCCAATTTAGGCTTCTTACTTTCCTTTTTCCTTATGGAGCATCAACTTTTGCAGTAGCAACAACACTTTAACCAGCAATTGCATGTCCTCGTTGAAGCTTTCTTCTGCTTGGGCGCGTCATGTCCATAAAGCGCCTAGCGTCTGAACACACATCCAGTTCCCACATATATTGGTCCTTGAATTCCATCCAATCCTTTCATGTTAATCTGATTCATATAAAAGCAATTATACAATCACTCAAGTATAAAGAAATGTTAAAGCAGATATGTAGTTTGTGATTGTAACAAGCTTGCACTTACGTCAAAGAACATTGTGTTCCTATTAGCATATCAATCATTCCTGTCAATGCCATCAAACCTCTGAGGCAACTGAACGTAGCAAACTCTTTTTCCAAGCGATGGATCCATCATGAAACACATAGCTTCCCTAATGGCTTTGCTGTTGCTGATATAGTGATCACAATCCATATTCAACAAATAAGGAGCATTAGTGAGCACAGCAGACACCCTGACCTATCAAATAACTTTTAAGCTCATTAACAGAAACACCGTGTATTGAATATAGAGCAGAAGAAAATACTGCAAAAATAAATCTTTATGCAATACAAACCAGAGCGTTCATTGCACCAGCCTTCTTGTGATGATTGAATCCAGGTCTTTTCTCTCTGGATACATATACTAGTCGAGGTAATTCATTTCCATCTATATCCAGCCCACCATTTTGGCCAAGAAAGACCTGTAAATGATACACATAAGAAGAAATAACTATAGCTAGATTGAATAAGAAAGAGGTTAAGAAAAATATCCAACATTATATAACTTTCAACCATTCAGACAATAAGATTCCACGTTCAGAACAGCTCCCTTTTAGTTCCAAAAGTTGTCCATGTGTTGTTCCCATATTTTTTAGAATTGCAGCAGAAACTCAATTCTGTTAAACATAATAAAACTACATAATTTAATTTGTGCCAAGTCAAACGAAGACAAACAAATTGAAACGGAAGTAGTAGTAAAGTACTGATGAAAAGTGAAGAAAGTTCCTCTAGCACATTTGAGTTTGCAAATTAAATATTCAGTGCAAAAGCACTAGTCAGATCATGGATCACAAGTCTCAATATGACGATTAACCCGAATAAAGCAGGGATCTGAGAGTAGCGGAGAATCTCAAATGACGGCTGTTTACAAACCTAGGAACAACTTTGGAATGGAGTAACCAATTTTATCAGCAGTTCTAATCTATAAGATTCTTCCTCTTAGGGAATGGCAATGTGCCTTGAATTCAAGATACACAACCACAACAAGTTTGAAATACACACACACAAAAACCAAAAAATTAGTGCCAAAAGAACCAAGATATAGGTGATACCTTTGCTCACTGTGGGCTTAATTTCATGCTCGACGCCAACCTGATCAAGAATCTTAGGCAAAGGAAGTAAGGCACCCTCTGCATTTGCACAATCGAGAGCAGTAACTATTCAACGCAACAAATAAAAGATATTAGGAAGACGTATATCAAACATGCAAATTGATCATGGCATTTAATGATGGTACAGACCATGAAAGAGGAAAAAGGGTCGTCTCAAATGGATCTATGCATTTTAAGTGAAACAAATGCCCACAATCTGGTAATAACCTTAACATGTCACTGTTCTTGTAATCCGCCAAACAAATTGAGCAACAAGTCGTTGTTGAATCCTTGTGATTGACCTTAGCTTCTGAATACAACAACTTTGGATAACTCAATAGGGTTTCCTCATCGAGCCCCACTTCCACCACAACTTCTTGAACATCCTTGTTGCTGTTTCATTCCTTTGCCTCGTTCTTTGTGGTGGCACAGTGGTTTGATGTCTTGTACAAAAGTAAGATGTCAAGGTGATTGTTGTAATTAATAACAATATCCCTACTGAAACTCCAATGCCATACGCGAATCCACAAAGAAGCAAAGCAACATGGAATCCATTGGGAGATGATAATTCTAAGTATTTCTCTGTTATTAAACATAGGAGATTACAACAGTGCATTACACAACTGAAAGATGCTTCAGATGGAATACACACAGAGCCAAAAGACATAACAAGAATGTTTGTGGAGTTATACCAAGAATTACCGGGCAGCAAAACAACAACTAGAACTAAAGCTTTTAAGAGTTTGGTGACATACTCCCAACCTCCAAACAATTCTCAAGATCCCAGTGTCAATAGACAATAGACAGTAGTATAAAATGTGAACATTAGGTTGATCTGGAGCTCAGAATGAGCTAATTTCAGATGTCCAAATGGGAAAATATTGACAGTTTTGTAGACCTAACTACAATATTTATCGTCTTATAAGATCTTATCATTCTTGATACACTTATGTCATCTTAAATCTTTTGGTTTAGGGAACGGCCTTAAATTCCATAGTAAAACCCAGAATATGGTAAGGTTCTATTATCCCGACCAACAAAATGCTAAAACAACCTCTAATTAACGGCATACACTACAACTACAAATGTTATCAGTACTTCAATTATCTGTAGATTCAAGCCTAGACCAATTGCTACCAAATCGAATTCACAAAAATTAGTTCAACAATCTCCAAGAAATTTTACTACAAATAGTTTCAACCAATGGCAGCCTCAAGTCGAACTACGAATTTAGTTCAATACTAAAAAAATCAAGCTTAAACTACGTGAGTCGAATTCACAGATTCAAATCGATCGATCCCAAGTAATGGTAATAAAGTCCAGTCTTCTATTCGATTAATCAATCACAAATCCCTCAGAATCCAAAGAATCACACAAGTTTAAGCATAGAGAAATCATACCTGATGCATCGAGGAGTGCATAAGCTACGCAACAGCTTCAGGCACTCAACTCCAGAAATTTGAAGCTGTTCTTCAAGCTTCAACACTAGAAATTTGATTGTCGAGCAATCCTCAAAAAAGTGAACCCAAGCTTCAGCCACAACTTCACGACACCAATTAGAATAAAACCCCAAAACCAATTTGTTCAGACACTCACGAAAATAACGAACCCTAGGTCATCTTTTCCGTTAACCCGCTTAGCAACTTTGAACCAACAATTTATTTAAAATAATTCCAAAAAGCTTCAAATACCCAAAATCCAACTTTGTTTACAGATTCAACCTTCAACAAAATACCACAGGAATTTCGCCATCGACACAAAAAATTGATATGTATATTATAAAAATTTAATAAAATATCTTCAGTATATCTGAGTTTTTAGCAATGTATCCATGAAGAATTTTTGGAGAGAGAGATGGGGGCGGGTATCAGTGAAGAAGAAGAAGATGACGACTGTTTTTACTTTGGGGTATCGCTAGCAGAGGGAGTAGCGCAGTTAATAGGGTTAAGGGAAGTTTTTTATTTAATATGTATATAATTAAAATTATTAAAAAATAAAATGAATAGGTTGTTTTGGCGGGGTAATAAAATTCAGGAGGGAAAATAAGAGGGGAAAAATAACCGTTCCAATAGAAATTTTTACAACGAAAGTGTTCCCATATATAGTTTTATTGGGACGGTTCATATAACCGTTGCGCTAGATGAATCTATGGAAACAGTTGTTTTACAATTGCAACGGTTCTATAGTTAAAGTGTGCTGATATCACCTTAATGCTATTGTGACGGTTATAATCGTTACCATACAGGTTCTATGGCAACGGTTGTTGAACCGTTGCTAAAATAACTGTTACCATAGGCACATTTTCTGGTAGTGCATGCAATGCTCCTTTTGGCTGCCATCGTTTCCTCTTAAACTACAACCATAGTAAACCAACTAGAAAATAAATGTCAAGCAGCAGTTTGTATAATCTTGTTGAAACCACAGCAGATAAATATGTAATTAAAAGCAAGCAGCTAGCAACTGAACTCCAAAATGGGTAATTAGTGGGTATAAGTACCTGAAGAGAGGAGATCAATTTGGAACCATTAAAGTCAGAATGAGAAGAAGGGAGGACAGCAAAAGAAGGCTGTTTGTGTTGAACTGCAACCAAACTAGCCATTTGGTGGTGCCTTCTTCAGCAAATTTGGCAGATGATCGATATAAAAGAAATTGTGTCTTTCTTTTTCTACTCATCCTACTATGCTTTATGTTCCTCTCATTCTTACAATTGTGATAAGACGGTGACCCCACCTTTCCAATCCTTCCCATAATTTTCAGTTATATCCACAACCTCTACTTTTCACAAAAATCATTAACCAATTTTGATCATGGTTTTCATTTCTCACGTGTACTTTGAATTAGAAAGTAGATCACAATAGGATATATGAGCACTTATAATTATACTAAGCTAGCAAGTCCTGGGTTATTCTGTTGCTTGCTTATCAACCTAAGTATTGAAAAGGATTGTCTCGCCATCACAATGTTACTTAATCATGTGTTAAAGTTTAGCATATGCTGGTGGTACTTTCTGATGTCTGAGGCACACCACATTTCCTTTAAAAGAAGCCTTGATTTTGAGTGCCTAACCTGTTATTGATGTGTAATTGGCTCAGTAGCTCAGTTCATTCTATTATTTTTTTTCAAATACTTCTTGGCTATCATGTGTATCTAATTTTTAACAGAGGAAAGCGGATCATGAATCAGGAAGGGCGCTCAAGTAAAAATAGAAAATTAACAAAATGCATAGCAGCTGGATCGCTTGCATCTTTGCGAAACCTAAAGGTTTCGTCAATGAAAACAAATAGAGTTATTCAAGCTCCAAGAACACTGCCTCTGCATTCTACTTCTATACCAGCACAAATAGTACATGAGCAAGTACAACATATGCCACTGAACTCTACACCTTCAGCATCACAAACAGTGTGTGAACAATTGCAACATTCTACTTCTGCAGGTGGATTGCTGCCTCTGCATTTTACTTCTGCACCAGCACAAACAGTACATGAGCAAGTGCAATAAATTCCATGAAACTCTACCTCTCTTGCATCACAACCAGTATGTAAACAATTGCAACAACTACCACTGGATTCCACCCCTCGTACTTCACAAATGGTATAAGAATAAGTTGAGGATTCTTCCAATCATGAAACAAATGAGCAATCCGAGGAACAAGGCAAGAACATATAGATTTCAATCGTCAAATTCAATAATGTAATGACTTTTGGTGATTATTCTTACTTCATATTTATGTAGGTCCTTATGCCGAAAAATGAAAAAGAGGAAAAACTCGGATGCAAAATGCTCATGGTAGGAATGAGCACAGGCAAATTGTGCTTAATGAGAACAATCAACCCATAGGTCCTACTAAGGACGATGTGAATGAGTTAGGTAGCTTCCTTGGTACATTGGCAAGGAATGCGACCTTTTGTCCTCTTAATGTGTTTGATTGGAGGAAACTTGAGACAAAAGAAGATATGTGGAAATATGTCAAGGTTTGAAATTTACAATATTCAATATGTGTGTGTAGATATTTCATATTGTTTACTCCAACCTAATTTGTCTAAATTTGTAGGGAAAATATGACATTCATGATGGTGCAAAAAAATGGGTTCTTCAATCAATTTCAAATGCTTGGAGAAAGTACAAAAATCAGTTATATAAAGACCATTTTGAACCCTATGACAATGACGAGCTTCGAATGGAGAATAGGCCGGGTGATGTTTCGGATTCTCAATTTAGGGAACTTCTTAGATATTGGAACACTGATACCTACAAGGTAAAACTGAGTACTGTTCCATGATTTACATGAATATAGTTGCTCTTATGCTTAATTATTATAGTTGCATTTTGTGATTACTTTCCAAGAGAATTGTGATGTTGGTAGGAGTAAGTATAGTGCTTTTTCAGATCTTGATTACAGTGCTTTTTCAGTTCTTGATTTCCAAAAGATTGATTTCAGTGCTTTTTCAGTTCTTGGTAGGAATTGTGATATAGGTTTAAAACTTCGAGCAGCATATTAAGGAAATCAGATATTTTTCTGTTGTTTTACCCAACAGAAAAAGGAAAATTATGCAGTCTTATGTTTTACTAGTTTAGAATAGGTGTATTCACTATTTAAACAACCCATATATATATAGCTTAGGGAGAATAATCATTATGAAACTTATAGCATTGCTGTGTGTAACTTGTGTAAGCTCAATGATTTGGATAATCTTCAGGATGTGCTTAATATTATGTTGAGGAAAAGCTCAATGATTTAGTTGCATGTAACTCTTTCCTTAGCTATTTCTGCAAAGCTGGTTATCCTGCTGGCGCTATTGAATTTTACAATGACATGATACATAGAGGTTTCGTAGCAGATAAGTATACCTTTGCCGGATTACTGACTGGATTATGCAGCTCGGGGTAGGATAGGAGAGGCAGTCATGATTTGAGATCATATAATGAGAAAATAGTCAGTGTAGTTACAGTAGCTATAAATCATGTTAATGTCTCACTACCAGCATTTAGGTCTAATGATAGTTTTGGGTGTTCCTGTATCCGATAGAGTTTGGGGTATATTAATAGACATATACTGTAAAGCCGGCAACATGGATGTTCTTTGATTACAACTGTCTGTCTCTCTAAGCAATATCTTGAATTACCTCTACTCATAACTGGCTTCGAGATTCAACCTGATTTAGTTGCATGTAACTCTTTCCTTAGCTATTTCTGTTAATGTCTCACTACCAGCATGTTAATGTCTCACTACCATGTTAGCTATTTCTGTTAATGTCTCACTACCAGCATTTTAGCTATTTCTGTTACAACTGTCTATCTTTCTAAGCATGTTAATGTCTCACTATAAATCATGTTAATATCTGCACCTCGATAGTATGCACTTGTTACTGCTCTATACCTTTGTGAGAGAGATGAGATATTTGTTAGCTATTTCTGTTACAACCAAAATATAGGTCTGTGCCCTTTCCTTCCACCTATTGTACCATATTACCTCAAAAGGAGGAAGATAAACCAGGAGCATAAATCCATCTACTTAGCTTGATATATTCAAGATTGAGATCAATTGTTTTCTCACTACCAGCAGTTCTCCGCACACCTTACCAGCAGTTTTGTTTTTTCAGTGTCACCCACTGATGCGTGCGGCTTTTCTAGCCATTTTTCGGCAACTGTTTTAGTTGCTTGCCTCTTGATTACCCATCCAGGTTCCATCAAGTTTTGCTAACTATACCCTTTGCCGACAAAGATTTGATAAGACTCCAGGAAATGTGTCGGTGCCAGGCCATTTTCCATCTCTGAAGGTCGACCAGCTTTCTTGTGAATTGACTAATCCAACATAACAAAGGACAACTTTATTCCTAGTTTAGTCTAGCGACTATCATATTGTCTTCGCTATAAGATATTCTTGACACCTTCTGAAATCATTATTTCTGAGAATATTTGTTCATTTATGCCGACAGTGATCAATGGCATTCCAATGTCTCGCACAATGATTGACAATTTTGAATAAGTCACTTACTCTGCCTTGAGCAGAATTCTGGAAGCTGTAAGCAAGGCAGTCAATTGAGGTTAAACTCAGAAGCACTTAATAATGAAATAAAAAGTTCTACTCTACAGGAAATCTTTGAGAGGGTTCATCTAGAGTGGTCGAACCAAATTTTACATCTTTAAACAAGATAGGCAGACCAGGAATTTTACATCTTTAATTAAACTTTGAGAGCGCTCATCTAGAGTGGTCGAACCAAATTTTACATCTTTAAACAAGATTGGCAGACCAAATTTTACATCTTTAAACAAATTTTACATGTCAATGTTTCTTTTTTGTAGCAGAAACTGAAAGAAACCAACATAGCCAATCGCCAAAAGTTGAGATATCCACACACTGCTGGTAAAAAAAGTTTTGCTATAATATGCGAGGTTCGATATGTTTTTTCTTATTATTCTTTTAAATATGAACTTGCTAGGCATAATCTGAACTATTTTATACCACTTTTTATGTAACCAGGAAAAAAAGAAAGAAACTTATGAACCTCTATCAAGTAAGGATATATTTGGGGCTACCAGAAAAAGAAAGCCCGATCGAGTATACAAGGCCTCGTATGCACATACTCTTAATAAAATTGTACGAGTTACTCATTTAGAGTTTGTTGATATCATTTGTCTGTTATTAGTTATTGACTTAATTTTATATACTTTCTAATCTAAAATTGACTCGATTTGGTCTTGTAGGCTGAAATGGATAGGATACAATCAACACAAGAAACTGAAGATGACAGTTAATCAGTTGACGCGTTTGCGTCCGTCATGGGACCTAAGCATCCAGGACGCCTAAGATTGTACGGACGTGGGGTTACCAAGACTTCCTTAAAAAGAAAAGTGGGAGATATTGGAACCTCTTCAAGTTCTACCGATGAGATGCTGCAACAAAAAATGGTGGAAATGGAAGAAAGGATGCAACAAAGAATGCAGGAAAAGTTCAATGCACAAAAAAATGTCATGGAACTACAGTTTGCAGTTAACATTATTTCACAACTTAAGCGTCTTAATCCAGACTTACAGGTTGATCCCAGCATGCTAGCTTTCAATGCTCATTCACCTGGAGATGCTTCCTCGGCACAACAAGCTGCTGTGCAAATAATCAATCGTCTATCTACTGGGAGTAATAATCGAGGTCAGTACATACTCTTCTTCTCGTCCTCCTACTTTCAGCCTTGTTGCAGTTTGTCTCGCAAACATCATATTTCCTAAGTTATACTAACCAGCTTGGTCTATTGGTGTCATGTGATGGCTTATGCTATTATTGGGGGAGTCCCGTATAATCCACACTTCACGATTAGTATTACTTCTTAGGAATGGTTCTCTGGTTTGTTTCCGACTTGTTCGATGTAGTCCCGTATAATCCATACTTCACGATTAGTATTGTCCATGGAATGTCTTCAATTATTCGGTGGAGAAAACGGAAAAAACCTCTGTCATGTGTATATTATGTATCTTACTTGCATAAAGTTTTAGATGGCCAAATGATCAAAGGCGGGGAAATGATAGAAGTGTGGGCTCAAGAAATCACAGTAAAGAAGATAGGAATCCAACTGTTATATTTAGACCAACATGGTAATGTTATATCTTTGCCTGGAGACGTTATACAATAAGGGAACTGAGGAGTTATCTGTTGACAGAAATATGAGGATTTTACTTGCATAAAGGGTGTGTTTGGTATGAAGGAAAATGTTTTCCATGGAAAATGTTTTGCTAGAAAATGTTTTCATGGAAAATGAGTGATTTTATCACTTATTTTCTCTTGTTTGATTGGTAAGTGGAAAACATTTTCCGGAAAATATTTTCTATGTTTGGTTAGAGAGTAAAAAATAGTTTTTTAGAATTTTTTTTTTGCAACTCTCCTACCCCTCCCCCTCCCACCTCCCCCACCCCTCCCCTTTCCGAAGTCTCTAAAAATTGACACAATCTAAATGAACTAATGTGATGCTTTACTTTTTAACGCAAAAATCGCGTATTTCCGAATCGGTAAATTTATAATTTCTAAACCCGTAAACTTTCGAACTCATAATTTTGGAACTTGTAAAATATTGAGTCTTTAAATGATAAATAATAAAATTAAAAACTGAAAAATATATTTTAAATTTATTTTTTTGGGGGGGGGGGGGTGGGGTGATGGGGTGGGGGGGGTGGCGTAAATCGGAAAAAATAAAAATTTAAATTACACAAAAAAAGTAATTTTTTTTGTGGGGGGTGTGGGGGAGGGTGGGGGTGGGGGGAGGGGGTAGGGAGTGGGGGTGGGTGGTGCAAAAAATAAGAAAACAGAAATTTAAAATTATAGAAAAAAAATTAAGGTAAAAGAAATTTTTTGCGGGGTGGGGTGGAGGGGTAGTAGGGTGGATGGTAACGGAAAAAATGAAATTTTTCTAAAAAAAAATTATTTTTTGGAGAGGGGGTGGGGTGGGTTGGTGAGGGTGAGAATGGTTGAGAATGAGCTTTGGAAAATGTTTTCCCTTCTTTTGATAATGAAAACATTTTCCTCCAATTGGAGGAAAATGAATTGATAAGGAAAATGTTTTCCAAAATATTTAAGCCAACCAAACATGGGAAAATTGAAAAACATTTTTCAGAAAATGTTTTCCTTCATACCAAACACACTCAAAGTTTCGATCTTTGTTCTTGAAATCGAAAATATTTATATTCGAGAGATCACTGCTTGATAAACTGATAGAAACTATGTTTGTTGAAATAAAATAAATTAAATACCCTAGTGGTATGGAAATTTTGTTCTTCCTCTGTTTTTTCCTTTGCCATAATTCTGATATAAGAATAATAGTCTATGTGTTCAATCTGCAAAAATTAGCTTATTTTTAGTAAAATACATATTGCCTTATATCCCAATTTTTCGTCATTTGCTCTTTTCTTTATATTTTTATTGTCTTTGTAGATGGAGCAATCGAAGAAAGGGAAGGTGGAGAGGGTGGAGCAACTGAAGAAAGGGAAGATGGAGATAGTGAAGATATAGACCTTACTTAAGAAAGACCTTTAGTTGTTGGTCGATATTCTTGGAGTTTTGTAATAGTATTTGAAACTTTAACTTTTGAAGTGTTGAACTGTAAAACTTATGCAATTGGGTTAAAAACATTTACTATCGTTATTCTTAGCTTATTGGATATGAAATATTATAAAGTGTTTTATCTTTTTATTTATATAATTTCCAGGTTATAATTACAAATATTTACAGGTGGTAATGTCAATTAAATGTTTAAAATAGACTAATAGAATCATTGCAATAAGCACAAATGTCGTTGCCGTAGACATTCTGAACCGTTCCGATAGGTCTTGTAAATCGTTCCATAAAATGTGACAAAATGATGCATTAGAAACAAAACCGTTACGGTAGCTCAATAAAACCGTTACAATAGCTGTAAACAAGCATTGCTATAGTCTACATAACCGTTACAATACACTATATTGTAATAGTTTCCAACCATTGTAGTAAATAATATGGTAACGATTTACAACTGTTGCATAAACAATATGGTAACGGTTTGTAACCGTTACAATTTAATAGAATACTCGTTGCTTCAAATAGAGGAAAAACCATTGCGATAGCTTGATATATAGCCACGGTCCTGTAAACCGTTGCCAAAACCGTTGTTGTAAGTCTATTGGTACGTGAGCGGATGTTACGGTTGCTTAAACGTTCCGATACATCTATGGCAACGGTTATCCTATCAATTGCAACGGTGTACCTGCTGTTGCAATAGACCTATTTTCCGGTAGTGTCCAAATTAAGCCAAAAGTGAGAAGTTGGTAATCCTAACTTTTTTTTCTAACTTAAAAGTCACCCCTCTTTGACCAAGTATTTTATATTGTTATCCCTGATACTTATGTATAATTTTCAAAATATCTCAATCTTTTCTTCTTCTTCTCCTTTCCTCATCCATTTTCAATCTCTGCCTTCCAAATTCCATAATTTTTTTTTCTTTACTTTATCATTTCTAATTTGTGCCTTCTAAATTCCATCTATGCTGAACTCTTTTTGTTTTTGATTCATGAGAATGAAAAATCAACAGTGCTTTATTTTTTGTAGAGTTATCTATGTCCTTTCTCGTGGTGGGTGGTTTTGAGCGGGGAAAATAAAGCTTTTAACTAAGACAACAATTAATTTATATTTGAACTCAATTCAAATTAATTTTAGTTAATAACTTGTGTTTCTTCCGGAAAATAGAGCTTAGCAATCAACTTGATTTGAGAATCTACACCTATTCATTTGTTTGGGGGCATTTAAGTCATTTTAATAAAAAAGTGCTTATGAATACATTTTTTCCAAACACATCAACTGCTTATTTTCAGCTCCAGCACCTTTATCCAAACATATAACTACTTATTTAAAAATTAAGCATAAGCACATAAAAAGTATTTCTAAGCACTTGATGCTTAAAAGCTACTTAAATTAAGCCAATCCAAACGGGCTCGTAATTTCATTTAATGGACGTGCTATGGTATACAATTGAAACATGGCACTAGTCCTAGTGATTGAGGTTGGGCTGCTAGTTGTAACACTTGGGGGTCGTTTGATTTGATTATGCTAGAATTAGTTATCATGGTATTATTTCTTATTGACTGTTTGATAAGTTAATTTCACTGTTGTATCTTGGGATCTTATCCGGGATTACTATACCATCATCTGGCAGGTATAAGTTATCCTGGTACTATTTTTAATTATGTGATAACTTATCCCAGAATTAATAACCAAACAAGGAATAAGACGGTACAAAATTAATTATGTTAGCTCGTGCTATACTTGGGATAAATATTATTGATTTTTTTACTCATATTTTGAGCAAAATCGATTAAAAAATGGTACTGTATAATATATTTCTTAACAATATGAGTAAAAAAATACCAAATTAAACTTTATATAACCTAGCAAGTACCAATTTCACAATTCATTTTAACTTTTGAGACCATTGGTGGAATCACTCGGAAAGCACATTTTCAATGTCACAACCTAAATCCGGTCGTGATGGCTCCCAACACAACTGCTAGGAAAGCCCGATCAATTTTAATCTCAACCCGAGTATAAGCTCAAAACCATTTGTTTAAAAATTATTAACAGTGAAGAAACCAAAAATATACCTAAGAGATAGAAACCATCTGAATATCAACAATACTGAATAACCTCCCAAAGACCTGGGGGTCTTGAGTCTAGTACCTCTAACATTAGTATAATAAGACTGTAATAATACATAGTCTGAAATACGTGGAAAGTCAAATAACAAGGGGATAAGGGAGGAGTCGGGTCCTGCGGACGTCAGGCATCTACCTCGACAACTCCGAATGAAACTCTGAAAATTAGCAGTAAGCTCAGCTAGCTCCCGAAGTACCTTGATCTGCACACATGGTGTATGGAGTAAAGTGAGTACTTCTAACTCAATGGTAATAGACATGTATAATGACATTGAAAGTATGAAATCCCAATATACGATAAAGTAAAGCTACAACAGTACTTCTACACATTTAATAGCAATATATAGAGCATATAAGTATTAACGCATGAATGCAATGCAATGAACATGACCGCTACGGTGCGTAGCCCGATCCATTTGGGTACCGATGCTCACTGTGGGGGTTCAGACTCCGGAGGGGCTCCTACAGCCCAAGCGCAATATCATAGTAACATACGCTGCGGCGTGCAACCCTATCCACTATCAGTCCAGCTATATGCATGCAAGCTATACATGCACCGTCAAACTTACCATTTTTAGTTCCGATTATCAGTAATTATCAATTAGGTGTTTAAAATCTTAAAATTTTACTAGCTATTTTGAGACAATAATTAACTCAGAACTGATATCATGAAAACATGTTTCATATTATGGAAACAATGATAATAAATCCCTACGGGATCCAAATAACCGACACGCAGCCCAAATATATCCCTAACCATCAAAGTAGGAGGTCTACCAGCTAATTCCTAGCCAACAACACATTACAATATCACTCGGGCGGACTAAGCCATAGTACCTAATCACAATCGACCCTGCACTCACCGTAGAGTATGTGTCTCGCCTCAATATAGTGAGACAGTGTGATATACCGGGGTTTCAAACCCTCAGGTCATCATCCACATCTATTACTCACATCGAACGGGCCACGAGACTAGTCCGCTAAGCCTTCCCCTCTTGAATAAACCTTCTCAGGTGCCGAATCTGATCAAAACTACAAAGAATTCATTATAATATGCTAATGGAATATAACCCAATCGAAACAACTCGAAAATACCAAAAAACACGAAGTTAGCATAATCCGAGCCCCGGTCTCACTTCTCAAAAAATTATGAAATTCACATTTCCGAAACCCTCGTCTCGCCAGGAGTCCGTACATATAAAATTCATCAAAATCAGAGTTCAATTGCCCCTTCAAATTCCAATTTTACATTACCAAAAACCAAACCCTAACTTCTTCAAACTTTTTACCCAATTTTCAGATATTTCAAGGATGAATCTTCAATAAAATCACGTATTTGAGTTATAAAACTTACCTCCAATCGAATCCTAGTCGAAACCCTCTTAATCCCTCGTCAAAAGCTCCCAAGTTTTCTTAACAATGGTAAAAAATGCACTTAGCTCGCGGAGGAAATGTTTATAAACCCTTCTGTTCACCTAGGTATTTCCTTCATCGCGTTCGCGACCATAGCCACGCGAACGTGAAGACCAACAATTTAAAAATTCAAAAATGCACTACGCAAATACGACCCAATCAACGCGATTGTGATGCTCAACAGTCCTCTCTCTATGCAAACGTGTCTCATTCATCGCGACCGCGATGCTTTACCTGATATGGGCTCCCAAGCCCTCTTACATGAACACGGTACCTTCATCGCGAATGCATGTCCCACTTCCCTGGCCTACGCGAACGCGACTCTACTCACACGATCGCGATACTCCATGTGAGCACGTGATTTTTGCCCTACATGAGAATTACTCCCAAATTTAAAACAAAAATAATAATAATTTTTGTGTTGTTTGCAATATTTGTGGATTTTGGTGTTAATTTTCTTATTATTCGTATTTGTGTATGCATGCTTATTTGATTAAATTAATAAAAATATAAAAATATATGTAATAGCATTTAGAACTTAATTTTAAAATTTTGAGTTAATTAGTGAATTCCTTATTTTACGAAATGGAAAAATCACAAAAAATATATATATATAAATAAAGGTGTATTTTTATTCTATTTTTTTGTTGTCATTATATGATTTTATTTTATTTGTTAATTGTGTGTTAATTGTTGTTAAGTATTAATATCCGTATAGTTTTATTTTTAATGATTACAAATTAATTAGAATTTTGTTTTGATTATAAAGAAGGAAAAGAAAAAAGGCTAAAAATTAAGAAAAAAAATACGATTTGGGCCTCTAAATCCGGAAGCCAAACGAAACAGTCAGCCCAAATCATGTGTTAGCCAGATTCACCTCACCAAAGCCATTAGAGACGCCCCAAACGAAACCGTATCAACGTCTGTATATGGGTCGTTGATCAAATCCAACTATGATGAACCGGCCCGTCATCATGTGAGTTATCACCTCGTTATCCCCGTTAAATGCTTGTTAATGTTTCAATATGCATGTTTGGCGGGTTTGAGTCAATTCGGATTGAGTTTAGTTGGAAATGAGATAAAAAGTCTCTTAGAAGAAGGAATAGTTGGGAAAAGTCAACTGGGCATTAACTTGTGAGTTAGAGAGCTCGGAATCGAATTCTAATGATTCGGTCAGCTCCGGGAGGTCATTTATAAGCTAGGAAAGCGATCGGAAGTGAATTTAGAGGCCCGGTGTAGAAATAGGCTTGAATTGGCCAAGGTTGAATTTTGGCAAAATCCGAACGGTAGGTGAGATTTTGATCTGGGGGTCAGAATGGAATTCCGACAATTCCTGTAGCTTCCTCATGTGATTTTGGATATGTCCGCAAATTTTCAGGTCATTCGGACGTCGTTTGGTCGGGTTTGTGATTGAATGTTAGTTTCGGAAGTTTTGAAGAAACTTAGGCTTGAATATGTGTGAAAATGGTGATTTTGATGTTTAGGATGGTGTTTTTATGATTGGAACAAGTTCGTATCGTATTTTGGAGTTTGTTGGTGGTTTTCGTTGGGGTCCCGGGGGCCTCGGGGTGAATCCGGACCATCATCGGGATATTGTCGGAGGTAAGTTTTGTGGTTTAATTACGCGCTTTTATCATGAAATCATAGATTATTTCTCTGAAAATGGAAGATTAAAGGTGAGTTTTAGCCCTAGGCCTAAAATTGTAGAAAAACACCGATTTGAGTGGGCAAATGGAGTCCGAATTTGGTAAATTTTATATGCCTAGACTCGTATTGAGACGAGGGTTCCAAATATGTAACTTTTGTAATTTTTCGAGAAGTGCACCAAAAGTAGGGTTTTGACAACTTTGTGAGTTTTGATGCAATTTGGGTTATTTTGAATGGGTTGCGTGAATTTGGCATATACTGATGTATTATTATTGATTTTGAGCAGATTTTGCAT
>JASVEL010013744.1:0-182649 GCA_032618575.1 Nicotiana noctiflora | reverse complement strand
CGTAGACCAAGGTTGGAGCGCGAGCACCTGGCACCGACTACACCGGCTACTACTCCGACCACAGGAGACCCCGGCCCGCCCATGACAGTATACCACTTTAGCTCAGCAGATCGCTCCCTCTCGTTTCGCCCACATCTCGATGTCGGGAGGGGCCCGTACTCCCGCAGCTCGCTACACCGGAGCAGCGTGTGCCGGGGGGACAGGTTCCGCATGTTTTGGTTATGCCTCCCGCCGCCCCAACACAGCCCGGAGGCGGACCGACCGCCTCTCGAGGACGAGCAACAGAGATTGGAGAGGTTCAAGAAATATGACCCCCCAGTGTTCTTAGTGGTTTGGCTTCATATGATGCATTGGGTTTTCTAGAGGAGTGTCATCGTATTCTTCGTACTATGGGGATTGTGGAGACCAGCGAGGTTTCCTTCACTGCTTTTCAGTTTTCGTGGGGCCGCTTATGATTGGTGGCGCACGTACGAGTTGGATAGTCCGGAGGAGTCTGCTTCATTGACCTGGACGCAGATTTCAGATCTGTTTTTGAGGGAGTTTGTTCCACAGAGCCTTAGGGATTCTTGGCACTCGGAGTTTGAGCGGTTGCGACAGGGCTCCATGTCGGTATCGGAGTATGCTATCAGTTTCACCCGTCTAGCCAGGCATGCACCGGCTTTGGTAGCCACGGTTCGGGAGAGAGTGCGGAGATTTATCGAGGGCCTTGTTCCGCCTATCCGATCCAGCATGGCCAGAGAGCTTGAGACAGATATATCTTATCAGCAGGCAGCTAGCATCGCCAAGAGGATCGAGAGTATGCTCCCTAGAGAGCGGAGGGAGAGAGAGGCCAAGAGGTCTCGTGAGTCGGGCCATTTCTCTGGTACCCGCAGTTCATCAGCTGGTCGTTTTGGCAGGGGTTATTCCGATCGACCAGTTCACTCGGCATTGCCCGCAGCCGGTAGTACTCCAGGTTTTCTAGCACCTCAGGAGCCTTATTATGCTCCCCCAGTTTCCAGTGCACCTCCTACGTGGGGTCCTTCCAGGGGTCAGACTAGTGGGGGTGAGGCCGGTCAGTCACAGCCCACCGCGTCCTCCCGCAGCTTGTTTTGAGTGCGGGGATACTCGCCACCCGGTTAGGGAGTGCCCCATGCGCAGGAGAGGAGCCCCTCATCGGTCATCACAGCATCCACGTGGTTCTCGGGGCCAGCAGGCTATCATTCCAGCCCCAGCCGCCACTCCACCTGCCTAGCCATCCAGGGGCGGGGGTCAGGGTTCCGGAGGCCGCCCTCGAGAGGGGGGACAGGCCAGATTCTATGCTATTCCTGATCGCGCCGCGGCTGTTGCATCCGACTCTGTTATCACAGGTATTATTCTGGTTAGTCACAGGGAGGCATCAGTTCTATTCGACCCTGGTTCCACCTTTTCATATGTGTCTTCTTACTTTGCTTCTCATCTGGGTGTGCCTCGGGATTCTTTGAGTGCCCCCATTTATGTTTCCACTCCGGTGGGTGATTCTTTGGCCGTGGACCGCGTATATCGGTCGTGTTTGATTACCATTTGTGATTTTGAGACCAGAGCGGATCTATTGCTTGCTTGGGATGGTCGATTTTGATATTATGTTGGGCATGGACTGGTTTTCGCCCCATTATGCTATTCTTGATTGTCACGCCAAGACCGTGACGCTGGCTATGCCGGGCATTCCACGTATTGAGTGGAGTGGTACTCTAGATCACACCCCTAGCCGTGTTATTTCTTTTCTCAGAGCTCAGCGTATGGTTGAGAAGGGGTATGCTGCTTATCTAGCCTATGTGCGGGACGTCAGTATTGACACTCCCTCTATTGATTCTGTTCATGTGGTACGTGACTTTGCTGATGTATTTCCAGCTGATCTTCCGGGCATGCCGCCCGACAGAGATATTGACTTTGCTATTGACTTGTTGCCGGGCACTCAGCCCATTTCTATTCCACCGTACCGTATGGCTCCTCCTGAATTAAAGGAGTTGAAGGATCAGTTACAGGAGTTATTGGGCAAGGGTTTTATTCGACCCAGTGTTTCGCCTTGGGGTGCTCCTGTATTGTTTGTGAAGAAAAAGGACGGTTCTATGCGTATGTGTATTGACTATCGTCAGCTGAACAAGGTTACAGTGAAGAACCGGTATCCTTTGCCCCGTATTGATGATTTATTTGACCAGTTACAGGGCGCACATGTGTTTTCTAAGATTGATTTGCGCTCCGGGTATCACCAGCTGAAGATTCGGGAGCCAGATATCCCGAAGACTGCCTTCAGGACCCGGTATGGTCACTATGAGTTCCTCGTGATGTCTTTTGGGTCGACTAATGCCCCAGCAGCATTTATGCATTTGATGCACAGTGTGTTCAGGCCTTATCTGGACTCGTTCGTGATTGTCTTCATTGATGATATTCTAGTATATTCTCGGAGCCGTGAAGAGCACGAGCAACATTTGAGGATAGTGCTTCAGATTCTGAGGGAGAAGCAGCTTTATGCCAAGTTCTCTAAATGTGAATTCTGGTTGAGTTCGGTGGCATTTTTGGGCCACGTGGTGTCGAGTGATGGTATTCGAGTAGATCCGAGGAAGGTGGAGGCCGTGCGGAGTTGGCCCAGACCCTCCTCCGCTACTGAGATTCGCAGTTTCCTTGGTTTGGCGGGCTATTACCGTCGTTTTGTAGAGGGGTTCTCTTCGATTGCAGTACCTATGACCAGATTGACCCAAAAGGGTGCCCCTTTTCAGTGGACAGACGAGTGTGAGGCGAGCTTTCAGAAGCTCAAGACAGCTTTGACTTCGGCCCCTATATTGATGTTGCCTACAGGTTCGGGGTCCTATACCGTATATTGTGATGCCTCACGAGTTGGACTCGGTGCGGTATTGATGCAGGACGGTAGGGTGATTGCCTACGCGTCGAGACAGCTGAAGGTGCATGAGAAGAATTACCCTGTTCATGATTTGGAGCTAGCCGCCATTGTTCACGCCTTGAAAATTTGGCGTCATTATTTATATGGGGTTCCTTGTGAGATCTACACCGATCACCGGAGCTTGCAGCACTTGCTTAAGCAGAAGGACCTGAATATGCGTCAGAGGAGATGGTTGGAGCTACTGAAGGACTATGATATTACTATTCTCTATCATCCGGGCAAGGCTAATGTGGTTGCCGATGCCTTGAGTCGTCGGGCAGAGAGTTTGGGGAGTTTGGCGTATCTACCAGTTTCAGAAAAGCCTATGGCGATGGATGTTCAGGCTTTAGCCAGACAGTTTGTTAGACTGGATCTTTCGGAGCCCAGCCGGGTTCTCGCTTGTGTGATTTCTCGGTCTTCTCTATTTGACCGCATCAGGGAGAGTCAGTTCGACGACCCTCATTTGCTTGTCCTCCAGGATAGAGTTCGGTGTGGTGATGCTCGAGATGTTACCATCGGAGATGATGGAGTTATGAGGATGCAGGGACGCATCTGTGTGCCCAATGTAGATGATCTTCGAGAGCCGATTCTAGCAGAGGCCCATAGCTCGCGGTATTCCATCCATCCGGGAGCCGCGAAGATGTATCAGGACTTGAAACAACATTACTGGTGGAGGCGGATGAAGAGGGATATAGTTGATTATGTTTCTAGATGTCTCAACTGCCAGCAGGTGAAGTATGAGCATCAGCGTCCGGTGGATTGATGCAGCAGATTGAAATTCCCGAGTGGAAATGGGAGCGCATTACCATGGACTTTGTATCTAGACTTCAACGGACTGTTAGGAAGTTTGATTCCATTTGGGTTATTGTGGATCGGCTGACCAAGTCCGCCCACTTTATACCGGTGAGCACTACTTATTCATCGGAACGACTGGCAGAGATCAATATCAGGGAGATAGTTCGGCTGCATGGTATTCGAGTTTCCATCATTTCAGATAGAGGCACTCAGTTCACTTTACGGTTCTGGAGGGCTGTACAGCAGGAGTTAGGTACTCGGGTGGAGTCGAGCACAGCGTTTCATCCCCAGACTGTTGGTCAGTCTGAGCGTACTATTCAGATTTTTGGAGGATATGCTTCGTGCGTGCGTGATTGAGTTTGGAGGTTCATGGGATCACTTCTTGCCACTGGCGGAGTTTGCTTATAACAACAACTACCAGTCTAGTATTCAGATGGCACCGTACGAGGCCCTATATGGTAGGAGGTGCAGGTCTCCCGTGGGTTGGTTTGAGCCGGGCGAGGCCAGGCTGCTAGGTACTGATATGGTTCAGGATGCAATGGACAAGGTCAAGGTGATTCAGGACAGACTTCGTGCAGCCCAGCCTAGACAGAAGAGTTATGCGGACAAGAAGGTTCGCGATGTGGCTTTTATGGTTGGTGAGCGGGTTCTGCTTCGAGTCTCGCCCATGAAGGGCGTTATGAGGTTTGGGAAGAAAGGGAAGCCGAGTCCCAGATTTATTGGCCCTTTTGAGATTTTGAGGCGTATTGGGGAGGTTGCCTATGAGTTAGCCTTACCTCCTAGTCTAGCCGGAGTTCACCCCGTATTTCATGTCTCCATGCTCCGGAGGTACCATGGTGACCCGTCGCATGTGTTGGATTTCACTTCTGTTCAGCTTGACAAGGATCTGTCTTATGTTGAGGAGCCAGTAGCCATTCTAGACAGGCAGGTCAGAAAGCTAAGGTCAAAGAACATCGCTTCGGTAAAGGTTCGGTGGCGGGGCCAGCCGGTCGAGGAGGCGACTTGGGAGACCGAGCAGGATATGCGCAGCCAGTACCCTCATCTTTTCACTACTCCAGGTATATTTTCTATGCTCGTTCGAGGACGAACGAATCTTTTAAGTGTGGGAAGATGTAACGACCCGACCGGTCGTTTTAGAAAATTACGCCCCAATCCCTAATTTAACTGTTCCCCTAAGTTCATTTCTGCTATTGTGGTTTGCCGGGAGAGTCGGCTCTGAAATTTGGAGCATTTTGGGACACTTAGTCCCTAAATGAGAGCTTTAAAGCTAGAAAATGGTCCGTAGCCGGAACAGTGTTAAGACGATCTCGGAACGGAAATCCGATGGTTCCATTAGCTCTGTTGGGTGTTTTCGGGGTTGGGAGCGCGTTCGGAATGTATTTGGAGGTCCTTAGCTCAATTAGGCTTGAAATGCCGAAGGTTGAAATTTTGGCGAATCCGAACGATAGGTGAGACTTTGATCCGGGGGTCGGAATGGAATTCCGACAATTTCTGTAGCTTCGTTATGTGATTTTGGATATGTCCGCAAATTTTCAGGTCATTCGGACGTCGTTTGGTCGGGTTTTAGATCGAATGTGCAATTCGGAAAGTTTTAAGAAATTTAGGCTTGAATTCGATGTGAATTATGGGTTTTGATGTTATTAGACGTGTTTTTATGATTTGAATGAGTTCGTATCGTGTTTTGGAGTATGTTGGTGGTTTTTGTTGGGGTCCCGGGAAGCCTCGGGATGAATTCGGGGGTCCAAACGGACCAATTTGTGCCAAAAGGCACTGCTGTTTCTGCTGCAATTATTGTAGAGCAATTTTGCTCTCCACGATCGCGGAGATGGCCACGCGATCGCGTAAGGTGTGGTGGTGATGTATCGCGATCGCGATGTCTGGGATGCGATCGCGTAAGGGAAAAGCCCGGAGCTCTGCGATCGCAAGGTGGGGCGTGCGATCGCGTAAGTCTGGAGGTTGAAGCAGTGCGATCGCGTGAGGTTTTATGCGATCGCGTAGGGTAGTTTGGGGAGCCGGACGAGTTTGTTCTTCGCGATCGCGTTCGTGTCATTGCGATCGCGTAGGGTCGCTGAGTTGTTCACCGCGATCGCGTCCAGGATCACGCGATCGCGTAGAGGAAAAATTAGGCCGCCCATATTTTGTGCATCGCGATCGCAAGCCCAGTGCTGCGATCGCGTAGAGTAAAATGGCCCGGCAGAGACTTTAAGTCCAGAACATTTCGGTCGCGGCCTAACACACCAAAACCGCCATTGTTGAGCTCCAAGAGAGGATTTTGAAGGGGAAACGCTGGGATATCATCGGGAAATCATCGGGGGTAAGTTTCTTGACCTTAATTCGTTGGTTTATCATGAAATCCGTGATTATTTCACTGAAATTGGAAGATTAAAGGTGGGTTTGAGCCCTAGGCCTAAATGTTAGAAAATCTTTGATTTGAATGGGCAAACGGAGTCCGATTTATAAGGAACCCGAAAATATAATTTTCGTGATTTTTCGATAAGCGTACCGAAAATCGGGTTTTGGCAACTTGTGGGTTTTGGTGTATTTTGAGTATTTTGATTGGGTAATGCCCAATTGGCCTATTTTGATGTGATTCTATTGATTTTTATCAGATACTACACTTGTGGAGGCCGACATTCGCGGCAAGAGGGTTATTTCTTAGCGGTTTCGTACCGGAATCGAGGTAAGTGGCTTGTCTAACTTCGTGTGGGGGACTTTCACCCCTAGGATATTATTGTGATACTTTAAATGCCTTGTACGCGAGGTGACGGGCGTGTACATGCGCTGGTTGTTGAACACATACTTTACTCAAAATGTTCAATGAGTGATATTTCCTGTTTTTAGTTGTTAAATTCGATATTCCTACTCGGTAGTAGTTAGAAAAGCATGATTAGATAGTATCTAACTGTCTAGTTGCTTAATTGACTTACTTGAGTTTTCTTGGTAATCGCCGGCGCTGTTCATCGGCGAAGTTATCGTTAAGCATATTATACTTCTCTCTGTGTATTCTTTTACTTGCTGTGGTTGTGGACTACGGGTTCGATTCCCGAGATCTTGAGATTATTGAAATGTGGACTAAGGGTTTGATTCCCGAGATCCTGAGATTATTGAAATGTGGACTACGTGTTCGATTCCCGAGATCCTGCGATTATTGAAATGTGGACTACGGGTTCGATTCCCGAGATCCCGAGATTATTGAAATGTGGACTACGGGTTCGATTCCCGAGATCTTGAGATTATTGAAATATGGACTACGGGTTCGATTCCCGAGATCCTGAGTTATTGGTAGGGACTGCGGGTTCGATTCCCGGAGATCCTGAGTTATTGAGATATTATTGAGACATGGGCTGCGGGTTCGATTCCCGGAGATCCAGAGGTACTGAGAATGGGACTGTGGGTTCAATTCCCACAGGTCCTGGATTTGTTTTATTGAGTTGGTTATTTGTTGTTAGCTTAATTGTAGATAGTTGCAGTAATCATCTTATTGTTGTTATTTCGGAAATTATTATCATTTAAACTATTTATTTTTGTTATCATCATTATATTATTGTTTCTCAGTAGGGCCCTGACCTCCCTCGTCACTACTCCATCGAGGTTAGGCTTGGCACTTACTGAGTACCGCCATGGTGTACTCATGCTACTCTTCTGCACACTTTTGTTGTGCAGATCCAGGTACATCAGAGCAGGCTCGTGCTAGGTGATTCCGCAGCTTTCTGGGAGACTTCGAGGTATGATCTGCTACGTCCGCGGATCCGGAGGCTTCCCTTCTATTCTAGTAGTACTAGTTGACATCTTTCTTCATTTCGTTGTTAGATACTCTTTACACATAGAGCCATAGTTGTATTTTCTCTTTTAGTCTGTGTTACCGTGGGGTTCCGGATCTTGGTAGTATTTTATTCATGGTGTGACGGATGTATGTGCCAAGTGGCACGGATTACATATCTTTTATGCTATTTTTTCGCTGTTTCTTATTTAAGTGTTTATAACTTGTATATTCCGCAACGTGTTAGGCTTACCTAGTCGTGGGGACTGGGTGCCATCACGACATGTTCACAATTGGTGAACTAGGGTCGTGACAATCATGAACTTGAGGCTTGATTTGATGAAAACGATGTGATATTGGCGATGTGATCGCACGAACAAGTTCGTAATATGTTTTTGATGTTGTGTATATGTTTGGTTTGGATCCCGGGGGGCTCGGGTAAAGATTTGATAGGCCGTTGGTTCAATTTCTGAATTTTTGCACTTCTGGTTTTTCACCCAGCTGTTGGCTTCGCAATTGCGAAGCATTTCTCGCAATTGCGAAGGTGACAAATCAAGGCAGGGTTCGCAAATGTGATCCCTTGATCGCAAATGCGAAGGGCGCCCAGGACTGTTTGGGTTCGCAAATGCGAACCAAACCTCGCAAATGCGAGGCCTTATCAAGGCAGGGCTCGCAAATGCGAACCCTGATCGCAAATGCGAAGTCCCCTCATGCCCAGCCTTGTTCGCAAATGCGAACAATAGTTCGCAAATGCGAACATCCCCATGTCTTGCCTATGTTCACAAATGCGAACCATAGTTCGCAAATGCGAACATTCCCAAATGCGAACACAGAGACCTGTAAATCACGATTTTCAGTTCATTACTTCACATTTCACAACCCAAAAACACCCATTTGCGATTTTTCACGAACTCCCTCTTCTTCAAAACAATTGTAAGTCACTTTTTACTTAATTCTTTCAATTCCTAACAACATTAAACATGTTTTTCAATAGAAATCAAAGGTTTTCATGGTAGAATTTCTTATTTTTGGTAGAATATAGGGTTTTTCATGAATTAGGAAATTGGACCTCGAATGGAGGTCCGATTTTGAAACAAATCATATACTTGAACTCGTGGGGGGATGGGTAACCGGATTTTGGTCCGAACCCCGAGTTCCGACCATGTGGGCCCGGGGTCGAAATTCACTATTCCGGGCATAATGTTGTAAAAGTTGTAATTGGCCTTATGAATTAGTTTGTTGAGTAGTATTGATGATATTAAATCAATTGTGTATAGATACGATTGGATTGGAGCCAAATTTGAAAGGAAAAGGCATTGCCACGTATTGAATTATTCATAAACATTCGAGGTAAGTGTTTGTTCTATCCTAGCTTGAGGGAATAGGATTATATGCTATGTGTTATGTGATCGAGTGCGGTGTATGGGCTGTGGTGACGAGCATCCACACACTGGCGTCTAGCATGACCGTGAGTCGTTGTTAATCCTTATTGCGAGACATATTTGTAGATAAATTGTTGAACTTTTGCCGGGTTGTAGAATTGTTATTGTTATCCCTTGTCGGGACTTGTTGTGTAGATGATTATTGATTGCCCTTGTTGGGACGGTTTATGATTTACTGTTTCATTCTTTGCCCTTAACTGTGATTGTTATTTGGGTGAGGAAGAGTGATAATGCACGAAGGGTGATGCCGTGCCTTGATTCATTATTTATGCACGAAGGTTAATGTCGTGCCTTGATTTATTATTTATGCACGAAGGTTAATGCCGTGCCATGTTTTATTGATTATGCATGAAGGTTAATGCCGTGCCATGTTATTTATTATGCACGGAGGATCAAGCCGTGCCTCGTTATTAAACCATGTACGAAGGATCATGCCGTACCATGGATGTGAGGATGAGAGTAAAAGTACGAAGGGTGATGTCGTACACTTTATTTGCTTATTTGGTGAGGATGAGAGTAAAAGAACGAAGGGTGATTGTCACGACCCCAAATCCGGTCGTGATGGCGCCCAGCACACTGCTAGGCCAGCCCGACCAATCAACAATAATCACGGAGCCACGAGCTCACTTTATCCAATTTAAGCACAACAATAATAGATATATTAAAAACAGGGAACCAAGTCCCAACATGTGCCAACTCCCATAGACCGAAGGGTCAAGAGTCATGAGCCTCTACAGAGTATACAAAGTATAAATAGTGAATATAACCGTGCACAAGTGTGGGATGATCAGAACAAAAATACAGACAAACTGGAGAATCAGGTCCTGCGAACGCTGGCAGCTACCTCGACTGTCCAAAAGCACTCCCGAGCCGCAATAGAATCAACTCCACTGTGATGTACCTGGATCTGCACACAAGGTGCAGGGAGTCGGGTGTGAGTACTTCCAACTCAGCAGTAATACAAGAAAATAATGCTGAAGGGAAGAAAACCACGATAGGCACTATCTCATGCTACATAATACAGAACTATCTTTTTATCCCTTTTCAACATATGTGAGTAGATTATTTAGAAATCTAAATTTTAGCTACTTTCTTTCATGATAATATACCGATACCTGGATACAATCTCAAGCAGTGCAAGTCCGCACTCAAATCAGCCCCTCGGGCTCAACACTCCTTATCAATTTACACCAGGAGATCCGGTCAATAAGGCAACTAATGCATGTGTGCCAGTAATGTATGAGTGCTAAATGTTATGCCACGTAGTACACGTAAACCAATGTATGTATGCCATGCAATGCATATGACCGCTACGGCGCGTAGCCCGATCCAATTTGAGTACCCGTGCTCACTGTGGGGGTTCAGACTCCGGAGGGGCTCCTACAGCCCAAGCACAATATTAATATCACACATGCTGCGGCGCGCAGCCCGATCCGTATACCACTGCGGCGTGCAGTCCGATCCATGCATGTATATGCATATGCTCACATGAAATGTCATGCCCTAACATATGGCCCTCGGCCCAATCAGTCTAACAAATAATCAAGAAAGCCCTACGGGCAAAAATATCATATTAGCTCACAGCTAAAAATATTATTAAGACCTTGTTCAAGTTATTCATAACCTTATAAAAATGCTGAATAGAAAAAATACCATTTTAAGCCTTAAATTTAGAATAAAATATGCACAGTGTTATCAAGACAATGATACCAATCCCTGAAGGATTCAAATAATCGGCACGAAGCCCAAGCATGATAATTAGTCCAATTCATTTCAACAATTAGGTGTTATTATTTATTACGCGGGACGGACCAAGTCACAATCCCTAATGGTGCTCTACCTCACGCCCGTTATCCAGCGTGCAAGTCACCTCGACACAGCACTAAGATGTGCAAGTCCGGGGTTTACTAACCCTCAGGACATCATTTACAAGTATTACCCACATTCATGAAGATTGATGTTAATTCTACCATAAAATGATGTTTTTGAGTCAAGAAACTTACCTCCGATGAATACCCGATGATTTCCCAGGGCGTTTTCCCGTGATTTCTTCTCTCTAGGGCTCAAAATTGTGTTTTTGGGGTGTGAAACCCGCGAGCCCTCTGTTCTGCAATTCAACTCACTGCCAGACAAATTTGCTCTTCTCATTCGCGTGAGCTCCCACGCGTTCGCGATGCCCAGCATCATTTTACTCTTCGCGTTCACGTTACCTATCACGCGTCCGCGATGCACTGATCAATTTTCCCTTCGCGAACGCGACATGCCCCATGCGTTCGTGATGCACATTTCTTCAACCATCAAGAGGTCCTTCTACGCGAACGCGGCCTCCATCCACGCGAACGTGATGCTTCACTATTTCCTCTTACGCGATCGCGACTAACCCCATCGCGAACGCGATGCTTCCCAGATTCCTTCTACGCGATCGCGGCCGCCCTCCTCACGAACGCGATGACAAAAGTGCCCCAGCCTACGCGAACGCGAGCCTTGCCCTCGCGAACGCGAAGGCTTAGCCTTCTGTACAGTGATCTGCAATTTACAGCAGATTTTGCCAAGTTCAAAATGGCCGGATGATGGTCCGGATTCACCCCGAGGTTCCCGGGACCCCAACAAAAACCACCAACATACTCCAAAACACGATAAGAACTTATTCCAAGCATAAAAACACCATCCTAAACATCAAAATCACCAATTACACACGGATTCAAGCCTAAGTTTCTTCAAAATTTCCGAATTGCTCATTTAATCAAAAACCCGGCCAAACGACGTCCGAATGACCTGAAAATTTGCAGGCATATCCAAAATCACCTAACGGAGCTACTGCAACTGTCGGAATTCCATTTCAACTCCCGGATAAAAATCTCACCTACCGTTCGGATTTCGCCAAAATTCAACCTTAGCCAATTCAAGCCTAAAACTACACCGGATCTCCAAATTCAATTCCGATTGCTCTCCTAAGTCATAAATGATCCCTCGAAACAAGTCGAATCATCAGAATCCGATTCCGAGCACTCTAACTCGATAGTCAACTCTAGGTTGACTTTCCATATTCAAACTTCCTTCAAACATGCTATTTGCTTCATTTTTAATTCAATTCACTCCTAACTCACCCGATAGGTTCTAACACCGATATAGAAGCATAAGATATGTTAATGCAAGGTAACGGGGTGGAAATTTCCATAACGACGGGCCGGGTCGTTACATTCTCCCCAACTTAAACAAACGCTCGTCCTCGAGCGGACTCAGAGTTGTACTGGAAGCAACCCAATAGCCGAATGACCTTACCAAGCATATATCCGGGCGATCATACGTCACCCTATCTCACATAAGTCCGAAAACACCATACAGTCAGAATTTCACAGACCATCTGAACCATAAATCACATTGCACTTTCTGAAATCATATGCCAAATGCAAATCCCATGCCTATACTCAGGATACACTCGAATCCACTGCAATAACCCATATTCACTACTCCGGGTGAGATCATATGATGTATCGACAACCCCATCACTCGAGACGATAGCCTCTAATCACAACAACTGGCCACAATAACCAAATATTAGCTGAAAACCTCTTTCAAGATAAAGTCTTATTCCAACACCTCCATATCCTGCTCTCGGCAGTTGAAGCACGCGATATACCGAACCCATCTCTCAAGTTACCCATTCGTGAATCTATTTCCCTTTTTAAAACTCATACCACGATAGGTTTCGGAGCCAAACCTCGATTTTTACCTTTCTAACAAGCTAAGATCCAATATGCTCGTGTTCCTTAATGACTCCAACGGTCATTTCGATTACAACACACCGCACTGGTGATAAGACACCTCAACACCGGCCTAAGCCACGACCAGCACAACATAGGCTCCAATAGAAACGTCTGCACATACTCGAATCATGACAGCTCAATTCATGACAACTGTCTCCAGCAAATAGAGCTGCAATTCAATTCCTCTGTTCCATCATAACATAGAACTGAGGTCGCGTCTCGCATTATAGAAATAGAGTACTTGAATCCTCCTCGAGAGGTCATAATAACACGTGGCCTTGCCACGATTCGTGATTCTATCCCAACATTATTACTCATGAAGCACCTCAAGCCACTAAGCTCAAAACGGTTAGCCACGCACAGATCTAGGTCTTGAACCCAAGCAATCAACCTCACCCACGGTGAAACAATTAACGTATGCTATTAAATCCTGAAAGGACACAACCGATGTGTCATTCGCCAAGCGATACTCAAAACGGTCTTTTCCTTAGAAGCGAGGAAGTATTGTATACCATGTAGCTTATAACTAACTCTATTTTCACAATATACTGTTGCGGCGTGCAACCCGCTCCAATGACATACCCGTGGCGGCGTGCCACCCGATCCAGATACCATACCCGTGGCGGCGTGCCACCCGATCCAAATAACCCGTGGCGGCGTGCCACCCGATACACGCATAAATCTCGCGAAAGGAAATGCATATCGAGTCGAATTTTCTCATTATAGCAAACATATATATACATATAGCCTCAAGCTCAGCCACATGAAACGCATCTGACAACGTTTCTCAATACTGGAACTGAATCAATGGTAGATACCTCCTCCCTGACATCCGCCACTAAGGTCCAACCGACAAAGCAATGCCTACCACCCGTCCGCTGGTCCTGTGTACAACTACTCTGTTGGAGCATACTCTGATGCTCTTTGCTACGCAATTTGTGCCATTTTCCGACATAGTCCATATCACATTAGTCTAGACAACCTGACCCATGACAACTAGTCAGCAATCAAGTATCATAGTCCGAATTCGTCTTATCAAGTTAAGAGAGAGCCTCTAAGGCTTCCGATTTCCAATAATTCACAAAACGGTGCCGATGCACACGATATACAACCACTGCATATGCGGACTAACGAGGACTTCAAGTCTCCAACACATATATAACACATGAATCACCATGCCTAATTTTGTACTTCTCCGTACAATTACATAACGCACATCAAGCGTCCACTCATACCACGACAGCCATTCAGAAATTTCACTATGCCATCAATGACTCAGTTATTATAGTCGATCCAACAAGAGAATACCACCATACCACTGGATATCATCAGTTTACATTACCTTGTCCTTTTTGGATCATATTCCCTGCCAAGTTAATAGAATAGCAGTACCATTTTCATAAATCATCAGAAAGATTGATTCTTAAATCACCTGCAACTGCCCGCGCTGCTCAATAATTTTATTGACTTCCCGTATATTATGAACTGGTCTCAAAACCTTGAATATTCCATTATCAACATTCCTTAACACTTCGTGTATACCATATCACACTAAGACAACATGGAAATTCATATCCCTTTCCTCCGCCTCAAACATCGGCGCACTCAACTAGTCAAGGACTTTCCAAGCCTTGCATATCAACAGGAAATATACTTATTTTCAAATCCCGGTAAAACACATCACACTCTTTCTTCCCATTCGTTGCACAAGTTTAACTGCCAGGACTGAGTCCTTATACCCATATCAAGTTACACAACTGTCAGCACTCAAGAGCTTTGCTGCAATGTCTGCAAGACTCATTACTTCAACCACATACCAGGAATCAATCGTATTCCTTTTTATACCATTCTGGTTTATTAACAAGTCGTTCCATTTACCCAGTTTCCTTTCTGATTCATCTCGCAATGTTTCCCAAAAGTACCACATTCTACCACACTTTATTTTGAAGAACTTTATGCGATTTGAATTCGTTATCACTACCTTCCAATACAGTTACATATAATCCTTTCATTCACTTGATATAACACAAGTCTTGATCTCTTCTAACGAAACCAACATCTTTAGCCACATGCACGATTAAGGCATCTGACTGTTACAAGCAAAATCTTGAACACTGCAAAACCATTCTCGGCATCATTCACCCTTATTCAGCTGTAATTCAATGGTCCTATTGAGTAGACCCACTCGTGTTTTATTAGAACTCTGACATCGCAGAACGTGATTACTTACAGATACAATCAGCTATCTTTCTTTTCTATACGGTGAATATTCTTTACCAACAGCAGTTCAAAAACCGGCTCAAGACTCATGAAGCCTAGTAAACCTAGGCTCTGATACCAACTTGTCACGACCCCAAACCGGTCGTGATGGCGCCCAACACACTGCTAGGCCAGCCCGACCAATCAACAACAATCACGGAGCCACAAGCTCACTTTATCCAATTTAAGCATAACAATGCTATATATACTAACAACTGGGAACCAAGTCCCAACACATGCCAACTCCCATAGACCGAAGGGTCAAGAGTCACGAGCCTCTATAGAGTATACAAAGTGTAAATAGTGAATATAACTGTGCACAAGTGTGGGATGATCAGAACAAAATACAGACAAACTGGAGAATTAGGTCCTGCGAACGCTGGCAGCCACCTCGACTGTCCAAAAGCACTCCCGAGCCGCAATAGAATCAGCTCCACTGTGATGTACCTGGATCTGCACACAAGGTGCAGGGAGTCGGGTGTGAGTACTTCCAACTCAGCAGTAATAAAAGTAAATAATACTGAATGGAAGAAAACCATGATAGGCACTATCTCATGCTACACAATACAGAACTATCTTTTTATTCCTTTCAAGCATATGTGAGTAAATTATTTAGAAATCTAAATTTTTGCTATTTTCTTTCATAATAATATACTAATACAATCTCAAGCAGTGCAAGTCCGCACTCAAATCAGCCCCTCGGGCTCAGCACTCCTTATCAATTTACACCAGGAGATCTGGTCAATAAGGCAACTAATGCTTGTGTGCCAGTAATATATGAATGCTGAATATTATGCCACGTACTACACGTAAACCAATGTATGTATGCCATGCAATGCATATGACCACTACGGCGTGTAGCCCGATCCAATTTGGGTACCCGTGCTCACTGTGGGGGTTCAGACTCCGGAGGGGCTCCTACAGCCCAAGCGCAATATCAATATCACACCTGCTGCGGCGCACAGCCCGATCCATATACTATTGCGGCGTGCAATCCGATCCATGCACGTGTATGCATATGCTCACATAAATTGTCATGCCCTAACATATGGCCCTCGGCCCCAATCAGTCTAACAAATAATTAAGAAAGCCCTACGGGCAACAATATCATATTAGCTCACAGCTAAAAATGTTATTAAGACCTCGTTCAAGTTTTTTCATACCCTTATAAAAAAGCTGAATAGCAAAATACCATTTTATAACCTTAAATTTAGAATAAAATATGCACAGTGTTATCAAAATAGTGATACCAATCCCTGAAGGATTCAAATAATTGGCACGAAGCCCAAACATGATATTTAGTCCAATTCCTTTCAACAATTAGGTGTTATTATTTATTACGCGGGACGTACCAAGTCACAATCCCCAATGGTGCTCTACCCCACGCCCGTTATCCGGCGTGCAAGTCACCTCGACACAACACTAAGATGTGCAAGTCTGGGGTTTACTAACCCTCATGACATCATTTACAAGTATTACCCACCTCGAACCGACGAAAGCTCATGCCCGCGACACCTTAGCTCCTCGAACCAGCATCCACACACGTCAACACTAGCACAAATTAGCACAAATATATCAAAATAGGCTAATGGAACATCACCCAATCGAAAGAACTCGAAAATATCAAAAATCACGAAATTTGCAAAACCCGAGCCCCGGGCCCACATCTCGAAAAATTATGAAACTCACATTTTCAGAATCCTCGTCTCTCCACGAGTCCGTACATACCAAGAACTCCCAATTCGGACCACAAATGGTCCTTCAAATCCCCATTTTAAAATTTTTGTTCAAAGCCCTAATTTTCTTGATTTCTTACCCAAATTCAGAGAATTAATGGAAGATTCTTTGATAAAATCATGTATTTAACTCATAAAACTTACCTCCAATGATTCTCCATCGAAATCCCTTCAATTCCCATCCAAAAGCTCTCAAGAATGACCAAAAATGGTGGAAAATGGGTTGATTTCGCGACTGGAATGTTTTAAAAACATTCTGCCCAGGCATATTACTCATCGCGATCGCGGGAATGGCTCTGCGATCGCGGAGAACAAAATTTGGCCCAAAATTTACCCTTCGCGATCGCGGGAAATGCTTCGCGATCGCGGTGAACAAATTCCGGTTCCTTCGGACAGGCTTCAGTATAATGGTCATAACTATTTGCACACAACTCCGAATGATGAATGGTTTGATATTATGGAAACTAGAAACATAGGTCTATAACCATTATTTGATACTCATTGTCTGAATCCGTATACATTTCGAGATATAAGCTTCCCAATTTATACATGTGTATTAGAGATCCTTATCGGACACACTATAGTGTAACGTCCATAACTACTTACACACACGTCCAAATCAATATTACGTTAGCTTTCGGAAAACTAGACACGATGAGCTACAACTTTCGTTTTTGAACCACCTTAAAATTCCTTGTAGATAAAAAGATATGAGCTTCCGAAGTAGGTTCCATGCAACAGAAATTGCCCTTCTTCGCGATCGCGGAGCATTTCACGCGATCGCGATTCATTAATATTTTTCGCACATTTTACTCACCGAGATCGCGTCCCATTGTCCGCGATCGCGTAGAACACTGCTACAGACATAAACCATCAGTTAAAAATGGCCTAGAAATGGTCCAAAACCACCTCGAAACTCACCCGAGGCCCCCGGACCTCAACCAAAAGAACCAACACGCCCTATAACCTTATTCGAACTTGTTCCAATCATCAAAACTCTATCGTTAACATCAAAATCGTCCGTTTTCAACAAATTTAAGCTTAAGTTTAACTTTAACTTCAAAAATTCACATTCGATAAAAAACCCGACCAAACGATGTCCGAATGACCTGAAAATTTGCAGGCATATCCAAAATCACCTAACGGAACTACTGCAACTGTCGGAATTCCATTCCGACTCCCAGATCAAAATCTCACCTATCGATCAGATTTCGCCAAAATTCAACCTTAGCCAATTCAAGCCTATTTCTACATCGGATATCCAAATTCAATTCCGATTGCTCTCCTAAGTCATAAATGATCCCTTGAAACTAGTCGAATCATCAGAATCCGATTCCGAGCACTCTATCTCGATAGTCAACTCTAGGTTGACTTTCCATATTCAAACTTCCTTCAAACATGCTATTTGCTTCATTTTTAATTCAATTCACTCCTAACTCACCCGATAGGTTCTAACACCGATATAGAAGCATAAGATATGTTAATGCAAGGTAACGGGGTGGAAATTTCCGTAACGACGGGCTGGGTCGTTACAATTTCCCAACATACTTAGAGACAGAATCAACATAGCACACAATAGTGCAATCAGTTAATCAATAGCAACCTCCCCAACTTAGCTCGAAGCCATTTATCAAAGCACTTTCAACCACTCATATCATTATTACTCAAGTGATGCCGAAATGTTAATATGAGATTAAACTCAAGTCATTTACAAGCCTTGACAGAGACTCGAATCATCTGAGACCTTAGCTCTTCTCCAATTCTTGCAGATATACACGCACCACCAATAAGCCCACTCTCTTTAGGTGGCAGAAATCTTTCTAAGTCCCAAATTTTTCAAAAATTTCGGCAGAGTTTCCTTTGTAAATTGGCCTATCCACCTGCCAGAGAATCACCAAACCATTCTAACAATACATCCACAACTCAACAAGATATCACAATGTATTTCAACAACATTAAATCTCAATACTATACGAATCATATTATCACAATTTATACTTGAACCTGCGTTGTACCTGCTCGAATCATAACACATATCAAAATCACTTTAGTCTTCCTGAGTTTAAACTCGTTCCACTACACATAAGGCACTTTACCTTCCAATTACGAGATATGATAATTATTTCTCATGCCCATAGCTAGGGCTACATATCAAATCACAATAAGAACCGAATACCTTACAGCTCTCCCATTATCAAACTGCCATTTGCACAATAAGGATCAGCACCGATCGTATGAACTTCATAATACCGACTCGCAAAATTAATACCTTGGTGCTCAAGCCATAGACAAGGATCCGGCCTCAAGTCCTCCCGACTGGCCCAACATGAACTCATGGAGATTATATCTCCCCCTCGATCGGGGAATCGCAAGCCATAAGTCAATTATATTACTGAGCGCTCGATGCGTACACATACGTGTGGAAGGAATTTCAAAATTATATCTCAAGCTGAATCAAGTGCGCACGATAAGAATTCCAAGAAATGTGAAGTGTTTCCTAAAGGTTCGTAGCCTCCCGAGGATAAGTACAAGCGTCCCCGTACCGATCCATAAGACTCTACTAACCGGCTCAAGACTCATGAGGCCTAGTAAACCTATGCTCTGATACCAACTTGTCACAACCCCAAATCCGGTCGTGATGGCGCCCAGCACACTACTAGGCCAGCCCGACCAATCAACAATAATCACGGAGCCACGAGCTCACTTTATCCAATTTAAGCACAAAAGTAATAGATATATTAAAAATAGGGAACCAAGTCCCAACATGTGCCAACTCCCATAGACCGAAGGGTCAAGAGTCATGAGCATCTACAGAGTATACAAAGTGTAAATAGTGAATATAACTGTGCACAAGTGTGGGATGATCGTAACAAAAATACACACAAACTGGAGAATCAGGTCCTGCGAACGCTGGCAGCTACCTCGACTGTCCAAAAGCACTCCCAAGCCGCAATAGAATCAGCTCCACTGTGATGTACCTGGATCTGCACACAAGGTGCAGGGAGTCGGGTGTGAGTACTTCCAACTCAGCAGTAATAAAAGTAAATAATGCTGAAGGGAAGAAAACCACGATAGGCACTATCTCATGCTACACAATACAGAACTATCTTTTTATCCCTTTTCAGCATATGTGAGTAGATTATTTAGAAATCTAAATTTTAGCTACTTTCTTTCATGATAATATACCAATACCTGGATACAATCTCAAACAGTGCAAGTCCGCACTCAAATCAGCCTCTCGGGCTCAGCACTCCTTATCAATTTACACCAGGAGATCTGGTCAATAAGGCAAATAATGCATGTGTGCCAGTAATGTATGAGTGCTAAATGTTATGCCACGTAGTACACGTAAACCAACGTATGTATGCCATGCAATGCATATGACCGCCACGGCGTGTAGCCCGATCCAATTTGGGTACCCGTGCTCACTGTGTGGGTTCAGACTCCGGATGGGCTCCTACAACCCAAGCACAATATTAATATCACACTTGCTGCGGCGCGCAGCCCGATCCGTATACCACTGCGGCGTGCAGTCCGATCCATGCATGTGTATGCATATGCTCACATGAAATGTCATGCCCTAACATATGGCCCTCGGCCCAATCAGTCTAACAAATAATCAAGAAAGCCCTACGGGCAACAATATCATATTAGCTCACAGCTAAAAATGTTATTAAGACCTTGTTCAAGTTATTCATAATCTTATAAAAATGCTGAATAGCAAAAATACCATTTTAAGCCTTAAATTTAGAATAAAATATGCATAGTGTTATCAAGACAATGATACCAATCCCTGAAGGATTCAAATAATCGGCACGAAGCCCAAGCATGATAATTAGTCCAATTCATTTCAACAATTAGGTGTTATTATTTATTATGCGGGACGGACCAAGTCACAATCCCCAATGGTGCTCTACCCCACGCCCGTTATCCAGCGTGCAAGTCACCTCGACACAACACTAAGATGTGCAAGTCCGGGGTTTACTAACCCTCAAGACATCATTTACAAGTATTGTGAGCACGTGATTTTTGCCTAACATGAATTACTCCCACAAAATCAAAACAAACAATTATCTATTTTTTGTGCGTAATTTTTGTGATTTTTGTGTTATTTTATTATTTTTTGCATTTTTTGTTTTTGTGTGTGCATGTCTATTTATTTAAATTAATATAAAATACAAAAAAAAATGTTGCATTTTTTTCACATAAAATTCAAGCTTTCAATTAACAGTAATTAGGTTTGTTTTATGAAAATGAAAAAATTCACAATATAATGTTTTTTTTGCATTTTTTATCATTTGCTGTATAATTGTGTGATTTTACGTTTGGTATTTAATTATGTGTGTTTAACTGTTATGGAGATTAATTAATACTTTTGATAATTTAATTTTTTGTTTTATAATTTAGTTTAGGATTTTTAAAATATAGTTTGAAATGAATTAGGAGAATAAAAGAAGGAAAAGAAAGGAAAATGGACTAAAATCGGAAATAGATTAAAAAGGCCTCAAACTAAATTAATCCGGCCCAGATTTCTCCCTATTTTACCCGCCCCAGTCCATTACCCGGTTTAAAAAAAACCCGGACCCAATTAAATCAAATCCTGGCCGTTGATCCCTCATGATCTAACGGCCCAGGATTAACCTTGCATTTTTGGGTACCAAAATCCCAAATCCATCTTCATTTCCCCTAAATCAACTTTGAACCTTAGAGATGAAGAACCCCCCAAGCTCCGCCGCCTCCCGCCATCGGAATTCGCCTCACGGCGGTTCCGATGGTCCAAATCACCCAAAATTTACACCATAACACCCCAAGATCCCCTCCGTTCCAACCATGAACTCGCTTCCCTTCGAATCACGCCGAAATCTCTCGAATCTCCAAATCCAGGCATGAACCCTAGCCGCCGCCGCGAGATTCCGGTGGCGGTGCCTTCCCTTTAGCCCTAAAACTCGCACAAAACCTTTACCTCGTCTCCCTCACACCCAAACCAGCCTTTGTTCCATTCGAATCCAACCAGAAAATGTCGAATCAAAAATCGAAGTCCAAGAACCCTAAATTCACATTAGGGATTTCTTCACGGGATTTTTCGGAGATTGAGGTCTAATAGACCTTAATTGACGTGTTTTCACTTGGAAAACATCTCAATTAAGGTCCTTTAGACTTTGAATACCAAAGCCCAATCTTGGCCGAGTTCTCCATTTTTTGTTTTCAAGGTATTTTCTTTTCCTTTTCGTTTCGTTTCTTGTTTAATTATATCCGACGTTTAGTTTAGTTATTCGTTTGTTGTTAGTTTTCCTCGAATGTCCTCAATTTCTGTTTTTTTTTCTTCTTCTTTTGGGACCTTTTATTTGGTCGATCTGTTTGCTTTCTGATTCGTTGTTGTAAATGTGACGCTATAAGATACGAATTCGATTCGTTTAAATTCGTCGAATAGCTAATTCTGCATTTTGAACTATTCTGGCCGAAATGTTCTTGGATTATTTGTTCGTCGACTGTTGTTTGTCGATTATGCGCGTTGTAATCGACTATACGAATGTCGTCGATTAGATTCGTAGGTTCGTTTGTTAGAACATTTTGGCACAAGTTTGGCATTGGTTCACCTGATCCGAATTCACTGTTTGATTTGAAATAGGCTGTTTGTTTGATTTTAGTTTGTTAAATTAGAATGAATTGGATATAGCTGTTTAACTTTTGTTTAGGAATCTGAAAAACTATACTCAAGGGTTCAAATGTGATTGCACATAGGAAGGTTTAGTTTTTACAGCAACATATGCACTGCATATTAGTTTTAAATAGAAAGAAAAGGGTCAGTGATGCAGAACACCCTGTTTAATGCCTTTTGTATAGGTCAGAGGGAACATTGGGATGTATTTGAAAAGACTTAAAAGGTTAAGTATAGTCTGATTGACAGAGGGGAGGGGTTGTTGTTTGGTTTGAGTGTTTTGATCAGGCTGTAAAAGGTAGAGTTCACATGGGGAGTCAATTAAACAAATCATGCTTGCCCATACACATTAGATTAACAAACATGAAGATGGCTTCAAGACAAGTCTTTAAATAGACATTGAGACTGACTGGAAGGGGAGGAGAGCAGTTTTTCTTTAGAAACACACACTCCATAGAGAGATTCACAAATACAGAGAGAATAGATACTCACACTCACAGACAGAAACACACATTGAGAATACAGAAACACACACGGCAGAAGACACTGAACACATAGATATTCACTGGAAAACACACACATAGAGAGAAAAAGTTGCTGGGAGAATACTGAAAACAGAGAGAGTAAGGAGAGAGTTTCTTTCCAGTCTTTGAAATCAAAGATAGTTTGAAAAGAGAAACTATTTCGTTATCCTTTTCTTGAGTCTGCCTTCCGTTTGAGAGTCAAATTTCAGTTTTCTATAAGTTTTTTTTTAAAGATTAGTCTTGTGAGTAGAAACAAATCGAAATCATCCTGTTTCTGGCCCTATAGTTAAGGCTCAAAACACTGGTTTGTTTATGAAGTATAGCTTGTTTGGCCGTATAGTTTTCAAACTGGTTTCAAGTGTTGCTGGGTTCTAAGTTGCTTTCTCTGTGCTACTGCTGAGCCTGCTGTTGTTTTGCTATCTGTTTGGGCTGCTACTGATCTACTTCATTTCTGTTGTCAAGATCCAGGTACACATCTTTTGGATTTGTCCATTCTTGTATCAAAAGTGAAATGAAAAGCTGTTCCTTGAATCCTTTTAGTTGAAGATGTTGCCTAAACGATCCTATTTAGTTAATTGTCCAGCTAAAACTGTTAGCAGAAAATAGATATTGTATAGCTATTTATTTAAAAGATTAGGAAATGCATGTAGTCTTGTATGTCTACTTAGCTTTTGCCTCAGCATGTACGAATTGAAACAAAATCCGCTTGTATTGTTTATCATTGTAAACTTGGTTTATTTTGGACAATTGATAAAAATAGACATTAGTTTTCATTTATGCTTAATTAGTTCCTATTTTGTTAGTATATGTTTGAGACTCGTATAAGTTAGAACTAACCAATTCGGATTGGAATTCCTTCTGACATTTTATAAGCAATTGGTTAAAGTAGTTTAAGCATATTTAAAGTGTTAGTTTGATTAAGTTTAGCTATTAACATAAGATGTTTGGAAATCATTTCATAGTTTTCTTCATTTGATTCTCCCTTGGAATTTATTTGTACCTAAGCAAACAAGATAAGTTAGCCCGGGCTTTAGATGCCAATGTTAGGTCGATTTTATCGAATAGTCTTGATCTCGCTAATTAGCATCGGATTAAGGATAGTAAACAATCTTACTTTTCATAATTGGATCAAGGTGAATTATTTCTATTTCGCATATTTTGATCGATTTCCCGTTAGTTTACATCTTGTCATTTAATGTCCAGCCATAAGTCAAAAGCTAGGAAATAATACATCATTCGGTACGATTCTTTAATTAGAAATAATGCTAAAGGATATGTTGTTAAATAAATTGATTTTTTTTTGGTTTAATTTTACAATGGCTTTAAATCGGCATATTTTCAACTAAGCAATCCGGATTTTTTTTTATTTATTCACTTATCTGTTAAAGTCCGAATCTATGTTATAATTAGTCTTTCTTTTGGTATGGTTTTCAAATTAATAGAGCGGTTTAAAGTTAATTAGAGCATATAATTTATAAGCATGTATAAAAATCAGGATATTTTAGCCATTTATAATAATTGAAGCGACCGTGCTAGAACCACAGGATTCGGGGGTGCCTAACACCTTCCCTCGGGTCAACAGAATTCCTTACTTAGAATTTCTGGTTCGCAGACTTCATTGGAAAAGTCGTAATTTTCCTCGATTCGGGATTTAAATAAATCGGTGACTTGGGACACCTTAATTTATTCCAAGTGGCGACTCAGAAATAAATAGAATAATCCCGTTTCGAATATTGTCACTTAAATTGGAAAAAACTCCCTTGCGCTTTTACCCCCGGGTAGCGGGCGCGCCAAAAGGAGGTGTGACAGCTCTGACGACTCTGCTGGGGAATACAAACCCAGAACCACTGGTTCAGGGTTTAAGAATTCGAGTTTTGAATAATTATTTTTATTTGGCTTATTTATTATCTGATTTTATTACATGTTTATAATTTATATGCTAAATGTTGCTTTACCGCTTTGATATTTCGTGAGCTGTATATAAATTGTGCCGATACCCATTTTTTCTCTTTTCTGAGTCTTCTGAAATACAATACCGGGCATTTGCTGGACATAGCCCGTTTTTCTCAAGATAGCTGTGGTGCTTGGCATCCAGTGAAGGATTTTGTAGTCACACATGTTTAGGCGGAGAGTTTTGTCAATTAAGCCTGAAAGCCATGCTACCGGTGCACTGACACTCTTCGGCTCGAGTTGTCCGCTCGAGTTAAAGCCAGTCTAGACACTTTTTCCAACATGATGATGACTTAGAATAACAAAACCTTATGTCGGATCCCCGATAGGAACGTTTATTTGCATCATGTGCATATTTGACTTAGGAGGCTCAACACAGGGGTTGGGCCTGTCTAGGACAGGTGTACCCGAAACAAAAAGACCAACTTGTTGCATCTTTTTGTGTGCATTTATTTGTTTCGATCTTACATGCCGACCGGTTTGTTAAAAAGAGGAAGAAGTGGAAAACGTCAGGGTATATAGTCAAAATAGTTTTATGGAAAATAGTTAGTTCTTTGAAAATAAATTCTGAAAAAATGCAAAGAAAAAAAATTCCAAATAAATTTTCTTAATTTTACGAAAATAGTTAGTTCTTTAAAAATAAATTCTGAAAAAAAAATGCAAAAATTCCAAATAAATTTTCTTAATTTTACGAAAATAGTTAGTTCTTTAAAAATAAATTTTTTTATAAAAAAAAAGAAAAATGCAAAATTTCCAAGTAAATTTTCTTAATTTTACGAAAATAGTTTAGTTTCTTTGAAAATAATTTTGAAAAAAAAATGCAAAAAAAAAAATTTCCAAATAAATTTTCTTAGTTCCTTTGAAAATAATTTGTTTTAGAAATGTTGTTTAAAATAGTTTGTTTTCTTTTCTTAAAATGATTTAGTTCTTTTATTTTCGAACTACGCAAGTTTGATTCTCACCAAACATGAGATACGTAGGCAACCCATATCGGGCTCAACTAATACTGATTTTCTTTTAAGAGAAACAATAATAAAAATATTAGAATTAGGATTTTTGTTCTTAGTCGAGAGTTAGGAAATTTTGCAAAAATAGCCAAACGCCTCAAAAGGGGCGCCGGAGGACTAATTTCGCAAAACGGAATATAGACATCACACTTGGTATCCTGTTATACAGCCTTCAAATCTTCTTCAAGTACTGAAAGGCCGTATTAACAAGATTCGTTTTTTTTATAATAAAGAAAAAAAAAATTTGAAAAAAAATCTTAAGTTCATTTTTTATCTTTTCTAGGATCAACATGACTTCCTCGCAACGAATCGGCCAGAAAAGGGTGAGAGACGAAATGCCACCTATGTTCATGGTCCAGGACAAAACCCCAGATCGGCTCTGTAAATGGTGGACTAGTTTTTCAGCTTGGGAAAGAAATCAAGTTCACAAGCACCTCAAGTTTCTTCCGAACATCATGATGATAAAACCGGACAAAAATGTGATCAGAGCTTTAGTGAGTTTTTGGGACTCAACAAGCAATGTGTTCAGATTCCGGGATTGCGAAATGACACCCACTTTGGAAGAATTGGGTGGACTCACAGGACTCGGAAGAGATTTGCACAAGATGAGACCTGCAGCTCCTAGGCAGATGGGTGTGAATAATTTCTTGAAAAAGCTATGTCTCCGGCGGGTTCCCCTCGGTTGTCTGGAGAACGGTTGGGTGCCACTAGATTATCTCTACGACAGATTTGGTGATAAGAAAGGGTTTGAGAAATTCTCAAACGTTGAATTTGTTAACCAGCTAAATTATGACGCCTGGGGAGATTTAAGAATCTATGCTTTTATGATCGCTTTTTGGGAACCATGGTTTTTCCCGAACGTGGCGGACGCATCAGAATCCGTTTAGCTGCGGTGGTCTCATATCTACAGAGTAGCGAGGAACACACTGTTCTTCCGATGATACTAGGAGACATCTTCCGGGCCTTAACTCGGTGCCAAGAAGGACAAGACTATTTTGAAGGTTGCAATATCTTATTACAAATGTGGTTTATAGAGCATCTCTACCATCACCCAATTGTGATAAACTTCAAAGCAGATTGGCTGAATTATATTCGCTGTCATACAAACAGAGCCGCCCGTTGTAACCTTCCAAAAGACTTGAGGACTTGGCAAGAACTTCTCAACTCTTTGAGAGCCGATCAACTTACCTGGAATTATTATTGGTTCCCTTCCGCCAAAATCATGCATATGTCGACATACCGCCCATTCTACATATTAATGGGTTTCAGGGGTTTCCAACCATATGCCCCGCTACGTGTCATGCGGCAGCTTGGAAGAGAACATAAAAGGGCCCCAATTGAGGATATGCGATCATTTGTATGGGAATTTGTGACAGAAGAGACCCCGAGGGAGACTTATGCACATAAGGTATGGTTCGGTAGTCGACTCTCCGACATCAACGAGATGGTTGCCGATCGGGAACGGGGAGAAGTGAGTCTCGCTTATCTTGAATGGTTCCACAACCAACCAATACCAGCGCAAAGGTCAGAAAGGTCAGTGAAGTATGCCGTCGATTGGGAGAGAGAAATAGAAGCCAGAGTTAGAGAGGCTGAGCATGAGACAGCACAAAATTTCCAATCTTGCATCAACACTTTAAAAGAAGACAAAGGAATCCTGGAAGCAGCCATGGACATACAACAGGCTGACTTCGATCGGGAAAGGGCCGGTTGGGAGCAAGAAAGAGAAGCACTCCAAACTCAAATTCAAGAGATGCAATTGGCCGCAGAAAGGTCAAGGAGGAGTCGGAGTGATCAGATGCTGATAAACGATTTGGAAAGGAAAGCCTTTGAACACCAAGAAGACTTGGAGAAGGCAAAAGCGGCCTTGGTTGCAGTCCGGACAAAATGGAAGAGAGCAGCCCACCAAGAAGCACTCCGTCTACAACAAGTAGAAAAAGATTATGATGCAATCATCGTTGATTTGAGAAAAGCAAATGCCACTCTTAGAGAGCGAACTCTCAGGCAAGTCCAGGATGCTAAAGCAGATAGAGACCGTTGTCACAACTTGATGGCACGGATGGAAAGACAAATAGATAGGCTCTTGGACCATGTCTCCGGCAACTCTCAAGTATTAGGGGCAAAGAACAGACACATATGGCAGCTGCTCAGAGAAAAAGACATGATCAGAACCAGGATCAATGAGATCGGGCACTACATTACTATGAGGTGTTTGAACTGCGAACGAGTACCTCGGCCCGCCCTCTTTTCTTCAATCATGGAATGTGTCCACCAAGTCATGGCAGAATTGGGAAGTATACAGAAAGATCTCACCCCAAGAACTGCAGCAAGGCCAAACAACGCCCCCCGGGCGCAAAGATTCGAGGCGTTGGAACATGCTTAGAAGAGTCTTTTGTTTTAGAGTCTGTTTGTCCTTTTACAAGTTTTTCTCCATTGTTGTCATTTTGCAAGTGTTTCAAGTTTGAAGTTTGTTGAAATAAAATTCATGAACATTTTATTCTATCTTATGTCTTTTATTCCGAACTACGCCCGGTCTGATTCATGCGGGGATATGATACGTAGGCAATCCGCATAAGATTCGACCATCAATAAAATAAAAAAAAATATATATAATAATAATAAATAAAAAATAAAAATAAAAATAAAAATAAAAAATAAAAAAAGAAAAAAGAAAAAGGGGGGGGGGAAGAAGTTAAGAGAAAAAGAAGATTGACGAAGGATGAAAGCGAAGGAAAATACAAACCGGAATGACGCATCGCAAACGAATACACGTAGCAACATTATCACCTGTATAAGTGCATCACACCCAACGTGAGATTACTTATCTGTTATGTTGTTTCGGACTAACCGTTTGTTTGCCAAACTCCAGGTTTTAGTAAAAGTGGTTGACTTTGCGGTGATCTGGCACCACATTCGTACTTCACAAGGTCCAAAGGAAAAGTTCGGCAGCCTGAAAGTACTCATTCCTATTTTACTAGATCAAAAAAGGGTGCCGACATGTCTTCAGAAATGCCTTTAGCAACCATCCCCGTTTCAGAGGAAAGCTCATTGACAACCATCCCGGCTACTGAGTCGGCAGCTTTGGAGGAGAATAGAATGTTGCGTTGCCGCATGCTCGAGATGTTGGACGATTGGAACAACGGGAAAGAGCCCCCGAGCCTGGTCCCTGGGTTCCCTGAAATTCTTCTCAGGTCAAGCGGTATTTCAAATACCCCCATCAATTACCCGCCTACTCTGTTCGGGTATTCCAATGCTACAAACCTCTCTGAATCACCCTCCACATCCCATCCTCGGGTGACACCACATGATACATCTGCAAGAACGTCCGTTGAATTGCCAGTTCCAATCACAACGCACCCCACCGCACATGCTCCTTTCTTCGACTCCTCATCCTTTACATTCCCAGCACCACCGCTTACACGGGACCATACCCAGGTTGCAGCCAATATATATCCTCAGCCGCCTCGATATGAGTTTCTACCAAGACAAAATCCAAAGGCCCCCGAGCAGGATGAGATGGCAAAAAGAATGAGGAGTTTGGAACAAAGCTTAAAGAACATGCAAGGTCTGAGTGGACAGAAAAGTGTATCTCACGCCGATCTATGCATGTTCCCGCACGTCCACTTACCATCAGGTTTTAAGACACCAAAGTTCGAAAAGTATGACGGGCATGGCGACCCCATTACTCATTTGAAGAAATACTGCAATCAATTGCGGGGTGCCGGCGGCAGGGAAGAATTGTTGATGGCGTACTTCGGAAGAAAGTTTGGTCGGAATAGCATCAGAATGGTATATGGATCAAGACATATCTCGATGGCACATCTGGGATGATCTGGCCAGAGATTTTGTGAAACAGCTCCAATACAACATCGATATTGCGCCAGACAGGAATTCTCTATCGAACTTAAAGAAGAAGCCCTCAGAAAGCTTCAGAGAATATGCCATCAAATGGAGAGAGCAAGCATCTAGGGTAAAAACCCCTATGGACGACATTGAAATGGTCACGACTTTTCTCCAAGCTCAAGAGCCGGACTACTTTCAAAATATGATGTCGGCGATGGGAAAACCTTTCGCCGAAGCAATCAAAATCGGAGAAATGGTAGAAAATGGCTTGAAAACAGGGCGAATTTTGAGCCAAGCGGCCATTCGGGCAACTTCCCAAGCCATTCAAGGCGGGTCTGGAGGGATGCCTAGAAGCAAGAAAAAAGAGGAAACTGCCATGGCGGCAGTAGAAGATAGGAGATATCGGACTTCAAGACAGGTATTCTCCGACAGGTCCCCCCAACATTACTATCCACCTCACAGCATGGCTTATGCTCCTCCGCCTCCACGTTATGCAGTCATGAACATTCAACATCTGGCACGGCCACAGCCACCAGCCAACAGGAATCCACCTCCTTTCCAGAGAAACCAACCCCCTTACCCAAACAAGTATAATCCACGGCCAAACAACACCCGACACCGTGAACAACCCAAAATGAGCGTTACACCGATTGGGGATCCATATTCCACTCTTTTCTCGAAACTCAGGCAAGAAAACCTACTGCAGCCCGTTCCGCAGAACAGGCAGAATCCAGACTCTCCTGCCTACCAGAGGGGGATATACTGTGCATATCATTCAGGTGTTGAAGGACATAGTACCGACAATTGTTGGACGTTGAAGAAGGCAGTGCAAGAATTGATCAATCAGGGGAGGATCGTTTTCGCAGATGAAGACATCCCAAATATGACAAACAACCCATTACCAGCCCACAACAACGGGCCGGTAATTGGAATGATTTGTGACGACAAGGAATTTGACCCAGCTTTGAAAGCGATAATCGCCATCGCCAACATAGAGAAGCGGCCCGAGGCTCCCCCGAAACAAGAGAAAATGGGGAAAAAGGTTGAAGTTCTTGAAACCAAATCTGAGAAGACGATTGAATTGAAAGCATCGTCTCAGAAGAGCGGAGTCCTTTACCTCCCACGAGGTAGAGTGGAAAAACCATTGTCCATAGGTGCCCCCAAGAAGTTCCACTTAAAGAGAGAAACATCAATGTATGTACCAAAGGGAACTTATGTGGCCCGAAAACCAGATGAACTCGTGGTTATTGCACGCGTGCAACAAAAACCAATGACAGATCCATCCGCAGTACCCTGGAGCTACCAACGAACACTTGTTACGCGCAAAGGGAAAGAGATTGTGGGAAATTCATCTGAGAGCGTCCTAGGGCAGAAGTACTTAAACACACAGGAGGTAAATAACGCCACACAAAGGCGTTTCCCATCAAAGAAACCCGTAAGTGCTGAAGAGGCAGAGGTCTTTTTTCAAAAGATGCAAATGACTGACTATGAGGTGATAGACCAACTGCGCAAATGCCCAGAACAGGTGTCAATGTTGTCCCTTCTAATGAAGTCTACTGAACATCAGAAGGTTTTGCTAAAAGCCTTGAATGAGGCGTATGTGCCTATTGAGACTTCATCCGAACAACTTGAAAGAATGACAGAGAGGTTCTTCGCAATCAATCAGATATCTTTCAGTAAAGCTGATTTGCCTTTGGAAGGTGCCGCCCACAATAAAGCTTTGCATTTGACTGTCAAAAGCGAAGGCTACTACATGAAAAGGGTCATGGTTGATGGGGGTTCAGGGGTGGACATATGCCCGCTTTCCACTTTAGGCCGCATAGGAATCGGAGCCGAAAGGATTCGGCCTAACAATATATGTGTGCGAGCTTTTGACGGTGTAAAAAGAGATACTGTCGGAGAGATTGATGTAATTACGACCATCGGCCCGGTGGACTTCGAAGTGACATTCCAAGTTTTGGATATGGACACTTCTTACAATTTTCTTCTAGGGAGACCATGGATTCATGCGGCCGGAGCTGTGCCCTCTACCCTCCATCAGATGTTGAAATTTGAGCACAAGGGGCAAGAGATCGTGGTCCACGGGGAAGACGAGCAATCAATTTATCGAGATCCGTCCATCCCTTGCTTAGAAGCGGAAGCGGGAAGCGAACACATTGTCTATCAAGCTTTCGAGATTGTGTTGGCAGATCAACACGAAGAAGGGAACCCTCTCCCCCAACCTTTTTTGTCTAATGCCTCCATCATGGTGGCGAAAGAAATGATTAAACATGGCTTCCAACCAGGAAAAGGTTTGGGAAAGTCCCTACAAGGAGTGCCGAAGCTGATAACTTTACCTGTAGCTGAAAAGTTCTTCGGGGTAGGCTTTCGCCCAACCCTTGAAGATGAGAGATGGGCCAACAAGAGAAAGGAGAAAGGATGGGTTCTGCCGCAACCATTGCCACATCCGTACCAAACTTTTGTCCGACCAAGGTACAGTGAAGAAGAAGAAGACGAGATCTTCACGGCGGAGGAAATTGAAGAAATATTTGGGGCAATGAGGCAAATACTCTATGATGTTAATATGGTCCAATCGGGAGAAGGAACGAGCACCGCTGAGGTGCTGTATGTGGGCCCTGAAGCTAAATTGCAAAATTGGAAAGCCACACCCTTCCCAATCAGGCGGGAGTTCTGGTAGATTTGTCCTGTCGTTTTTCCTTCATCACAAGTTACTTCAGGACGTAACTTGGATGTTTTTTTTTGTTTTCTTGTATTTTGGTTTCCCCAATGTAATTTTGTTTGTTTTCAGAAAATTCCAAGAAAATAAAATAAACATTTCCTCATTTCCGCACTCTTTCTAATTTTGTTATTTATTCTTCCTTTTCAGTTCTAATAATGCGGCTTTAAATAACATGACATGCTTGCGGAACTCATGCTCAAATCCGAACACGCCACCTAATCTGGAAATAATGAACCAAGAACCGGAATACGATGAAGACGAGGCTTTTAGGGAAATAAATCGAGAATTGGAACATTTCGAGAATAAACCTAAGCCAAACTTGAATGACACAGAACCGGTTAATTTGGGAACTGCTGAAGAGGTCCGAGAGACCAAGATAAGCATCCACACATATGAGAAAACACGAGATGCAATAATCCAACTCTTGTTTGAATTTAAAGACGTGTTTGCTTGGTCTTACGACGACATGCCAGGATTAGGAGCCGATCTAGTGGTGCACAAGTTACCAATCTACCCTGACTGTCGCCCAGTGCAGCAGAAGCAAAGAAAGTTCAAGACTGACATCAGTGATAAAATCAAAGAAAAAATCGATAAGCAGCTGAAAACAGGGGTAATTCGAGTGGTACAATACACCACGTGGTTGGCTAATGTTGTGCCCGTGCCAAAGAAGGACGGAAAAACTCGAGTGTGTGTCGACTACCGAGATTTGAATAAAGCGAGTCCTAAAGATAACTTTCCTTTACCGAACATCCACATCCTTGTTGATAATTGTGCCAAACATGAGATACAGTCGTTTGTGGATTGTTATGCGGGATATCATCAAGTGTTGATGGATGAAGAGGACGCCGAGAAGACTGCTTTTACCACACCTTGGGGGACTTACTGTTACAGAGTCATGCCATTCGGGTTGAAAAACGCAGGAGCAACATACATGAGAGCTATGACTGCCATTTTCCACGACATGATGCATCAAGAAATAGAGGTGTACGTGGACGATGTGATCATCAAATCCAGAACTCAAGGCGATCATGTGCGAGACTTGAGGAAATTCTTCGAGAGGTTGCGGAAGTACGATTTGAAACTGAATCCAGCCAAATGCGCTTTTGGAGTCCCGTCAGGTAAACTTTTGGGTTTCATAGTCAGTAGAAGAGGTATTGAATTAGATCCCACAAAGATAAAATCCATCCGGGATTTACCTCCTCCCAGAACAAAGAAAGATGTAATGAGTCTTCTAGGCCGACTGAACTACATCAGTAGGTTCATCGCTCAGTTGACTTCCACATGTGAACCCATATTCAAGTTGTTGAAGAAAGACGCTGCAATCAAATGGACAACCGAATGCCAAGAAGCTTTTGACAAGATCAAAGAATATTTGTCAAACCCTCCAGTCTTAGTCCCGCCAGAGCCAGGGAGACCTCTTTTCTTATATTTAACAGTCTTGGAAAACTCTTTTGGTTGTGTTCTCGGACAACGTGATGCGACGGAGAAGAAAGAGCAGGCGATTTACTACCTGAGCAAGAAATTCACTAGTTATGAGGTCAAGTACACTTTGTTGGAAAGAACGTGTTGTGCTTTAACTTGGGTCGCTCAGAAATTGAGACACTACCTCCAAGCCCATACGACTCACCTCATTACTCGGTTGGATCCTTTGAAGTATATATTCCAGAAACCGATGCCCACCGGAAGATTGGCAAAGTGTCAAATCCTGCTCACTGAGTTCGACATAGTCTATGTCACTCGCACGGCAATGAAGGCCCAAGCATTGGCAGACCATTTGGCCGAGAACCCGATCGACGAAGAGTATCAACCATTGAATACCTACTTTCCTGATGAAGAGGTAAATACGACAGAAGTTGTTTCGGAAGACAGTCATGCTTGGAAAATGTTTTTCGATGGGGCGGTAAACGCTAAAGGTGTAGGGATTGGGGCAATCTTGATCTCTCCCGCTGGTCAGCATTACCCGGCCACGGCTAGGCTCCGTTTCTTCTGCACGAACAATACGGCTGAGTATGAAGCTTGTATCATGGGCATGAACATGGCAATTGATCAGGGTGTCGAAGATTTGTTGATCATGGGAGATTCAGATCTAATTATCAAACAATCTCAAGGTGAATGGGAAACTCGGGACGTTAAACTCCTCCCTTACCGACAGCACGTGAATATTCTTGGCAAGCGATTTGCATCAATAGAGTTCAGGTATATCCCACGATGTCACAATGAACTAGCCGACGCACTTGCCACTTTAGCTTCAATGCTACCTTATCCGGGCAACGCCCATGTCAATCCCTTGGAAATTCAAATCGGGGAAAGCCACGGTTATTGCAATGCAATCGAAGAAGGACCAAGCGTCAAGCCATGGTATTACGATATCAGGAGATTTCTGAAAACGCAAGAATACCCAGAACATGCTACCGGAGATCAAAAGAGGACCATTAGGAGACATGCAGGTGGTTTCTTTTTGAGCGGCGAGGTCATGTATAAAAGAACCCCAGATCTTAACCTTTTAAGGTGTGTTGATGCCGAAGAAGTAGGAAGAATCATGCACGAAGTACATGCAGGAGTATGCGGACCTCATATGAATGGGTATGTCTTAGCCAAGAAGATCCTTCGAGCAAGCTATTATTGGATGACCATGGAGAAAGATTGTTTTGGTTTTGTCCGAAAATGCCATCAATGTCAGGTACATGGAGATCTGATTCATGCACCTCCAACTGAGCTGCATCCTATGTCAGCGCCGTGGCCATTTGTCGCTTGGGGAATGGATGTCATCGGCCCAATTGAGCCGAAAGCTTCGAATGGACACCGATTCATACTAGTGGCTATCGATTACTTCACAAAATGGGTCGAAGCCGTCACTCTCAAATCAGTCACCAAGAAAGCGGTGGTGGATTTTGTACACTCAAATCTTATTTGTCGTTTTGGTATACCTGCAACTATCATCACGGATAATGCTGCGAATTTGAACAGTCATTTGATGGAAGAAATATGCGAGCAATTCAAAATAACGCATAGAAACTCTACTCCTTATCGGCCCAAAGCCAATGGTGCCGTGGAAGCAACGAACAAAAACATCAAGAAGATTTTGAGAAAGACAATCCAAAGTTCTAGACAATGGCATGAACAATTACCGTTCGCTTTACTGGGATACCGTACTACAGTACGCACATCGGTGGGAGCAACTCCATACCTGCTAGTCTATGGAACTGAGGCTGTGATACCGGCAGAGGTAGAAATTCCTTCACTTCGTACAATTGTTGAAGCAAAGATTGAAGATAGCGAGTGGGTTAAGACTCGTTTGGAACAATTAACTTTGATCGATGAAAAGCGAATGGCTGCGGTTTGTCATGGACAACTGTACCAACAAAGAATGGCTCGTGTTTACAACAAGAAAGTACGACCGAGAAATTTCGAAGTAGGTCAGTTGGTTTTAAGACGCATTCTTCCACATCATGAGGAAGCGAAAGGAAAATTCGCTCCTAATTTGAAAGGACCATACATCATCAGGAAGATACTGCCAAGAGGAGCATTATACTTGGGAGACATGGAAGGAAAAGATCCTAAAACGGCTGTGAATGCGGATGCTGTGAAAAGGTATTATGTCTGAACTTGCTTCAATAAGGTCCTCACAAGTCGAAATGATTGAAGGCTGTTATTCCCGCTACCCAAACACTACCAACCCTTTTTTTAAACACTTTGAGCCGGTTACCTTTCTTTGGCTACCCTCTTTGGAATCCAAACCAAGAAAAAAAAAAGAAAAAAAAAACTTCCTGAACTACGTTCTGACTTGATTCCGAAAGGATACGTAGGCAACCTCTCCCCGAGGTTCAGTCACACCAAACCAAAATCCCAGTTTCCCCAAAAATGAAACTGGGGCAGATGATATTGTTGATTCGGTTTAAGATCCGTCAAGATGATTCCAAAGTTGTAATTTTGTCCACAATTCTTGTTACCCAAACCGAGTACAAGTCCTTCAAGATCGATTGGAAGTTGTGAAAACATCATTGTTGCGATCCGAAGTTCCTGGAATGAAAAGAAATAAAATGAGAGAGTCTTATTGGTGAAAACCTTCGGGCACCATAAAGACGATGGAAGTAGAGAAATACAAAATGAGAGAGCCTGTTGGTAAAAACTCGCAAAGAGTGCTATCTGGCGATGGTAAGAAGATAAATGAGAGAGGTCGATTGGCGAAAACCCGCAAAAGGGCGCTATCAACCGAAAAGTTTGTTTCACGACGAGAGGTCCTGGCACGGCTCCTTAGCTCGGAAATATAGACCCGTTTTGGTTCATAAGAAAATGGGAGTTTTGTGACGATCAAGCATCTAGTCCGAGGAGCATGTCATGTTGGTTAAAGTCAACATATACCTCAGATAAGTCCTTCTTTTCTCCCCCGAAATGGACTCCTCTATCTTTGATACGTTTTTCCATCCTTTGATTCATTCTTTTTCTTTGAATCCCTTTCGGTTTAATTTTAATTTTTTGAAACTATTACAAAGGAAGGTGACAGGACCGGTTTTACAGGACTCCGCCGGGTAAGGAAGAAAAGAAAAACAGCCTCAGTGGTATATTGTTACAATCCACGATTGGATCGTAATGATCGATTGTTTCCAAAGAAAAGGAGTTTTAGAAAGGAAACAGAAATCAAAGGCTAAGGTCTTAGAAGAGACGGAATAAGGCAGAAGGATAAGACCCACACGGAAAATCCGGGAATGAACCCGGTCAGTTTGAAAGGAAGTCACCCCAAAGACAATTGGTAGCAAATTTCTCAATGGAAATGGGAAGCGATCAAGCAAGGAAGATAATCAAGGCTGCAAAGTCAACCACTTTTTTTCAACTTATAAAGTGTTCTTTGTTGAAAGCAGGTTTATTTGATTGTGCAAGAAGAAGGTACAACTCGAAGAAGTGAAATACGCAAGCTTTGAAATGGCTTTGGAACAAGGAAAACACATAAAAGGGTAAGTTTCTTTTTAGAGATTTATCTTATGCATTTGTTGATGGTTAAAAAGAAAGCCTAAAAGAAGGCCCAAAAGAAGAATAAAAGAAAAGAAAATGAAAACTCCGAAAAAAAGAATCAAATCATATCAGTCCAATATCTGTTTGGACCCCGGTCAGAAAAACCGAGGGCAGAAAACTGCGGAGCCATTTACTTTTACCCCGGCCAAAAAACCGAGGATCTGACGGCCAAAAAACCGTTAGATATTGTTTGAATTCTGGCCAGAAAGCCGTGAAACTTTTATCCCGGTCAGAAAACCGAGGATCTCCCAGTCAGAAAAACTACGGAGCCATTTACTTTTACCTCGGCCAAAAAATCGAGGATCTGACGGCCAAAAAAATCGTTAGACAATGTTTGAATTCCGGCCAGAAAGCCGCGAAACTTTTATCCCCGGTCAGAAAACCGAGGATCTCCCTACCAGAAACCGCGGAGCTATTTACTTTTACCCCGCCAAAAACCGAGGATCCGACGGCCAAAAACCGTTAGATATTGTTTGAATTCCGGCCGTAAAGCCGTGAAACTTTTATCCCCTGTCGAAAACCGAGGATCTCCCGACCGAAAACCGCGGAGCTATTTACTTTTACCCCGCCAAAAACCGAGGATCCGACGGCCAAAAACCGTTAGATATTATTTGAATTCCGGCGTAAAGCCGTGAAACTTTTATCCCCGGTCGAAAATCGAGGATCTCCTCACCAAAAACTGTGGAGCTATTTACTTTTACCCCTGCCAAAAACCGAGGATCCGACGGCCAAAAACCGTTAGATATTGTTTGAATTCCGGCCGTAAAGCCGTGAAACTTTTATCCCCGGCCGTAAAACCGAGGATCTCCCTAGTCAAAAACTCGCGGAGCTATTTACTTTTACCCCGCCAAAAAACCGAGGATCCGACGGCCAAAAACCGTTAGATATTGTTTGAATTCCGCCGTAAAGCCGTGAAACTTTTATCCCCGGTCAAAATCGAGGATCTCCCCACCAAAAAACGCGGAGCTATTTACTTTTACCCCGGCCAAAAACCGAGGATCTGACGGCCAAAAAATCGTTAGATATTGTTTGAATTCCGGCCATAAAGCCGTGAAACTCTTCTACAAAATCCCGGCCAGAAAGCCGTTGAACGTTTGTGAAACCATGATTTTCATACCCAATACCAAAGAGTCTTTTTAATCACTTTCTGTGTCACAACTAACTCACGAAATTTTCCTAGCAAAACTGGGGCAGAAAAATTTCGTTCGTTTGTTTGTTTTGTTGTCTAAATAGGTTTGACCTCGGGACGCAAGGATCGAGATAACCTACAAATGGGACATCAATCCAGAGTGAAGAAAAGAAGAAAAGAACCGAAAGAAAAGATTTCAAACGTTGGAGTAAACAAAGGCGCGGATTGCTCAGAAGATGATTGAAGTAACAAGCTCCGCCGACTCCGTTTCACTCAATGTTACGGAAATAAACAAGCACGTACAGCTTGTGGAGCATCAAGATTCAGATCGAGGTCTACAGCAAATCAGATAGGATTCAAGACCAAGTTTTCAAGAGAATCATAGATAGGAATCTTGTAACTCATAATTTGATAGCATAGCTAGTTCAACTTTAATTTCTTTTGGTGTAATAAGGAGATCAGTAAGCAGTAAGCAGCAACATGCAACAACGATAGCAAAAGTAACAGCAAAGTGTCAGTCCACGGTAGTCCCAGCTACCAAAACTTCCCGATATGTAGGAGGCCTCCGAAGCCAAGGATATGTAGGAGGCCTCCGAAGCAAAGGCTCGGTCAAACTCTTTCAAAATGCTTCCCACGGAGTATTCAAACGGGCAAAAATCGCTCGTATTTGCTCATTTATCTTTGCACGAAAACTCTTCGTGGTTTCCGCGCAAAGAGGGGCAGCTGTGAGCACGTGATTTTTGCCTAACATGAATTACTCCCACAAAATCAAAACAAAAAATTATCTATTTTTTGTGCGTAATTTTTGTGATTTTTGTGTTATTTTATTATTTTTTGCATTTTTTGTTTTTGTGTGTGCATGTCTATTTATTTAAATTAATATAAAATACAAAAAAAAAATGTTGCATTTTTTTCACATAAAATTCAAGCTTTACAATTAACAGTAATTAGGTTTGTTTTATGAAAATGAAAAAATTCACAAAATAATGTTTTTTTTGCATTTTTTATCATTTGCTGTATAATTGTGTGATTTTACGTTTGGTATTTAATTATGTGTGTTTAACTGTTATGGAGATTAATTAATACTTTTGATAATTTAATTTTTTGTTTTATAATTTAGTTTAGGATTTTTAAAATCTAGTTTGAAATGAATTAGGAGAATAAAAGAAGGAAAAGAAAGGAAAATGGACTAAAATCGAAAATAGATTAAAAAGGCCTCAAACTAAATTAATCCGGCCCAGATTTCTCCCTTTTTTACCCGCCCCAGTCCATTACCCGGTTTAAAAAAAACCCGGACCCAATTAAATCAAATCCTGGCCGTTGATCCCTCATGATCTAACGGCCCAGGATTAACCTTGCATTTTTGGGTACCAAAATCCCAAATCCATCTTCATTTCCCCTAAATCAACTTTGAACCTTAGAGATGAAGAACCCCCCAAGCTCCGCCGCCTCCCGCCATCGGAATTCGCCTCACGGCGGTTCCGATGGCCCAAATCACCCAAAATTTACACCATAACACCCCAAGATCCCCTCCGTTCCAACCATGAACTCGCTTCCCTTCGAATCACGCCGAAATCTCTCGAATCTCCAAATCCAGGCATGAACCCTAGCCGCCGCCGCGAGATTCCGGTGGCGGCGCCTTCCCTTTAGCCCTAAAACTCGCACAAAACCTTTACCTCGTCTCCCTCACACCCAAACCAGCCTTTGTTCCATTCGAATCCAACCAGAAAATGTCGAATCAAAAATCGAAGTCCAAGAACCCTAAATTCAAATTAGGGATTTCTTCACGGGATTATTCGGAGATTGAGGTCTAATAGACCTTAATTGACGTGTTTTCACTTGGAAAACATCTCAATTAAGGTCCTTTAGACTTTGAATACCAAAGCCCAATCTTGGCCGAGTTCTCCATTTTTTTGTTTTCAAGGTATTTTCTTTTCCTTTTCGTTTCGTTTCTTGTTTAATTGTATCCGACGTTTAGTTTAGTTATTCGTTTGTTGTTAGTTTTCCTCGAATGTCCTCAATTTCTGTTTTTTTTCTTCTTCTTTTGGGACCTTTTATTTGGTCGATCTGTTTACTTTCTGATTCGTTGTTGTAAATGTAACGCTATAAGATACGAATTCGATTCGTTTAAATTCGTCGAATAGCTAATTCTGCATTTTGAACTATTCTGGCCGAAATGTTCTTGGATTATTTGTTCGTCGACTGTTGTTTGTCGATTATGCGCGTTGTAATCGACTATACGAATGTCGTCGATTAGATTCGTAGGTTCGTTTGTTAGAACATTTTGGCACAAGTTTGGCATTGGTTCACCTGATCCGAATTCACTGTTTGATTTGAAATAGGCTATTTGTTTGATTTTAGTTTGTTAAATTAGAATGAATTGGATATAGCTGTTTAACTTTAGTTTAGGAATCTGAAAAACTATACTCAAGGGTTCAAATGTGATTGCACATGGGAAGGTTTAGTTTTTACAGCAACATATGCACTGCATATTAGTTTTAAATAGAAAGAAAAGGGTCAGTGATGCAGAACACCCTGTTTAATGCCTTTTGTATAGGTCAGAGGGAACATTGGGATGTATTTGAAAAGACTTAAAAGGTTAAGTATAGTCTGATTGACAGAGGGGAGGGGTTGTTGTTTGGTTTGAGTGTTTTGATCAGGCTGTAAAAGGTAGAGTTCACATGGGGAGTCAATTAAACAAATCATGCTTGCCCATACACATTAGATTAACAAACATGAAGATGGCTTCAAGACAAGTCTTTAAATAGACATTGAGACTGACTGGAAGGGGAGGAGAGCAGTTTTTCTTTAGAAACACACACTCCATAGAGAGATTCACAAATACAGAGAGAATAGATACTCACACTCACAGACAGAAACACACATTGAGAATACAGAAACACACACGGCAGAAGACACTGAACACATAGATATTCACTGGAACACACACACATAGAGAGAAAGAGTTGCTGGGAGAATACTGAAAACAGAGAGAGTAAGGAGAGAGTTTCTTTCCAGTCTTTGAAATCAAAGATAGTTTGAAAAGAGAAACTATTCCGTTATCCTTTTCTTGAGTCTGCCTTCCGTTTGAGAGTCAAATTTCAGTTTTCTATAAGTTTTTTTTTAAAGATTAGTCTTGTGAGTAGAAACAAATCGAAATCATCCTGTTTCTGGCCCTATAGTTAAGGCTCAAAACACTGGTTTGTTTATGAAGTATAGCTTGTTTGGCCGTATAGTTTTCAAACTGGTTTCAAGTGTTGTTGGGTTCTAAGTTGCTTTCTCTGTGCTACTGCTGAGCCTGCTGTTGTTTTGCTATCTGTTTGGGCTGCTACTGATCTACTTCATTTCTGTTGTCAAGATCCAGGTACACATCTTTTGGATTTGTCCATTCTTGTATCAAAAGTGAAATGAAAAGTTGTTCCTTGAATCCTTTTAGTTGAAGATGTTGCCTAAACGATCCTATTTAGTTAATTGTCAAGCTAAAACTGTTAGCAAAAAATAGATATTGTATAGCTATTTATTTAAAAGATTAGGAAATGCATGTAGTCTTGTATGTCTACTTAGCTTTTGCCTCAGCATGTACGAATTGAAACAAAATCCGCTTGTATTGTTTATCATTGTAAACTTGGTTTATTTTGGACAATTGATAAAAATAGACATTAGTTTTCATTTATGCTTAATTAGTTCCTATTTTGTTAGTATATGTTTGAGACTCGTATAAGTTAGAACTAACCAATTCGGATTGGAATTCCTTTTGACATTTTATAAGCAATTGGTTAAAGTAGTTTAAGCATATTTAAAGTGTTAGTTTGATTAAGTTTAGCTATTAACATAAGATGTTTGGAAATCATTTCATAGTTTTCTTCATTTGATTCTCCCTTGGAATTTATTTGTACCTAAGCAAACAAGATAAGTTAGCCCGGGCTTTAGATGCCAATGTTAGGTCGATTTTATCGCATAGTCTTGATCTCGCTAATTAGCATCGGATTAAGGATAGTAAACAATCTTACTTTTAATAATTGGATCAAGGTGAATTATTTCTATTTCGCATATTTTGATCGATTTCCCGTTAGTTTACATCTTGTCATTTAATGTCCAACCATAAGTCAAAAGCTAGGAAATAATACATCATTCGGTACGATTCTTTAATTAGAAATAATGCTAAAGGATATGCTGTTAAATAAATTGATTTGTTTTTTGGTTTAATTTTACAATGGCTTTAAATCGGCATATTTTCAACTAAGCAATCCGGATTTTTTTTTATTTATTCACTTATCTGTTAAAGTCCGAATCTATGTTATAATTAGTCTTTCTTTTGGTATGGTTTTCAAATTAATAGAGCGGTTTAAAGTTAATTAGAGCATATAATTTATAACCATGTATAAAAATCAGGATATTTTAGCCATTTATAATAATTGAAGCGACCGTGCTAGAACCACGGGATCCGGGGGTGCCTAACACCTTCCCTCGGGTCAACAGAATTCCTTACTTAGAATTTCTGGTTCGCAGACTTCATTTGAAAAGTCGTAATTTTCCTCGATTCGGGATTTAAATAAATCGGTGACTTGGGATACCTTAATTTATTCCAAGTGGCGACTCTAAAATAAATAGAATAATCCCGTTTCGAATATTGTCACTTAAATTGGAAAAAACTCCCTTGCGCTTTTACCCCCGGGTAGCGGGCGCGCCAAAAGGAGGTGTGACAAGTATTACCCACATTCATGAAGATTGATGTTAATTCTACCATAAAATGATGTTTTTGAGTCAAGAAACTTACCTCCGATGAATACCCGATGATTTCCCAGCGTTTTCCCGTGATTTCTTCTCTCTAGGGCTCAAAATTGTGTTTTTGGGGTGTGAAACCCGCGAGCCCTCTGTTCTGCAATTAAACTCACTGCCAGACAAATTTTCTCTTCGCGTTCGCATGAGCTCCCACGCGTTCGCGATGCCCAGCATCATTTTTCTCTTCGCGTTCGCGTTACCTATCACGCGTCCGCGATGCACTGATCAATTTTACCTTCGCGAACGCGACATGCCCCACGCGTTCGCGATGCACATTTCTTCAGCCATCCGGAGGTCCTTCTACGCGAACGCGGCCTCCATCCACGCGAACGCGATGCTTTACTATTTCCTCTTACGCGATCGCGACTAACCCCATCGCGAACGCGTTGCTTCCCAGATTCCTTCTACGCAATCGCGATCGCCCTCCTCACGAACGCGATGACCAAAGTGCCCCAGCCTACGCGAATGCGATCCTTGCCTTCGCGAACGCGAAGGCTTAGCCTTCTGCACAGTGATCTGCAATTTACAGCAGATTTTGCCAAGTTCAAAATGCCCGAATGATGGTCCGGATTCACCCCGAGGTCCCCGGGACCCCAACGAAAACCACCAACATACTCCAAAACACGATACGAACTTATTCCAAGCATAGAAACACCATCCTAAACATCAAAATCACCAATTACACACGGATTCAAGCCTAAGTTTCTTCAAAATTTCCGAATTGCTCATTCAATCAAAAACCCGACCAAACGACGTTCGAATGACCTGAAAATTTGCAGGCATATCCAAAATCACCTAAAGGAGCTACTGCAACTGTCGGAATTCCATTCTGACTCCCGGATCAAAATCTCACCTACCGTTCGTATTTCGCCAAAATTCAACCTTAGCCAATTCAAGCCTAAAACTACATCGGATCTCCAAATTCAATTCCGATTGCTCTCCTAAGTCATAAATGATCCCTCGAAACTAGTCGAATCATCAGAATTCGATTCCGAGCACTCTAACTCGATAGTCAACTCTAGGTTGACTTTCCATATTCAAACTTCCTTCAAACATGCTATTTGCTTCATTTTTAATTCAATTCACTCCTAACTCACCCGATAGGTTCTAACACCGATATAGAAGCATAAGATATGTTAATTCAAGGTAACGGGGTGTGAAAATTTCCGTAACTGTGACGACCCAAAGGGTCATCACTTGTTTTATTAATCATTTCGAGCTTCTGAGGTCTTGAAAACCTCATTTATAGTTGCCTCGATTTGCGTGCACAGTTCGGGCGCGAAGCTGGAAAATTTTTTTGTTGAAATATGTGAAAAATATGAAGAATTTTGATATTAATATTGATATGGTTGACTTTGGTCAACATTTTTGGTAAACGGACCCGGACCCGTGATTTGACGGTCTCAGAAAATCCGTAGAAAAATATGGAACTTGGGCGTATGCTCGGAATTGAAATCCGAGGTCTAGAACCCCGGTAAAAGAATTTTTCTGTTAAATTTTTTTCTGAAAATGTTTAAGGAAAATGAAACTGAAATTTGATTGAAAAGTGGTGATATCGGGCTCGTATTTTGGTTCCGACACCCAGTACAGGTCAAATATATTGGTTAAGCGCTTCCTGTAAAGTTTGGTTGAAAACGGACGTCGTTTGACGTGTTTCGGCCTTAAATTGGAAATTTTGGAAATTATGAAATTTGAAAGAATTCTTGAGTTATAAGGATCAATTCATTGATTTTGATGTTATTTTAGCGGTTTGATCGCGCGAGCAAGTTCGTATGATGTTTTTGAGTTAGTGTGCATATTTGGTTTGGAACCCCGAGGGCTCGGGAGTGTTTCGGAGGTGGTTCGGGGTGTTTTTGGATTTGAAAACACAGCAGAAATGCTGCAACATATGCAGAGGGATTTTGTTCTACGCGATCGCGGCCTTATCGACGCGATCGCACAGCATTGGCCAGTCCTTCTACGCGATCGCAGCATCCCTCACGCGATCGCGTAGCTTCCAGTTCTTCCCCCACGCGATCGCAGTCATGTTCACGCGATCGCATAGGTCCAATAGGCTGCATGGTGAATTGCCTCTACGCGATCGCAACATCCCTCACGCGATCGCGTAGCTTCTAGTCTTTTCTCTACGCGATCGCAACCATTTGCACGCGATCGCATATGAGGCCAGTCTTTCCTCTACGCGATCGCAGCCCAATTCACTCGATCGCGTAGGGTAATTTCGCCTAGTGAATTCTTCAGCTCAAAAACAGAACACTTACGGGATTTTATCCCATTTTCACAAACCTCTCTCTTCTCCACAGCTTCTTGGGCGATTCTCGAGCAATCCTTCTTCATACTTCTTGGGTAAGTGATTCTTGACTCGTTTTGTTTGTTTCCCATCAATATTATTTGAATTCCTAGGCCTAAATATGTGTAAATTGGTAGAAAAATTAGAGAAATGGGTATAGTTAGGGTTTTCAAAGAATTTGCGATCTAGACCTCGTTTTGGAGTCGAACTTAAGAACAAATTGTATATTTGAACTCATGGAGGATTGGGTGAACTTATTTTGGTTCGAAATTTGAGTTTCGATTATGTGGTCCTGGGGTCGATTTTTACTATTCCGGGCAGAATGTTGTAAAAATCATATTTAGTAATATGAACTAGTTTGTTAAGTAGAATTGATGATATTAAATCAATTGTGTATAGATACGATTGGATTGGAGCCAAATTCGAAAGGAAAAGGCATTGCTACGGATTGAATCGTTCGTAAACTTTCGAGGTAAGTGTTTGTTCTATCCTAGTTTGAAGGAATAAGAATTTAGTTGTGTATGAATTGTTGATTAAGAGTTATTGGTGTCACACCGGTAATGGAGATAAATTGTTGAATTATTATCAATTATTGGTTAAATGCCGGTAATATATATATTTATGAATTGGGATCGTGTGGCGCGCCGACCACTTATATAATAAGAAATGGAATCGTGTGGCACGCCGACCATAGAGTGATTTAAAATCTTGGCATTGGCCATAGTTGCCGGTAGCCTATTGATATATTTGGGAGCGGGTGGTACGCCTACCACAATGTATAATTATTGATACAAATGGGATCGGGTGCTACGCCTACCACAAGATATAATTTATTGATATAATTGGGAGCGGGTGGTACGCCTACCACAAGATATAACTTAATGTTACAGTTGGGAGCGGGTGGTACGCCTACCACGAGATATGAAAAGAAAAAGGAATTGAGACATGAAAGTAAGATTTAATTCTGTTGACTAGATTACTCTGGATATTATGAGTTATTGACTGTTATTTCAGAGCAGAGTATTTTCTTATAACTGTTTTGTACATGTATATATATTGCAACTGTACAGGTTTATGTTGGTGACTGGCCTTAGTCTTGTCACTATTTCGTTGGGATAGGTCAGGCACTTACCAGCACATGGGGTCGGTTGTGCTGATACTACACTCTGCACTCTTTTTGCTCAGATACAGGTTACGAACAGCAGGAGCGGCAGTAGCGATTGTGGATATTCCGATCACTGAGACTATGAGGTAGCCTTGCAGGCGTCCGCAGGACCCGCTGTCTCTTCTATCTATGTATTTCATTCTGTTATCTCATGTATTCGAGATAAACAACTTTTATTTCTTTCAGACAATTATGTGTATTATTCTTAGAAGTTCGTGAGTATTGTGACACCAGTCTTGGGTAGTGTATCATGTTGGGTTTCTTTATCATATTTGATAAGATTGACTAAGTCTTCCTCTAAGTTTGATTTTTCCGCTGTAATTTATATGTTTTTAATTTTAAAGTCTTAATAAGAGTTGTAACTAATGGAATTGTAAGTAATATTTGGCTTGCCTAGCTTCCACTAGTAGGCGCCATCATGACTCCCGATGGTGGGAAATCCGGGTCGTGACAAGTTGGTATCAGAGCACTAGGTTGCATAGATCTCACAACTCACGAACATCCTTAGTAGAGTCTGAAGGATCGGTACGGAGACGTCTGTATTTATCCTCCAGAGGCTACAGAGTTAGGAAAATATTCCCTTTATTCTTTCCAGTCGTGCGACTTGATCTTTTAAATGTTAATTGAACTTCTACTCTGTTCTTCCGCAGATGGTAAGGACACGTGCATCCTCATCTACCGACCAGCAGCCCGAGGTCCCAGCAGCGGCAGCTCCTGCTAGGGGTAGAGGCCGAGGTCGAGGTCGTCCTAGAGGACAAGGTAGGGGCAGAGCTCAGCCCCGAGTAGCGACCCAAGTGACAGAACCTCAGGATCATGTCGAGGAGGAGGTTCCAGTCCCAGCAGCTCCAGTCGGCCCAGCTTAGGTCCCAGGAGGAGTTATGTTTTCACCGGATCTTCAGGATGCTTTGGTCCGGATAGCAGGTTTTATGGACAATATCACCAGAGCAGGTTTATTACCAGTAGCACCAGCCACTTCTCAGGCTGGAGGAGGTAATCAGACTCCTGCTACGCGCACTCCGGAGCCAGTAATTCCCTAGGCTCAGGTTCCTATGATTCAGCCAGTTGATGCAGCTCAGCCTGTTATTGTGACTCCGTCTAATGAGGGTGCAGCTATGTCCGCTGACGTGTTATGGAGATTGGACAGGTTTACCAAGCTGTTCACTACCACATTCAGTGGCACTCCTTCAGAGGATCCACAGGATTTCCTATATAGCTGCCACGAGATTCTCCGTACTATGGGTATTGTGGAGATTAATGGTGTGGACTTTGCTACTTTTTGATTATCTGGTTCTGCCAAGACTTGGTGGAGGGATTATTGTTTATCCAGGCCAGCGGGATCATCATCTTTGACTTGGGGGCAATTTGCAGAATTGTTCTTGGAAAAGTTCCTTCCAGCAACTCAGCGGGAGGCTCTGCGCAGGCAATTTGAGCGTCTTCATCAGGGGTTCTATGTCTGTCACACAGTACGAGACTAGGTTCGTGGACCTGGCTCGTCATGCTATTATCATACTTCCCACAGATCGGGAAATGGTGAGAAGGTTTATTGATGGCTTGAATCAGCCAATTCGACTACAGATGGCTTTGGGGGCAGGAACTGAAATCACTTTTCAGGAGGCGGCTAATGCAGCCCGCCGGATCGAGATGGCTCTATCACAGGGAGCAAGACATGGATCAGATAAGAGATCTCGTAATTCAGGTAGATTCAGTGGTACCTCGTCTGGAGGTAGAGATTCTCATGACAGAGGCCATCCTCCTAGGCCTTATCAGCCAGCTCTTCAGGTTTCTCACGATGCTTCTGGTGATCGTAATTCCCAGCCATGCTATTCTGATCAGCAGCCTATCAGTGCACCACCACTTCGCTATTTCTAGCAGTCGAGGGCCTCTTTTACGTGCGGTGATCTTGGGCACATTGCAAAGTATTGCCCTCGAGCTTCCGACGGATCTCAGCCGCAGGGTTCTCGTGCCATGATTCAGGCCCCAGTTCCTCCATAGCCTGCCCAGCCAGCTAGAGGCGGAGGTAGAGGACATAGAGGTGGAGGTAGAGGTCATAGAGGTGGAGCTCAGACCGATAGAGGTAGAGACCAGCCAGCAGCTGATCGTCCTAGAGATACTGCTCAGGGCAGTGGGGCACAACCCCGATGCTATGCACTTCCCGCCAGACCAGAGGCTGAGTCTTCTGATGCCGTCATTACATGTATTATTTTGGTTTGTGATAGAAAGGCATCAGCATTATTTGACCCTGGGTCTACATATTTGTACGTGTCTTCCTATTTTGCACCGTACTTGATTCAGCCCAGTGATCCACTGAGTGTTCCTGTTCATGTGTCTACACCAGTAGGCGATTCTATTGTGGTTGATCGAGTTCATCGGTCATGTATTATAGTAATTGAGGGTCTCGAGACCCGTGCTGATTTATTGCTCCTAAATATGGTAGACTTTGATATTATATTAGGCATGGACCGGCTATCTCCATATCATGCTATTTTAGATTGCTATGCCAAGATTGTGACTTTAGCTCTGCCGAATTTGCCTCGTATAGAGTGGAAAGGAATTTCAGGCCATACTAGTCGCAATGTTATTTCTTATGTTAAGGCTCAGCGTATGGTTGAGAAGGGATGCTTGGCTTATTTGGCCTATGTCCGTGATTCCAGTGCCGAGGTTCCTTCTATTGACTCTGTGTCTGTGGTTCGCAAATTTCTGGAAGTATTTCCTTCAGACTTGCTAGGTACCTGATAGGGACATTAATTTTTGCATTGACTTGGCTCCAGGCACTCAGCCCATTTCCATTCCCCCATATCGTATGGCTCCGCCAGAGTTAAAAGAATTGAAGGAACAGTTGTAGGATTTACTTGAAAAGGGTTTCATTAGACCCAGTGTTTCGCCGTGGGGTGCACCTGTATTATTTGTAAAGAAGAAAGATGGTTCGATGAGAATGTGCATTGACTATCGACAGTTAAACAAGGTGACTATCAAAAATAAATATCCACTTCCACGAATTGATAATTTATTTGACCAGCTTCAGGTGCCAAGGTATTTTCAAAGATAGATTTGAGATCTGGCTATCATCAGCTGAAGATTAGGGCATCCGATGTCCCTAAGACAGCGTTCCGCACTCGGTATGGACATTATGAATTTCTGGTCATGTCTTTTGGGTTGACAAATGCTCCATCAGCTTTTATGGAATTAATGAATCAGGTGTTCCGGCCTTATTTAGACTTGTTTGTAATAGTCTTCATTTATTACATATTAATATATTCCCGCAGTCATGAGGAGCATGCGCAACATCTCAGAGTGGCCTTGCAGACTCTGAGAGATAGCCACCTATATGCAAAATTTTCAAAGTGTGAATTTTGGCTAAGTTCAGTTGCATTCCTGGGTTATATTGTGATGGCAGCAGGTATTCAGGTTGATCCGAAGAAAATTGAGGCAGTCAAGAACTGGCCTAGACCGACATCAGCCACATATATTCGGAGTTTCTTGGGGTTAGCGGGTTATTATCGCCGATTCGTAGAGGGATTTTCATCTATTGCAACCCCACTGACCAGATTGACCCAGAATGGTGTTCAATTTGAATGGTCCGATAAATGTGAGGCGAGCTTTCAAAAGCTCAAGACAACCTTGACCACAGCACCGGTATTGGTTTTACCCACAGGTACGGGACCTTATACCGTTTATTGTGATGCTTCCCGTATTGGGCTTGGTGCAGTGTTAATGCAGGATGGCAAGGTTATTGCCTATGCTTCGAGGCAGCTGAAGATTCATGAAAAGAACTATCCAGTGCATGATCTAGAATTGGCGGCGATTATTCACGCATTGAAAATTTGGACGCATTATTTGTATGGTGTAGCATGTGAAGTATACACCGATCATAAGAGTCTTCAGTATTTGTTTAAGCAGAAAGAGTTGAATTTGAGGCAGAGAAGGTGGCTAGAATTGCTAAAAGATTATGATGTCACCATATTATATCATCCGGGAAAAGCAAACGTGGTGGCCGACGCGTTGAGTAGGAAGTCAGCCAGCATCGGCAGTCTTGCTTATATTCCAGTCAATCAGAGATCACTTGCTATGGATGTTCAGTCCTTGGCCAACCGATTTGTGAGGTTGGATATTTCTGAGCCTAGTCGAGTACTAGCTTGCACGATCGCTCGCTCTTCATTATTGGAGCGTATCCGTGATCTACAATATAATAATTCTTATTTATGTGACCTTAGAGATACGGTTTAGCGAGTAGGTGCTAAACAGGTCACTTTAGGTGCTGATGGGATCCTAAGGATGCAAGGGCGCATTTGTGTGCCAAATGTTGATGGGCTTAGAGAATTGATTCTAGAAGAAGCTCACAGTTCGCGGTATTCTATTCATCCAGGCGCATCGAAAATGTATCGAGATTTGCATCAACATTATTGGTGGCGCAGAATGAAAAAGGATATTGTGGCATATGTGGCACGGCGTCTTAATTGTCAGCAGGTTAAGTATGAACATTAGAGACCTGACGGTTTATTTCAGAGAATTGAACTTCCTGAATGGAAGTGGGAGCGAATCACGATGGATTTCATTTCCGGACTTCCGAAGACTCGGAAGAAGTTTGATGTTGTTTGGGTGATTGTTGATAGGCTGACCAAGTCAGCTCATTTTGTTCCTATTTCCACTACCTATTCATCCGAGAGGTTAGCTGAGATTTATATCAGGGAGATCGTTCGCCTTCATGGCGTGCCAATCTCTATTATTTCAGATCGAGGTGCACAGTTTACCTCACATTTCCGGAAGGCGGTTCAACGAGAGTTAGGAACGCAAGTTCAGCTAAGTACAACCTTTCATCCCCAGACGGATGGTCAGTCCGAGAGGACTATTCAGATACTGGAAGATATGCTACGGCGTGTGTTATTGATTTTGGAGGTTCGTGGGATCAATTCCTGCCTTTGGCATAGTTTGCTTATAATAATAGTTATCAATCGAGCATACAGATGGCTCCTTATGAAGCATTGTATGGTAGGCGATGTCGTTCTCCGGTTGGATGGTTTGAACCGGGAGAAGCTCGGTTATTGGGTACAGATTTAGTTCAGGAGGCCTTAGATAAGGTCAAGATTATTCAAGATAGGCTTCGCACATCTCAGTCTAGACAAAAGAGCTATGCAGATCGCAAGGTTCGAGATATAGCTTTCATGATTGGGGAGCGAGTATTGCTCCGAGTGTCGCCTATGAAGGGCGTGATGAGATTTGGAAAGAAGGGCAAACTTAGCCCTAGGTTTATTGGGCCATTCGAGATTCTTGATCGTGTGGGAGAGGTGGCATATAAACTTGCCATGCCACCTAGCTTATCAGATGTACATCCAGTGTTTCATGTGTCCATGCTTCGAAAATATCACGGCGATCCGTCGCACGTGTTAGATTTCAGCACTGTCCAATTGGACAAAGATTTGTCCTATGAGGAGGAGTCGGTAGCTATCCTAGATCGGCAGGTTCGACAGTTGAGGTCAAAGAGTTTTCCTTATGTGCGAGTTCAGTGGAGGGGTCAGCCTCCTAAGGCATCGACCTGGGAGTCCGAGTCTGACATGCGGAGCCGATATCGTCATCTATTCCTTGTCAGGTACTTCCTTCTCTTGTTCATTGGAGGATGAACGGTTGTTTTAGAGGTGGAGAATGTGACGACCCAAAGGGTCATCACTTGTTTTATTAATCATTTCGAGCTTCCGAGGTCTTGAAAACCTCATTTATAGTTGCCTCGATTTGCGTGCATAGTTCGGGCACAGTTGGAAAATTTTTATGTTGAAATATGTGAAATATGTGAAAAATATGAAGAATTTTGATATTAATATTGATATGGTTGACTTTGGTCAACATTTTTGGTAAACGGACCCTTACCCGTGATTTGATTGTCTCAGAAAATCTGTAGAAAAATATGAAACTTGGGCGTATGACCGGAATTGAAATCCGAGGTCTAGAACCCCGGTAAAAGAATTTTTATGTTAAATTGTTTTCTAAAAATGTTTAAGGAAAATGAAACTGAAATTTGATTGAAAAGTAGTGATATCAGGCTCGTATTTTGGTTCCGACGCCCGGTACAGGTCATATATATTGGTTAAGCGCTTCCTGTAAAGTTTGGTTGAAAACGGACGTCGTTTGACGTGTTTCGGCCTTAAATTGGAAATTTTGGAAATTATGAAATTTGAAAGAATTCTTGAGTTATAAGGCTCAATTCATTGATTTTGATGTTATTTTAGCGGTTTGATCGCGCGAGCAAGTTCGTATGATGTTTTTGAGTTAGTGTGCATATTTTGTTTGGAGCCCCGAGGGCTCGGGAGTGTTTCGGAGGTGGTTCGGGATGTTTTTGGATTTGAAAACACAGCAGAAATTCTGCAACTTCTGCAGAGGGATTTTGTTCTACGCGATCGCGGCCTCATCCACGCGATCGCACAGCATTGGCCAGTCCTTCTACGCGATCGCAGCATCCCACACGCGATCGCGTAGCTTCCAGTTCTTCCCCCACGCGATCGCAGTCATGTTCACGCGATCGCATAGGTCAAATAGGCTTGCCTGGTGAATTTCCTCTACGCGATCGCAGCATCCCTCACGCGATCGCGTAGCTTCCAGCCTTTTCTCTACGCGATCGTAACCATTTTCACGCGATCGCATAAGAGGCCAGTCTTTCCTCTACGCGATCGCAACCCAATTCACGCTAACGCCCAGTGAATTCTTCAGCTCAAAAAACAGAACACTTACGGGATTTTATCCCATTTTCACAAACCTCTCTCTTCTCCACAGCTTCTTGGGCGTTCCTTGAGCAATCCTTCTTCATACTTCTTGGGTAAGTGATTCTTGACTCGTTTTGTTTGTTTCCCATCAATATTATTTCAATTCCTAGGCCTACATATGTGTAAATTGGTAGAAAATTTAGAGAAATGGGTATAGTTAGGGCTTTCAAAGAATTTGCGATCTAGACCTCGTTTTGGAGTCGAACTTAAGAACAAATTGTATATTTGAACTCATGGAGGATCGGGTGAACTTATTTTGGTTCGAAACTTGAGTTTCGATTATGTGGGCCCGGGGTCGATTTTTACTATTCCGGGCAGAATGTTGTAAAAATCATATTTAGCAATATGAACTAGTTTGTTAAGTAGAATTGATGATATTAAATCAATTGTGTATAGATACGATTGGATTGGAGCCAAATTCGAAAGGAAAAGGCATTGCTACTGATTGAATCGTTCGTAAACTTTTGAGGTAAGTGTTTGTTCTATCCTAGTTTGAAGGAATAAGAATTTAGTTGTGTATGAATTGTTGATTAAGAGTTATTGGTGTCACACCGGTAATGGAGATAAATTGTTGAATTATTATCAATTATTGGTTAAATGCCGGTAATATATATATTTATGAATTGGGATCGTGTGGCGCACCGACCACTTATATAATAAGAAATGGGATCGTGTGGCACGCCGACCACAAAGTGATTTAAAATCTTGGCATTGGCCATAGTTGCCGGTAGCCTATTGATATATTTGGGAGCGGGTGGTACGCCTACCACAAGGTATAATTATTGATACAAATAGGATCGGGTGGTACGCCTACCACAAGATATAATTTATTGATATAATTGGGAGCGAGTGGTACGCCTATGTGACGACCCGGCCCATCGTCACGATAATTACCACCCCGTTATGTTGTAAATACATGTTTTATGATTTTATATCAGTGTTAGAGTCTATCGGGTGAGTTAGGAGTGAATTGGATTGGAAATGAGGCATATAGCCTTTGTGAAGGAAACTTGAATAAGGAAAGTCAACCCGGAGTTGACTATTTGGTTAGGGGCTCGGAATTGGATTCTGATGATTCGGTTAGTTCCGGGAGGTGATTTGTGACTTAGTGGAGCGATCGGAATTGAATTTGGAGGCCCGGTGTAGAAATAGGCTTGAATTGGCTAAGGTTGAATTTTGGCGAAATCCGAACGGTAGGTGAGATTTTGATCCGGGGGTCTGCATGGAATTCCGATAGTTGCAGTAGCTCCGTTAGGTGATTTTGGATGTGCCTGCAAAATTTCAGGTCATTCGGACGTTGTTTAGTCGGGTTTTTGATTGATTGTGTAATTCGGAATGTTTTAAGGAATTTAGGTTTGAATTCGATGCGAATTATGGGTTTTGATGTTGTTAGACGTGTTTTGAGGATTTGAGCAAGTTCGAATAAGGTATTAAGATGTGTTGGTGTGTTTGGATGAGGTCCCGGGGGCCTCGGGGTGTTTTCGGATGGCTAAACGGGAGAAAATGTGGAAAAATTGCAGACTTGTGTTCTGGTTCTGTTGTTTTCGCTCCTGCGGGAATGGGGGCGCAGGAGCGAGTCCGCAGAAGCGGACGAGGGGGTGCAGGAGCGCTTGGCATCGCAGAAGCGGAATCTTTTCCGCTGAAGCGGCGTCGCTGGTGCGAGTGGGTGACCGCAGAAGCGGACTTGATGAGTAAGGGGAAAGTCCGCAGAAGCGGATTCTTGACCGTATAGGCGAGTCCGCAGGAGCGGACTCTTGATCGCAGAGGCGGAAAGGACCGTAGGGGCGGAAGAAATTCCGCGAGGCGGACGCGCAGGGGCGGTCCATGGATCGCAGGAGCGGGATTGGCCAAATAGGCCCGGGTTCGCAGAAGCGACCAATTGGTCGCAGAAGCGGTTCCGCAGGGGCGGAAAAGGGTCCGCAGAAGAGAAAATCGCAGTGAGTTAATTGTATCAGTAGTTAGAAAATTTCAGAAACATTTCACACATTCGGGTCTCGGCTTTAGAGGCAATTTGGGCGATTTTGAAGAGAAACTCAAGCGGAAATCATCAGGTAATCAACTATGGACTTAAACTATGATTAGTATTGGTAATATTATGCAATTATATCATGAAAATGGAGGAATTTGGGGTAATTTATGGAGGATTTAGCCCTAGGCTTGATCTTTAGAAAATCAAGGTTTTGAATGGGCAAATGGAGTCCGAATTTGGTAAAATTGATATGCTTAGACTCGTATTGAGATGAGGGTTCCGAATATGTGACTTTCATGATTTTTCGAGAAACGTATCGAAAGTCGGGTTTTGACAACTTTGGGAATTTTGATGTAAATTGAGTTGTATTAATTGGGTGTCATCCCATTGGCCTAATTTGTTGTGTTTCTACTGTATTTGATCAGATTCTACACGTGCGGAGCTTGATTCTCGTGGCAAGGGCATTGCGGAGTAGTCATCGCGCTGTATTGAGGTGAGTAATAGATGTGGGTGATGACCAGCGGGTTCGAAACCCCGGTATACCACTTTGTGACGCTGTATAGCGGCGAGACACGTACTCTCATGTGAGTGCGAGGTCGATTGTGATTGGGGACTATGGCTTAGTCTGACTTGTTGATACTGTGTTATGATATTAGGCTATTCTCGAGCCGTCGAACCTCCTTCTCGGATGGTTGCATAGTATATATTGTTATATTGGCCACTCTTGAGCCGAGGAACCCCCTTCTTGGGCGGTTGAGTATACATGTGGGCCGTGAGCTAGTTATTGGATCCCGCGAGGATCGTTATCATTGTCTTATCATATTGACATGTTAGTTACTACCAGTCCGTAGCTATTTCTGTTATCATGCTATTTCCAATCTCTGGAACTTGATATTACTGTTTTCAACTGAAAAATGATAAAAGATGTTTTCAAAAACTACTTTTGAGCCTGCGAGGCTGTAATTGCATATTAGCTGACTGGTAGTGGATCGGGCTGCGCGCCGCAACAGTATATATGTTGGATCGGACTGCACGCCGCAGTGATATTGTGCTTGGGCTGTAGGAGCCCCTCCGGAGTCCTGAACCCCCACAGTGAGCACGGGTACCCAAATTGGATCGGGCTACGCGCCGTAGCGGTCATATCATGCATTGCATTGCATTTAGCTACATCTGCTAGCTGTTATACTGTTTTGCTGGTACTTATTGGTACAGGTACAGTTGATATTGATTATGTGACAGGGTATTCGACTACAGTTTTACATAGTGCTTTATTGCAGATTTCTTATCTGCGTTGTCTTACCCCTGTTTATTACCACTAAGTCTGGCAGTACTCATTTTATTCCCTGCACCTTGTGTGCAAATCCAGGTACCTCTCAGCAGTGATCCAGTAGCTGTGCGAGGCGACATTTGTGGATATTCGAGGTAGCTCTAGAGTCCGCAGGACCCGATATTCCTCCTCACTGTCTCTTGATTTTGTATTAACTTTTCTTTCCGCATTTGGAATCTTGTAAACCTTATACACTCATGTTCAGTAAAGGCTCATGACTCTTGACCCTTCGGTCTATGGGAGTTGATGTATTATGGGACTTGGTTCCCCGTTTTGGTTATATGTATCACTGTTATTTCGTAAATTAATATGCTTAAATGGGCTAAAGAGAGCTTCTAGCCCCGTGGTTGATGTTGATTGGTCAGGCTGGCTTAGCAATGTGTCGGGCGCCATCACGACCGGATTTGGGGTCGTGACAAGCGGTGAGGTGCCACACAGGTAAATCTAGATGATGATGGGGTATTGCAGTCTTGTGGATCGGCACGGGACGCCCGTACTTATCCTCGGGAGGTCGCGAACCTTAGGAAAACTTCACTTTTCTTGAACTCCGTCGTGCGATCTTGTTGTTCCGAGAACTGGAACTTCTATATTCTATTCTCTCGCGTATGGCGAGAACGCGAGCATCAGGGACGAGGTGGACGACCTCCATCGCCACCTGTTAGAGGCCGTCGGCGCGGTCGTGCTAGAGGCAGAGGTAGGGCGGCCGAGGCAGTGCCACCGACCCACCCGTTGTACCGCTCGTGAGCAGCCCCCAGTGGTCGATGCTCCGACAGCCCCCATTTCGTGGCCGCACCGTATCTATCGCTATTCCTCGGTCCGCAAGAGACTCTTGCTCGATATTATCGCGTGTTCCGGCTTGGCTCAGGTAGTTCAGCTACCGCCACCGTAGCGACATCTCAGACAGGGGTCATCCGACCCCCGCAGCTCGCACACTCGAGCAGGTTGTTCAGGGACTTCAGACGCTAGAGGCGGTCCCCGCTCGGTGGTTGCACCGGTTATTCCTCCGACTGCACCAGCTCCAGCTCCGGAGCATATGGTTCATGTTATGCCCGACGACGAGCAGCGTTCGTCTCGAGAGATTTGGTAGACTTCAGCCACCCCATTTCAGCAGGCGCCGAGGGCGAGGATGCCCGTGGTTTCTTGGACATGTTGTCGAGGATGTTGCGAATGGCCGGTATTCTCGAGTCCGACGGAGTTTCATTTACTACCTTTCGCCCACCGGTCCCGCATTTTATCGGCGGGAAGAGCTCGAGAGGCGTAGGCTCGCCGGAGCAGCGACCTCTCACATGGCAGCAGCTTTCTACTCTCTTTCTCGAGAAATATGTACCTCGGCCTCGTCGCGAGGAGCCTACGTCGCCGCCCGAGTGGTTGGTTCAGTGGCGACATGTATGTGACCTAGTATGAGCTCAGATTCACACAGCTGGCTAGGCATGCCACATGGATGATCCCTAATGATAGGGAGAGGATCGGGAGGTTCATTGATGGCCTCAACTACTCTATCCGCATTCTTATGACCAGAGAGAGAGTTTTGTCATCATCATTTGAGCAGGTTGTTGATATGGCACGCTCCATTGAGGCGGATCGTCGCCGAGAGAGAGAGGAGCGGGAGGCCAAGAGGCCTCGTGGTTCTGGCAGTTTCAGTGGTGCTCCATCTATAGGGCATTCCCAGCAGAGCAGAGGTCGCTCATCTAGACCTTCTCATTCAGGCCGCCCAGAGCAGAGCGGAGGTTCTTATGGTCGTGGTCGACAGGGGTTTCAGCAGGGTCAGTCATCACTTAGTGCCCTCCCAGCCCAGTGGTGCAAGACCTACTTCATCAGCCCCGTGTTCTTCTCGCAGCCGAGGGGTTCCCTTCGGGCCCCTTCTCCAGCACCAGGTGCATGTTATGAGTGTGGTGAGTTTGGCCACATGAGGAGACAGTGCCCTCGACTCCGTAGGGACAGAACTCAGCAGAGGGATCAGCCCTCATCTTCAGCACCATCTCAGTCTAGTAGAGGTGGAGGTCAGTCTTCTCGTGGTCGCCCCAGGGGCGAGGAGAGATCTGGTGGAGGCCAGGCACGTTTCTATGCACTTCCCGACAGGCGTGATGCAGTTGCCTCCGATGCAGTGATTACAGGTATCATTTCTGTCTGTCACAGAGATGCCTCTGTTCTATTTGATCCAGGGTCCATATATTCTTACGTGTCCTCTTACTTTGCACATAACTTGGGTGCGACTCGTAGTAGTCTTGATTTACCTGTTCATGTATCCACCCCCGTGGGTGATACGATCGTTGTGGATCATGTCTATAGATCCTGTGTTATATCTATTGGGGGTCTGGAGACCCAGGCACATTTGTTATTGTTGGGGATGGTGGACTTTGATGTTATATTGGGTATGGACTGGTTGTCTCCGTACCATGCTATATTGGACTGTCATGCTAAGACAGTTACGTTGGCCATTCCTGGTATTTCTCAGATCGAGTGGCGGGTTCGACCGATTTCGTCCCTAGCCGTGTTATTTCATTCTTAAAAGCTCAGAAGATGGTTGAAAAAGGGTGATTATCGTACTTAGCTTTTGTGAGATATGTGGGAGCTGAGTCTCCTAGCATTGATTACGTACCTGTTGTGAGGGACTTCCCAGATGTATTCCCCTCAGACCTGCCGGGCATGCCGCCGGACAGGGATATTGATTTTGGCATTGACTTGGTGCCGGGCACTCAGCCCATATCCGTTCCTCCTTATCGGATGGCACCAGTTGAGTTGAAAGAACTGAAAGAGCAGCTTCAAGAGCTCCTGGATAAGGGTTTCATCCGTCCTAGTGTGTCCCCGTCGGGTGCACCGGTATTATTTGTTAAAAAGAAAGATGGTTCCATGCGAATGTGTATTGATTATAGGCAATTGAACAAAGTGACAATGAAGAACAAGTACCCTCTACCGCGCATAGATGATTTGTTTGATCAGTTATAGGGTGCGAGGGTGTTTTCTAAGATCGATCTTCGTTCAGGCGATCATCAGCTGAAGATCAGGGACTCGGATATTATGAAGACCGCATTCAGGACCCGATATGGTCACTATGAGTTTCTTGTGATGTCGTTTGGGCTGACCAACGCCCCAGCAGCATTTATGCATCTGATGAACAGTGTATTCAGGCCTTATTTGGATTCATTTGTGATTGTGTTCATTGATGACATTCTAGTCTTCTCCCGTAGTCAGGAGAAGCATGCCCATCATTTGAGTATTGTGTTACAGAGATTGAGGGAGGAGAAGCTATATGCTAAATTCTCCAAGTGCGAGTTTTGGCTCGAGTCCGTAGCATTTCCGGGGCATGTGGTGTCTCGTGATGGTATTCAGGTTGATCCAAAGAAGATAGAGGCGGTGCAGAGTTGGCCTAGACCGTTCTCAGCTACAGAGATCAGGAGTTTTCTTGGTTTGGCGGGATATTATCGCCGGTTTGTTCAGGGATTTTCATCCATTGCTTCTTCATTGACTAAATTAACCCAGAAGGGTGCACCATTCGTGTGGTCGGATGAGTGCGAGGAGAGCTTTCAGAAGCTCAAGACAGCTTTGACCACAGCTCCAGTGTTAGTATTGCCATCAGCTTCAGGTTCATATACCGTTTATTGCGATGCCTCGAGAGTGGGGATAGGTTGTGTGTTGATGCAGGAAGGTAAGGTAATTGCTTATGCTTCTCGGCAGTTGAAGCCAGATGAGAAGAACTATCCCGTTCATGACTTGGAGCTAGCCGCCATTGTTCATGCATTGAAGATTTGGAGGCACTATTTGTATGGTTGTGTCTTGTGAGGTGTATACCGACCATCGTAGTCTCCAGCACTTGTTCAAACAGAAAGACCTTAATTTGAGACAGCGGAGATGGCTTGAGTTGCTGAAGGATTATGACATTACTATGTTATATCATCCGGGGAAGGCCAATGTGGTGGCCGATGCTTTGAGCCGGAAGGCGGTCAGCATGGGGAGCTTGGCATATATTCCAGCTGAGGAGAGACCATTTGCTTATGATGTTCAGGTGCTAGCCAATCGGCTAGTGAGGTTAGATATTTCGGAGCCCAGCCGGGTATTGGCTTGTGTTGTATCTCGGTCATCTCTATATGATCGTATTCGTGAGCGCCAGCGTGATGATCCACATTTGGTTGTCCTTAGGGATAGAGTTCAGCATGATGATGCTAGAGATGTCACCATTGATAGTGACGGCGTATTGAGGATGCAGGGCCGGATATGTGTGCCCAATGTTGATGGCCTTCGTGAGTTGATTCTGGAGGAGGCCCATAGCTCGCGGTATTCTATCCATCCAGGAGCCGCGAAGATGTATCAAGATTTGAAACAGCACTATTGGTGGAGAAAGATGAAGATGGACATTGTCAGACATGTAGCACGGTGCCTCAATTGTCAGCAGGTTAAGTACGAGCATCAGAGGCCCGGTGGCGTATTTCAGCGCATTGATATTCCTGAGTGGAAATGGGAGAAGATCACCATGGATTTTGTTACTGGACTCCCTCGGACAGCAAGGAAGTTCAATTCTGTTTGGGTGATTGTGGATGGGCTGACCAAGTCAGCTCACTTTATTCCAGTTAGTACTACCTACTCATCGGAGCGGTTGGCAGCGATCTTTAATCGGGAGATTGTTCGGTAGCATGGAGTCCCAGTGTCTATCATATCCGACAGGGGTACTCAGTTCACTTCTCAGTTATGGAGAGCATTTCAGCAAGAGATGGGTACGCGGGTTGAGTTGAGCACCGCATTTCACCCCCAGACAGGCGGGCAGTCTGAGCGCACTATTCAGATTCTGGAGGATATGTTGCAAGCATGTGTGATTGACTTTGGTGGTTCGTGGGATAAGTTCTTACCACTTGCTTAGTTTTCCTGCAACAATAGTTATCAGTCGAGTATTTAGATGGCCCCGTACGAGGCATTGTATGGCGGACGGTGTAGATCCCCCGTGGGATGGTTTGAGCCTAGCGAGGATAGAATGATAGGGACTGAGTTAGTCCAGGATGCTCCGGATAGAGCAAAGTTGATCCAGGAGAGGCTTCGCACAGCCCGGTCTCGCCAGAAGAGTTATGCGGACCGTAGAGTTCGAGAGTTGTCTTTCATGGTTGGTGACAGAGTATTGTTGAAGGTTTCACCTATGAAAGGTGTCATGAGGTTTGGGAAGAAAGGAAAGTTGAGTCCTAGGTACATTGGTCCTTTTGAGATACTCAGGAGGGTTGGAGAGGTGGCATATGAGTTAGCCTTGCCGCCCAGCTTATCCAGCGTCCATCCAGTATTCCATGTGTCTATGCTCCGAAAGTACATTGGAGATCCGTCTCATTTATTAGATTTCATCACCATTCAGCTTGATGGTGATCTATCCTATGATGTGGAGCCTATTGCTATTTTGGGTCGTCAGGTGAGAAAATTGAGGTCCAAGGAGATTGCATCGGTTAAGATTCAGTGGAGAGGTCGACCCGTGGAGGAGGCCACTTGGGAGATCGAGCGGGAGATACGGAGCAGATATCCTCACTTGTTTGAGACTTCAAGTATGATTCTTGACCCGCTCGAGGTCGAGCGTTTGCTTAAGAGGGGTAGAATGTGACGACCCGACCCGTCGTCACGAGAATTACCACCCCATTATGTTGTAAATACATGTTTTATGATTTTATATCAGTGTTAGAGTCTATCGGGTGAGCTAGGAGTGAATTGGATTGGAAATGAGGCATATAGCCTTTGTGAAGGAAACTTGAATAAGGAAAGTCAACCCGGAGTTGACTATTTGTTTAGGGGGCTCGGAATCGGATTCTGATGATTCGGTTAGTTCCGGGAGGTGATTTGTGACTTAGGGGAGCGATCGGAATTGAATTTGGAGGCCCGATGTAGAAATAGGCTTGAATTGGCTAAGGTTGAATTTTGGCGAAATCCGAACGGTAGGTGAGATTTTGATCCGGGGTCGGAATGGAATTCTGATAGTTGCAGTAGCTCCGTTAGGTTATTTTGGATGTGCCTGCAAAATTTCAGGTCATTCGGACGTTGTTTAGTCGGGTTTTTGATTGATTGTGTAATTCGGAATGTTTTAAGGAATTTAGGTTTGAATTCGATGCGAATTATGGGTTTTGATGTTGTTAGACATGTTTTGAGGATTTGAGCAAGTTCGAATAAGGTATTAAGATGTGTTGGTGTGTTTGGATGAGGTCCCGGGGGCCTCGGGGTGTTTTCGGATGGCTAAACGGGAGAAAATGTGGAAAAATTGCAGACTTGTGTTCTGGTTCTGTTGTTTTCGCTCCTGCGGGAATGGGGGCGCAGGAGCGAGTCCGCAAAAGCGGACGAGGGGGCGCAGGAGCGCTTGGCATCGCAGAAGCGGAATCTTTTCCGCTGAAGCAGCATCGCTGGTGCGAGTGGGTGACCGCAGAAGCGGACTTGATGAGTAAGGGGAAAGTCCGCCGAAGCGGATTCTTGACCGTATAGGCGAGTCCGCAGGAGCGGACTCTCGATCGCAGAGGCGGAAAGGACCGCAGGGGCAGAAGAAATTCCGCAGAAGCGGACGCGCAGGGGCGGTCCATGGATCGCAGGAGCGGGATTGGCCAAATAGGCCTAGGTTCGCAGAAGCGACCAATTGGTCGCAGAAGCGGTTCCGCAGGGGCGGAAAATGGTCCGCAGAAGCGAAAATCGCTGTGAATTAATTGTATCAGAAGTTAGAAAATTTCAGAAACATTTCACACATTTGGGTCTCGGCTTTAGAGGCGATTTGGGCGATTTTGAAGAGAAACTCAAGGGAAATCATCATGTAATCAACTATGGACTTAAACTATGATTAGTATTGGTAATATTATGCAATTATATCATGAAAATGGAGGAATTTGGGGTAATTTATGGAGGATTTAGCCCTAGGCTTGAACTTTAGAAAATCAAGGTTTTGAATGGGCAAACGGAGTCCGAATTTGGTAAAATTGATATGCTTAGACTCGTATTGAGATGAGTGTTCCGAATATGTGACTTTCGTGATTTTTTGGAATGTGGGCCCGGAGCTCGGGTTTTGACAACTTTGGGAATTTTGATGTAAATTGAGTTGTATTGATCGGGTGTCGTCCCATTGGCCTAATTAGTTGTGTTTCTACCGTATTTGATCGTATTCTACGCGTGCGAGCTTGATTCTCGTGGCAAGTGGCATCACGGAGTAGTCGTCGTGCCGTATCGAGGCGAGTAATAGATGCGGGTGATGACCAGCCGGGTTTGAAAACCCAATATACCACTTTGCGACGCCGTATAGCGGCGAGACACGTACTCTCACGTGAGTGCGGGGTCGATTGTGATCGGGGACTATGGCTTAGTCCGACTTGTTGATACTGTGTTATGATATTAGGCTATTCTCGAGCCGTCGAACCTCCTTCTCGGATGGTTGCATATTATATATTGTGATAATGGCCACTCTGGAGCCGAGGAACCCCCTTCTTGGGCGGTTGAGTATACTTGTGGGCCGTGAGCCAGTTATTGGATCCCGCGAGGATCGTTATCATTGTCTTATCATATTGACATGTTAGTTACTACCAATCCGTAGCTATTTCTGTTATCATGCTATTTCCAATCTCTGGAACTTGATATTACTGTTTTCAACTGAAAAATGATAAAAGATGTTTTCAAAAACTACTTTTGAGCCTGCGAGGCTGTATTTGCATATTAGCTGACTGGTAGTGGATCGGGCTGCGCGCCGCAGCAGATATATGTTGGATCGGACTACACGCCGCAATAATATTGTGCTTGGGCTGTAGGAGCCCCTCCGGAGTCTGAACCCCCACAGTGAGCACGGGTACCCAAATTGGATCGGGCTACGCACCGTAGCGGTCATATCATGCATTGCATTGCATTTAGCTACATCTGCTAGCTGTTATACTGTTTTGCCGGTACTTATTGGTACAGGTACAATTGATATTGATTCTGTGACAGGGTATTAGAATACAGCTTTACATAGTGCTTTATTGCGGATTTCTTATCTGCGCTGTCTTACCCTTGTTTATTACCACTGAGTCTGGCAGTACTCATTTTACTCCCTGCACCTTGTGTGCAGATCCAGGTATCTCTCAGCAGTGATCCAGTAGCTGTGCGAGGCGACATTTGTGGATATTCGAGGTAGCTGCAGAGTCCGCAGGACCCGATATTCCTCCTCACCGTCTCTTGATTTTGTATTAACTTTTCTTTCCGTACTTGGTATCTTGTAAACCTTATACACTCATGTTCAGTAGAGGCTCATGACTCTTGACCCTTGGTCTATCTATGGGAGTTGATGTATTATGGGACTTGGTTCCCCGTTTTCGTTATATGTATCGCTGTTATTTCGTAAATTAATATGCTTAAACGGGCTAAAGAGAGCTTCTAGCTCCGTGGTTGATATTGATTGGTCAGGCTGGCTTAGCAATGTGCTGGGCGCCATCAAGATCGGATTTGGGGTCGTGACAGCCTACCACAAGATATAACTTAATGTTACAGTTGCGAGCAGGTGGTACACCTACCACGAGATATGAAAAGAAAAAGGAATTGAGACATGAAAGTAAGATTTAATTCTGTTGACTAGATTACTCTGGATATTATGAGTTATCGACTGTTATTTCAGAGCAGAGTATTTTCTTATAAATGTTTTGTACATGTATATATATTGCAACTGTACAGGTTTATGTTGGTGACTGGCCTTAGTCTTGTCACTATTTCGCTGGGATAGGCCAGGCACTTACCAGCACATGGGGTCGGTTGTGCTGATACTACACTCTGCGCTCTTTTTGCGTGGATACAGTTTACGGACAGCAGGAGCGGCAGTAGCGATTGTGGATATTCCGATCACTGAGACTAGGAGGTAGCCTTGTAGGTATCCGCAGGACCCGTTGTCTCTTCTATCTATGTATTTCATTCCGTTATCTCATGTATTCGAGATAAACAGCTATTATTTCTTTCAGACAATTGTGTGTATCATTCTTAGAAGTTCGTGAGTATTGTGACACCAGTCTTGGGTAGTGTATCATGTTGGGTTTCTTTATCATATTTGATAAGATTGACTAAGTCTTCCGCTAAGTTTGATTTTTCCGCTGTAATTTATATGTTTTTAATTTTAAAGTCTTAATAAGAGTTGTAACTAATGGAATTGTAAGTAATATTTGGGTTGCCTAGCTTCCACTAGTAGGCGCCATCATGACTCCCGATGGTGGGAAATCCGGGTCGTGACAGTAACGACGGGCCAGGTCGTTACAGTGATGCCGTACACTTTATTTGCTTATTTTTTGAGGATGAGAGTAAAAGCACGAAGGGTGATGCCGTGCAACTACTTGCTATTCCTTGACTTGATATTACTTGTTTTTCCATTATACTTTGTTTTCCCTTGTGGACTTATTAACTATTGTCAATTGTTGAGTTCATTTGAGATATTCCTTATTGCGTTATTAATTGGTTATTTCTCGTTATTTTGTGGTATACATATATAAAGAACTGCACAAGTTTATGTGGGTGTCTGGTCCTAGGCTTGTCACTAGTTCGCCGGGATAGGCCAGGCACTTACCAGCACATGGGGTCGGTTGTGCTGATATTACACTTCTGTGCATTTTTGCACAGGTCCAGGTTTCGATCAGGAGCAGCAGCAGTAGATCTTTTGTGTGGGAGTTGATCATATTTGAGACCGAGGTAGCTTGCGGACGTCCGCAGGCCCGGCGTCTCTCTCTCTTTACTTATGTTACTAGTTGTAGTCTCTTTGTTCCGAGACAAACAGATTATGTTATATTTCTTTCAGACTTTTATGTGTAGTATTCGGTAGTAGTTCGTGAGTTGGTGACTCCACGTCTTGGGTAGAGGATATCAGTATGACTTTACCTTGAAACTGGTTATTTCTATTTCGATAAAGTCTTCCGCACTTATTTAATCAAAGTTATAGTTTTGTTGATAAATTAAATATGAAATATTATTAAAAACAGGATAGTATGAATACAGTGGCTTGCCTAGCTACCACGAGTAGGCGCCATCATGATCCCGATGTTGGGGGAAATCCGGGTCGTGATAAATGCTATAAAAAATAATTTGAGCAAGTTTGCCATGGAAGTATGCTGTAAGTAATAACCTAGGCTAAGTCACTCCTAATGGGAAACCGGTGAGGCGAGGAGATGCCGTTTAAGGGAGTACCGCAGTTGAGGACATTGCTAGGGTAAATGATTAGAGCAAATGGCCATGGTAGTGACCAGAAAAATTGTTTTTTATATCTTATTATTACATGATGAATATGATAGTAAAGTAAGAAGATTAGAAGGAATACCATAAGAATAATAGCGATACATAAAATAATGATAACATACCTACTAGACGAAATGGCAGATAATTATAAGATATTAATCTTTTATGTACTTAGAAAGATAACCGAACCTGAAATTAGAAAAAATATATGGAATCAGATTCAAGAATATGAAAATCTAGTTTTAACAGAAATAATTAACCAAGAATGGAGTAAAGAACTAGAAGAACTAGAAGAAGCCTATAATAATGACGAACTAGAAAGAGTATATAATTATGACTACACTAATATATGGGATTCAGGACCCGAAACAGACTAAGATATGATAAATTACGAATATTTAAATTATTGGACAGAAACTATGCTTAAAATAGCTAAAACCGAACAAAATATGAAAAATAATTTAGATAATTATATGCAAACTAAGAAAATCACACACATAGAGTCACTAAATAAAAATATAGAAAAATTATTGTTATTAAAAACTTTAGCTAAAGAAAATTATAATTTAGCATTTAACCAGCAATGAATCAAAAATCTAATCAATTACCAACATAGTTAGTAACTAATCAATCTAAACAACTTATAACAGAGCTAATCGGAGCTATACCCGACCCCGGGTACATCTACCCTGCTGGAGCATGATCTGATGCACTCTGCCATGCAGTTTGTGACATTTTTCTGACATAGTCCATAACACATTAGTCTAGACAACCTGGCTTATGACAACCAGTCTGCAATCATATATCATTATTCAAATTCATCATATCAAGCTAAGAGCTAAACAGTGCTAATACACACGATATACAACCATTGCATAGGCGGATTACGAGAACTTCCAGACTCTAACACATGTATTACATATGGATCACTATGCCTGATCCCACACTCCACCGTACGATTACATAACACACATCAAGCATCTATTCATACCTCGAAAGCCATTCGAAAATTTCACTATGCCATCAACGACTCAATTATTACAGTCGATCCCACAAGAGAATACCACCATACCACTGGATATCATCAGTTTACATTACCTTGTCCTTTTTGGATCATATTCCCTGCCAAGTTAATAGAATAGCAGTACCATTTTCTTAAATTATTAGAAAGATCGATTCTTAATTCACCTGCAGCTGTCCGCGCTGCTCAATAATTTTTATTGACTTCTCATATATTATGAACCGATCTCAAAACCTAGAATATACCATTATCAACTTTCCATAACACATCGTGTATACCATATCACACTAAGACAACATGGAAATTCATATCCCTTTCCTCCGCCTCACATCGGCGCACTCAACTAGTCAAGGACTTTCGTGATTCCATATAGAAGAAAACTCATTACACATTTCACGCTTCGTATACCGACATGAGTATACTCATTTTCAAACCATGATAAAACACGTCACAAACTCTTCATTCCCATTCGTTGCCTAAGTTTAACTGCCAGGACTGAGTCCTTATACCCATATCAAGTTACACAACTGCCAGCACTCAAGAGCTTTGCTGCACAATGTCTGCAAGACTCATTACTTTAACCACAAACCAGGAATCAATCGTATTCCTTTTTATACCATTCTGGTTTATTAACAAGTTGTTCCATTTACCCAGTTTCCTTTCTGATTCATCTCTAATTTCATATCAGTCTTTACTGTAGTACGACAATGCCTCAACCCTTTTTACCACACAAGTCTCGTACACAAGGCCGCACGGTCTAAGACCCATAGGCCACTGAATACTCTCTCAGTGTTCCCAGAAGTACCACATTCTACCACACTTTATTTTGGATGAACTTCCCATGATTTTTAAATTGTTATCATTACTTCCCAATACGGATACGTAGAATCCCATCATTCACATGATATAACACAAGCCTTGATCTTTTCTAATGAAACCGCCATCTTTAGCCACACACATAATCTTAAGGCATCTGACTGTTACAAGCAAAATCTTGAACACCGTAAAACCATTCTCGGACATCATTCACCCTTATTAAGATGTAACTCAATTGTCCTATTGAGTAGAAACATGATTATTTACAGGTACAATTCGCTATCTTTCTTTTCTATACATCGAACATTCTCTACCAACAGTAGTTCAAAACATCCTAGTATTTCTTCACATCTACGAAGCGCCATAACCTTGTCAGAATTTTCCCAACATACTTATAGACAGAATCAACATAGCACACAATAGTGCAATCATTTAATCAATAGCAACCTCCCCAACTTAGCTCGAAACCATATATCAAAGCACGTTTAACCGCTCATAGCATTCTTTACTCAAATGATGCAACAAAGTTCTAGTTAGATTAAACTCAAGTCATTTACAAGCTTCGGCGGAGGTTCGAATCATCAGAAATATTAATTCTTTTGCAATTCTTGCATTCATTCACACACAACAGTTACACCCACTCTTTAGGTGACAAAAATCTTTTCTAAGTCCCAAATTTTCCAAAAATTTTGGCAGAGCTTCCTTTGTAAATTGGCCTATCCACCTGCCAGAGAATCACCAAACCATTCTAACAATACTTCCACAACTCAACAAGATATCACAATGTATTTCAACAACATTAAATCTCAATACTACACGAATCATATTATCACAATTTATACTTGAACCTACGCTGTATCTGCTCGAATCATAACACATATCAATTACCTTTCATTTACACATGAGGATCAACCCTCCTACTTCTTCTCAATTTAGCATTTCATCATGATACCTTCCACCAGGATACACATAGCAAAGTCACTTTAGTCTTCCTGAGTTTAAACTCGTTCCACTACACATAGTGCACTTTACATTTCCGCTAAGAGGCAATGAACATATTTCTCACGCCCATAACTAGGGCTACATATCAAATCACAACAAGAACTGAATACCTTACAGCTCTCCCATTATCAAACTGCCATTTGCACAATAAAGATCAATACCGATCGTATGAACTTCATAATACCAACTCGCGAAATTAGCCTTGGTGCTCAAGCCATAGACAAGGATCTGGCCTCGAGTCCTCCCGACTGGCCCAACATGAACTCACGGAGATTATATCTCGCCCCTCAATCGGGGAATTGCAAGCCATAAGTAAATTATATTACTGAGCGCTCGATGCGAGCACAGACGTGCGGAAGGAATTTCAAAATTATATTGTGATGACCCGGCCCGTTGTCACAAGAATTACCACCCCGTTATGTTGTAATTACATGTTTTATGCCTTTATATCAGTTTTAGAACCTATCGGGTGAGTTAGGAGTGAATTGAATTGAAAATGAAGCAAATAGCATGTTTGAAGGAAGTTTGAATATGGAACAGTCAACCTAGAGTTGACTATCGAGTTAGAGTGCTCAGAATCAGATTCTGATGATTCGAGTAGTTTTGGGGGATCATTTATGACTTAGGAGAGCAATCGGAATTGAATTTGGAGATCCGGTGTAGAAATAAGCTTGAATTGGCTAAGGTTGAATTTTGGCGAAATCCGATCGATAGGTGAGATTTTGATCCGGGAGTCGGAATGGAATTCCGACAATTTCTGTAGCTTCATTATGTGATTTTGGATATGCCTGCAAATTTTCAGGTCATTCGGACGTCGTTTGGTCGGGTTTTGATCGAATGTTAGTTTCGGAAGTTCTGAATAAACTTAGGCTTGAATCTGTGTGTAATGGGTGATTTTGATGTTTACGATGGTGTTTTTATGTTACGAGCAAGTTTGAATGAGTTAATGTGATGTATTGGTGGCTTTGCTTGAGGTCCCGGGGGTCTCGGGATCATTCCGGATGCCTAACTGGCAAGTTTTGATCATGAAGTTACTGCAGAAAATTACAGACAGTGATTGCTCTATGCGATCGCATAGAGTCATTGCGATCGCATAACCAGTGCTGCGATCGCAGAGAAGAAAAGATGAGGCCTGGAAAGTTGTGCTAAGCGAACGCGGAGGTGCATTGCGATCACATAGAAGGGCAAATTGGCAGGAAAATTTAACTCTATGCGATCGCATAGGGCCATTGCGATCGCATGGAAGGAATGGTCTGGCAGTGAAATTAAAACCAGAACAGAACCAGTCGCGGGTATTCATCGGAGCCCTAGAGAGAAGAAATCACGGGAAAACGCTGGGAAATCATCGGGTATTCATCGGAGGTAAGTTTCTTTACTCAAAAACACCATTTTATGGTAGAATTAACATCAATCTTCATGAATTTGGGTAGAAATTGTGAAGGATTGTGGCCTAGATATTGAAAACAAAAATTTGGGTTTGAAAGGCCAATCGAACTCCGATTTTGGTATATTTTATATGTATGGACTCGTGGCGAGACGAGGGTTCTGGAAATATGAGTTTCGAAGTTTTTCGAGATGTGGGCCCGGGGCTCGGGTTTTGCAAATTTCGTGATTTTTGATATTTTTCGAGTTCTTTCGATTATGTTATGTTCCATTAACCTATTTTGAGATATTTGTGCAGATTTGTGCTAGTTTTAACGTGCATGGATGCCGGTTCGAGGAGCTAAGGCGTCGCGGGCATGTGCTTTCGTCGGTTTGAGGTGGGTAATACTTGTAAATGATGTCCTGAGGGTAAGTAAACCCCGGACTTGCACATCTTAGTGTTGTGTTGAGGTGACTTGCACGCCGGATAACGGGCGTGGGGTAGAGCACCATTGGGGATTGTGACTTGGTCCGTCCCGCGTATTAAATAATAACACCTAATTGTTGAAATGAATTGGACTAATTGTCATGTTTGGACTTCGTGCCAATTATCTGAATCCTTCAGGGATTGGTATCATTGTTTTGATAACACTGTGCATATTTTATTCTAAATTCAAGGTTTAAAATGGTATTTTGCTATTAAGCATTTTTATAAGGTTATGAAAAACTTGAACAAGGTCGTAATAACATTTTTAGCTGTGACTAATATGATATTGTTGCCCGTAGGGCTTTCTTGATTATTTGTTAGACTGATTGGGCCGAAGGCCATATGTTAGGGCATGACATTTCATACGAGCATATGCATACACATGCATGGATCGGACTGCACGCCGCAGTGGTATACGGATTGGGTTGCGCGCCGCAGCAGGTGTGATATTAATAGTGTGCTTGGGCTGTAGGAGCCCCTCCGGAGTCTGAACCCCCACAATGAGCGCCTTTGCATGGATCGGGTTGTACACCACAGTGTCATATGCATTGCATGGCATACATACATTGGTTTACTTGTACTACGTGGCATAACATTTAGCACTCATACATTACCGGCATACATACATTATCTGCCTTATTGACCAAAACCCCTGGTGGAAATTGTTACGGAGTGCTGAGCCCAAGGGGCTCATTTGAGTGCAGACTTGCACCATTTGAGGTTGTACCCAGGTATTGATATGTTATAATGAAAGAAAGAGAAGTTAAAAAGAGATTTCTAGATAATCTTCTCAAATATGTTATAAAGGATTACCCTGAAAGTGTATTTCAAATTAAATGATAATTTGGTAAGTTTATAGCATGAGATAGTGCTTTGTGTGGTTTTCTTTTCCTCAGCATCATTTACTTTTACCGCTGAGTTGGAAGTACTCACTCGACTCCCTGCACCGTTTGTGCAAATTCAGGTACCTGGAGGTGTCCGATTCTAACGCGGCTCGTGAGTGCTTTTGGAGAGTCGAGGTAGCCGCCAGCTGTTCGCAGGACCTCGATTCTCCAGCCTTGTCTATATTTTTGTTCCGACCATCCCACACTTGTGTACAGCTTATATTCACTATTTACACTTTGTATACTCGTAGAGGCTCATGACTCTCGACCCTTCTGGCCTATGGGAGTTGGCACGTGTCGGGACTTGGTTCCCTCGTTTTCGATATATCTATCACCGTTGAATTATTCCGTTATGCTTAAATTGGATAAAGTGAGCTTATGGCTCCGTGATTGTTGTTATTTGGTCAGGCTGGCCTAGTAGTGTGCTGGGCGCCATCACGACCGGATTTGGGGTCATGACGAGTTGGTATCAGAGCCTACGTTATTAGGTCTCACGAGTCATGAGCTGGTTTAGTAGAGTCTCACGGATCGGCACGGAGACGTCTGTACTTATCCTCGGGAGGCTGCAGAACCTTTAGGAAAAATTCCACATTCTTGGAATTCTTATCGTGCGTACTTGATGCAGCTTGAGATATAATTTTTGAAACTCCTTCCGTACGTCTTAGTACGCTTCGAGCGCTCAGTAATATAATTGACTTATGGCTTGCGATTCCCCGGTCGAGGGGCAAGATATAATCTCCGTGAATTTATGTTGGGCCAGTCGGGAGGACTCGAGGCCAGATCCTTGTCTATGGCTTGAGCACCAAGGTACTAATTTCGCGAGCCGGTATTATGAAGTCCATACGATCGGTATTGATCTTTATTGTGATTTGATATGTAGCCCTAGCTATGGGCGTGAGAAATATTTCCATCGCCTCTTAATTGGAAGGAAAAGTGCCTTATGTGTAGTGGAACGAGTTCAAACTCAGGAAGACTAAAATGATTATGCTATGTGTATCCTGGTGGAAGGTATTGTGCTGAAATGCTAAATTGAGGCGGGGTAGGTGGATTGATTCTCATGTGTAATTGAAAGGTAGTTGATATGTGTTATGATTCGAGCAGGTACAACGCATGTTCATGTACCAATTATGATAATATGAATTGTGTAGTATTGAGATTTAATGTTGTTGAAATACATTGTGATGTCTTGTTGAGCTGTGAATGTATTGCTAGGATGGTTTTGGTGATTCTCTGGCAGGTGGATAGGTCAATTTACAAAGGAAACTCTGCCAAAATTTTTGGAAAATTTGGGACTTAGAAAAGATTTTTGTCACCTAAAGAGTGGGCTTAACTGTTGTGTGTGAATGAATGCAAGAATTCCAAAAGAGTTAATATTTTTGATGATTCGAATCTCCGCCGAAGCTTGTAAATGACTTGAGTTTAATCTAACTAGAACATTGTGGCACCATTTGAGTAAGAATTCTATGAGTGGCTAAAAGTGCTTAGATGTATGGCTCCAAGCCAAGTTGGGGAGGTTGTTATTGATTAATTGATGGCATTATTGTGTGCTATGTTGGTTCTGTCTCTAGGTATGATGGGAAATCTTGATAAAGGTTATGATGCTTCGTAGATGTATAGAAATACTAGGATGTTTTGAACTAATGTTGGTAATGAATGTTTCGCGTATAGAAAGGAGAAATAGCTAATTGTATATGTATGTAATCATGTTTTGCGGTGTCAGAGTTCTAGCAAGGCACGAGTAGTTCTATTCAATAAGACAGTTGAATTGCAGCTGAACAAGGGTGAATGACGCCCGAGAATTTGTTTACGGTGTTCAAGATTTTGCTTGTAAGAGTCAAGTGTCTTAAGATTGTGCATGTGGCTAAAGACGGTGGTTTCGTTAGAAGAGATCAAGACTTGTGTTATATTGTGTGAATGATGGGATTCTATGTAACCGTATTGGAAAGCAATGATAACGAATTCAAATCACAGGAAGTTCTTCGAAATAAAGTATTGTAGAATATGGTCCTTCTGGGAAACATTGAGAGAGTATTCAGTGGCCTATGGGTCTTAGATGGTGTGGTCTTATGTTCGAGTCTCGTGTGGTAACACGAGTTGATGTGTTATGGTGCTACAGTAAAGGCTAATATTAAATTAAAGATGAATAAGAAAGGAAACTGGGTAAATGGAACAACTTGTTAATAAACCGAAACGGTATGATGAGGAATACGATTAATTCCTGGTATATGTTTGAAGTAATGAGTCTCGCAGATATTGTGCAACAAAGCTTTTGAGTGCTGGCAGTTGTGTAACTCGAGATGGGTATAAGGACTCAGTTTTGGCAGTTTAACTTATGCAACGTAATTGGAAGAAAGAGTTGTGATGTGTTTTAACGTGGTTTGAGAAATGAGCGTATTTCCTGTTGGTATGCAAAGCTTGGAATGTGTAATGAGTTTTCTCTATATGGGATCATGAAAGTCCTTGACTAGTGGAGTGCGCCGATGTTGAGGCGGAGGAAAGGGATATGAATTTCCATGTTGTCTTAGTGTGATATGGTATACACGACGTGTTATGGAAAGTTGATAATGGTATATTCTAGGTTTTGAGATCAGTTCATAATATATGGGAAGTCAATAAAATTATTGAGCAGCGCGGACAGTTGCAGGTGATTTAAGAATCGATCTTTCTGATGATTTAAGAAAATGGTACTGCTATTCTAGTAATTTGGCAGGGAATATGGTCCAAAAAGGGCTAGGTAATATAAACGGATAATATTTAGTGGTGTGGTGGTATCCTCTTGTTAGATTGACATTGATGATTGAGTTGTAAGTGGCATAAGGAAATTTCTGAATGGCTTTCGTAGTATGAATGGACGCTTGATATGCGTTATGTATTCGTATGATGGAATACGGAATCAGGCATATTGATTCATGTGTTATATATGTGTAGGAGACTTGAAGTTCTCTTTAATCCGCCTGTGCAGTGGTTGTATATCGTGTGCATCGGCACCGTTTTGTGAATTATTGGAAGTCGGAAGCCCTAGAGGCTCTCTCTTAACTTGGTAAGACGAATTCGGACTATGATACTTGATTGCTGACTAGTTGTCATGGGTCAGGTTGCCTAGACTAATGTGATATGGAATATGTCAGAAAATGGCACAAATTGCGTAGCAGAGTGCATCATAGTATGCTCCAGCAGGGTAGTTGTACCCAGGACCAGCGGGCGGCTGGTAGGTAATGCTTTGTCAGTTGGGTCTTCATGGTGGATATCAGTGCAGAGGTCTCTACCATTGATTCGGCTCCGGTATTGAGGAACTTTGTAGGATGCGTTTCTTGTGGTCGAGCTTGAGGCTATATATATGTTTATTGTAATGAGCGCGTGGATCGGGTGGCACACCGCCACGGGTTATTTGGATCGGGTGGCACGCCGCCACAGGTATGGTATTTGGATCGGGTGGCACGCCGCCACGGTATGTCATTGGAGCGGGTTGCCCGCGGTAACAGAATATTGTGAAAATATAGTTAGTTATATGCTACTGGGTATACAATACTTCCCCACTTCTGAGGAAAAGTCCGTTTTGAGTATCGCTTGGCAAATGGCATGTCGGTTGTGTCCTTTCAGGATTTGATAGCATACGTTAATTGTTTCACCGCAGGTGAGGTTGATTGCGTGGGTTCAAGACCTAGATCTGTGCGTGCCTGACCGTTTTGAGCTTAGTGGCTTGAGGTGCTTCATGAGTAATAACGTTGGGATAGAATCACGAATCGTGGCAAGGCCACGTGATGTTATGACCTCTCGAGGAGGATTCATGTACTCTATTTCTATAATGCGAGACGCGATCTCAGTTCTATGTTATGATGACACAGAGGAATTGAATTGCAGCTCTTTTGCTGGAGACAGTTATCATGATTTGAGCTGTCATGATTCGAGTGTGTTCAGACATTTCTATTGGAGCCTATGTTGTGCTCGTCGTGGCTTAGGCCGGTGTTGAGGTGTCTTATCACCAGTGCGGTGTGTTATAATCGAAATGACCGTTGGAGTTATTAATGAATACGAGCATATTGGATCTTAGCTTGTTAGAAAGGTAAAAATTGAGGTTTGGCTCCGAAACCTATCGTGGTATGAGTTTTAAAAAGGGAAATAGATTTACGAATGGTTAACCTGAGAGATGGGTTCGGTATATCGCGTGCTTCAGCTGCCGTGGGCAGGATACGGAGGTGTTGGAATAAGACTCTATCTAATAAAAGAGGTTTTCAGCTAGTATTTGGTTATTGTGGCCAGTTGTTGTGATTAGAGACTATCGTCTCGAGTGATTGGGTTGTCGATACATCATATGATCTCACCCGGAGTAGTGAATATGGGTTATTGCAGTGGATTCGAGTGTATCCTGAGTATAGGCATGGGATTTCAATTTGGCAAATGATTTCAGAACGTACAATGTGATTTATGGTTCAGATAGTCTGTGAAATTTTGACTATATGGTGTTTTCGGACTTATGTGAGATAGGGTGACGTGTGATCGCCCGAATATATGCTTGGTAAGGTCATTCAGCTATTGGGTTTCTTCTAGTACAACTTTGGGTCCGCTCGAGGATGAGCGTTTGTTTAAGTTGGGGAGAATGTGACGACCCGGCCCGTTGTCTTGGGAATTACCACCCCGTTATGTTGTAATTACATGTTTTATGCCTTTATATCAGTTTTAGAACCTATCGGGTGAGTTAGGAGTGAATTGAATTAAAAATGAAGCAAATAGCATGTTTGAAGGAAGTTTGAATATGGAAAGTCAACCTAGAGTTGACTATCGAGTTAGAGTGCTCGGAATCAGATTCTGATGATTCGACTAGTTTCGGGGGATCATTTATGACTTAGGAGAGCAATCGGAATTGAATTTGGAGATCCGATGTAGAAATAAGCTTGAATTGGCTAAGGTTGAATTTTGGCGAAATCCGATCGATAGGTGAGATTTTGATCCGGGAGTCGGAATGGAATTCCGACAATTCCTGTAGCTTCGTTATGTGATTTTGGATATGCTTGCAAATTTTCAGGTCATTCGGACGTCGTTTGGTCGGGTTTTGATCGAATGTTAGTTTCGGAAGTTTTGAATAAACTTAGGCTTGAATCCGTGTGTAATGGGTGATTTTGATGTTTACGATGGTGTTTTTATGTTACGATCAAGTTTGAATGAGTTAATGTGATGTATTGGTGGCTTTGGTTGAGGTCCCGGGGGTCTCGGGATCATTTCCGATGCCTAACGGGCAAGTTTTGATCATGAAGTTGCTGCAGAAAATTGCAGACAGTGATTGCTCTATGCGATCGCATAAAGTCATTGCGATCGCATAGAAGAGCCTGGAAGGGTGAGAAAAATGTGCTATGCGATCGCATAGCAAGGGGTGCGATCGCATAGGCTTATCAGACTGTGCATTGCGATCGCATAGCCAGTGCTTGCGATCGCAGAGAAGAAAAGGGGAGGTCCGGAAGATTGTGCTATGCGATCGCGAAGGTGCATTGCGATCGCATAGAAGGGGAAATTGGCAGGAAAATTTAACTCTACGCGATCGCATAGGGCCATTGCGATCGCATAGAAGGAATGGTCTCGCAGTGAAATTAAAACCAGAACAGAACCAGTCGCGGGTTCATATACCCAAAACACCATTTTTGAGCCCTAGAGAGAAGAAATCACGGGAAAACGCTGGGAAATCATCGGGTATTCATCGGAGGTAAGTTTCTTGACTCAAAAATACCATTTTATGGTAGAATTAACATCAATCTTCATGAATTTGGGTAGAAATTGTGAAGGATTGTGGCCTAGATATTGAGACGAAAATTTGGGTTTTGAAAGGCCAATCGAACTCCGATTTTGGTAAATTTTATATGTATGGACTCGTGGCGAGACGAGGGTTATGGAAATATGAGTTTCAAAGTTTTTCGAGATGTGGGTCCGGGGTTCGGGTTTTGCAAATTTCGTGATTTTTGATATTTTTCGAGTTCTTTCGATTGGGTTATGTTCCATTAACCTATTTTGAGATATTTGTGCTGATTTGTGCTAGTTTTGACGTGCATGGATGCCGGTTCGAGGAGCTAAGGCATCGCGGGCATGAGCTTTCGTCGGTTCGAGGTGGGTAATACTTGTAAATGATGTCCTGAGGGTTAGTAAACCCCGGACTTGCACATCTTAGTGCTGTGTTGAGGTGACTTGCACGCCGGATAACGGGCGTGGGGTAGAGCACCATTGGGGATTGTGACTTGGTCCATCCCACGTATTAAATAATAACACCTAATTGTTGAAATGAATTGGACTAATTATCATGTTTGGGCTTCGTGCCAATTATCTGAATCCTTCAGGGATTGGTATCATTGTTTTGATAACACTGTGCATATTTTATTCTAAATTCAAGGTTTAAAATGGTATTTTGCTATTAAGCATTTTTATAAGGTTATGAAAAACTTGAACAAGGTCGTAATAACATTTTTAGCTGTGACTAATATGATATTGTTGCCCGTAGGGCTTTCTTGATTATTTGTTAGACTGATTGGGCCGAGGGCCATATGTTAGGGCATGACATTTCATGTGAGCATATGCATACACATGCATGGATCGGACTGCATGCCGCAGTGGTATACGGATCGGGCTGCGCGCCGCAGCAGGTGTGATATTAATATTGTGCTTGGCCTGTAGGAGCCCCTCCGGAGTCTGAACCCCCACAATGAGCACGGGTACCCAAATTGGACCGGGCTACACGCCGTAGCGGTCATATGCATTACATGGAAAACATACATTGGTTTACGTGTACTGCGTGGCATAACATTCACCACTCATACATTACTGGCACACATGCATTAGTTGCCTTATTGACCAGATCTCCCGGTGTAAATTGATAAGGAGTGCTGAGCCCGAGAGGCTGATTTGAGTGCGGACTTGCACTGCTTGAGATTGTATCCAGGTATTGGTAAATTATCATGAAAAAAAAGTAGCTAAAAATTGAGATTTCTAATAATCTACTCACATATGCTAGAAAGGGATAAAAAGATAGTTTTGTATTGTGTAGCATGAGATAGTGCCTATCGTGGTTTTCTTCCCTTCAGGATTATTTACTTTTATTACTGCTGAGTTGGAAGTACTCACCCCCGACTCAACAACAATCATAGAGCTATGAGCTCGCCTTATCCCATTTAAGCATAACAATTGTAAAATAACAGTGATGGATATATCGAAACAAGGGAACCAAGTCCCAACGCATACCAACTCCCTTAGACCGAAAGGTCAGGAGTCATGAGCCTCTACAGAGTATACAAAGTGTAAATAGTGAATATAACTATGCACAAGTGTGTGATGGTCAGAACAAAAATATAGACAAACTGGAGAATCAGGTCCTGCGAATGCTGGCAGCTACCTCGACTGTCCAAAACCACTCCCGAGCCGCAATAGAATCAGCCCTGCGGTGATGTACCTGGATCTGCACACAAGGTACAGGGAGTCGGGTGTGAGTACTTCCAACTTAGCAGTAATAAAAGTAAATAATGCTGAAGGGAAGAAAACCACGATAGGCACTATCTCATGCTACACAATACAGAACTATCTTTTTATCCCTTTCTAGCATATGTGAATAGATTATTAGAAATCTCAATTTTTAGCTACTTTCTTTCATGATAATATACCAATACCTGGATACAATCTCAAGCAGTGCACGCACTCAAATCAGCCTCCCGGGCTCAGCACTCCTTATCAATTTACACCAGGAGATCTGGTCAATAAGGCAACTAATGCATGTGTGCCGGTAATGTATGAGTGCTGAATGTTATGCCACGTAGTACACATAAACCAATGTATGTATGCCATGCAACGCATATGACCGCTACGGCGTGTAGCCCGATCCAATTTGGGTACCCGTGCTCACTGTGGGGGTTCAGACTCCGGAGGGGCTCCTACAGCCCAAGCACAATAATAATATCACACCTGCTGCGGCGCGCAGCCCGATCCGTATACCACTGGGGTGTGCAGTCCGATCCATGCACGTGTATGCATATGCTCACATAAATTGTCATGCCCTAACATATGGCCCTCGGCCCCAATCAGTCTAACAAATAGTCAAGAAAGCCCTACGGGAAACAATATCATGTTAGCTCACAGCTAAAACATGTTATTAAGTTCAAGTTTTTCATAACCTTATAAAAATGCTGAATAGCAAAATACCATTTTTAAACCTTAAATTTAGATAAAAATATGCACAGTGTTATCAAGACAATGATACCAATCCCTGAAGGATCCAAATAATCGTCACGAAGCCCAAGCATGACAATTAGTCCAATTCATTTCAACAATTAGGTGTTATTATTTATTACGCGGGACGGACCAAGTCAAAATCCCCAATGGTGCTCTACCCCACGCCCGTTATCCGGCGTGCAAGTCACCTCAACACAGCACTAAGATGTGAAAGTCTGGGGTTTACTAACCCTCAGGACATCATTTACAAGTATTACCCACCTCGAACCAACGAAAGCTCATGCCCGCGACGCCTTAGCTCCTCGAACCGGCATCCACGCACGTCAAAACTAGCACAAATCAGCACAAATATATCAAATATTGGCTAATGGAACATCACCCAATCGAAAGAACTCGAAAAATATCCGAAATCACGAAATTTGCAAAACCTGAGCCCCGGGCCCACATCTCGAAAAATTTTGAAACTCATATTTCCAGAACCCTCGTCTCGCAACGAATCCATACATATAAAATTTACCAAAATCGAAGTTCGATTGGCCTTTCAAAACCCCAATTTTCGTTTTCAATATCTAGGCCACAATCTTTCACAATTTCTACCCAAATTCATGAAGATTGATGTTAATTATACCATAAAATGATGTTTTTGAGTCAAAAAACTTACCTCCGATGAATACCCGATGATTTCCCAGCGTTTTCCCGTGATTTCTTCTCTCTAGGGCTCAAAATTATGTTTTTGGGTATATGAACCCGTGAGCCCTCTGTTCTGCAATTAAACTCACTGCCTGGGAATTTAACTCTACGCGTTCGCGATGTCTCTCACGCGAACGCGATGGCCTGTTCGAATACTTCATCGCGAACGCGACGCCCTGTCACACGTCCACGAAGTTCATTTCCCCCAGCTGCTGGATTTCTTCTATGCGAACGCATCTCCCTTTCGCGCGATCGCGATGGTCTCCATCTTTCTCCTACGCAAACGCGTAGGTCCCCACGCGAACGCGAACGCGAGGCTTCGCCTGTTTCACCTTCGCAAACGCGGCCTTCTCCCACGCGAACGCAATGCATTGCTCTGCCTGGCCTTCGCGAACGCGGGCCTTGCCCTCGCGAACGCGAAGGCTAAAATCCTGCCCAGAGATCTGCAATTTACAGCACACTTTTCCTTGCTTCAAAATGCCGGATGATGGTCCGGATTCACCCTGAGGCCCCCGGGACCCCAACGAAAACCACCAACATACTCCAAAACACGATACGAACTTGTTCGAATCATAAAAACACCATCCTAAACATCAAAATCACCAATTACACACGGATTCAAGCCTAAGTTTCTTCAAAATTTCCGAATTGCTCATTCAATCAAAAACCCGACCAAACAACGTCCGAATGACCTGAAAATTTGTAGACATAACACATAACGAAGCTACAGGAATTGTCGGAATTCCATTTCGACCCCCGGATCAATATCTCACCTACCGTTCGGATTTCGCCAAAATTCAACCTTCGCCAATTCAAGCCTAAAACTACACCGGACCTCCAAATTAAATTCCGATTGCTCTCCCAAGTCATAAATGATCCCTCGATACTAGTCGAATCATCAGAATCCGATTCCGATCAATCTAACTCGATAGTCAACTCTAGGTTGACTTTCCATATTCAAACTTCATTCAAACATGCTATTTGCTTCATTTTCAATTCAATTCACTCCTAACTCGCCCGATAGGTTCTAACACTGATATAGAAGCATAAGATATGTTAATGCAACATAACGAGGTGGTAATTCCCGTAACGACGGGCCGGGTCGTTACAGTTATCTTTCTAAGTACATAAAAGTTAATATCTTATAATTATCTGCCATTTCGTCTAGTAGGTATGTTATCATTATTTTATGTATCGCTATTATTCTTATGGTATTCCTTTTAATCTTCTTACTTTACTATTATATTCATCATGTAATAATAAGATATAAAAAACAATTTTTCTGGTCACTACCATGGCCCTTTGTTCTAATCATTTACCCTAGCAATGTCCTCAACTGCGGTACTCCCCTAAACGGCATCTCCTCGCCTCACCGGTTTCCCATTAGGAGTGACTTAGCCTAGGTTATTACTTACAGCATACTTCCATGGCAAACTTGCTCAAATTATTTTTTATAGCATTACTATAACATGATGAAAACTATAGTATTATAAGATGATTATCATGAATATAAGAATTTAGCTATGCATAATCATAAATGATTTTACCTGACTTTGTATCTCCTTTGAGTTTGACATATTTTGTTGAATCTTATAGCTTGTTTTTAGAGAGTGTTTATGAAAGAGAATTTTTATTGTATTTGTAATTTTCCGATATTGATCCTGTCTATACATCTTTCTACTTGCTCCTTTATATGGAGGAGTAAGATGACTCTTACTATTCACATCTAACTCTTACTATTCACATCTGACTCTTACTATTCATTGGCCTTTACTATTTATTAACCTTTACTATTCATGAATAGTAACTTGACTCTTACTATTTACGACTATGACGACTCTGACTTTTTTACATTAAAAAAAAGAACTTTACATAAAGAAAAGTAAATATTTCTTTTACATCATTATCCGCTTTCTCTTTATGTCTCTTTCTGCTTCATCTTCTTTGTATCTTGTCGGCCGCTTTGTCTTCTTTTGATCATTTCTTCTTTATGTCTCTTTCTTCTTTACGACTTTCTCGTCTTTTGAGTTATCTTCTACTATCTTCTTCAATTATTCTAACTGGACTTCTGGAATTACATTATCTTCTCCGTGACATTTTGAACATAAATGGTCTGGATATTTCTGGCTGATTATTCTGCAGTATCTTGCTAGTAAATCTTCTGAGATAAATCCTTTCCTTAATGCTCTGGTTGTAGGTTGTCTTTCTGGATTTAGTAGAGACATAATCCATTTTTGGATTTCTTCGATATCTGATTGTCGTTGTTCCTTTGAATTTGAATATATTAATAACTGGTCTCTTGAATAATAACTCCAAATAGCATTTCCGTTTAGATAATTACGTGCTAGCTCATTGATGATTGTAGATATTCCAATAATCCTTTTGTTTGCATAAAAGCTGGGTATTTCGCATTTAGGTATTTCTTGTTGTTGTCCTATCTCTTCTAGTATAAGCATATCTTTTGTGAGTCCTATCTTGATTACTTGTATGACTGGTTTTATTTCATCATACAATATTTCTGCTGGTGCAGTATAGAATTTTATAAAGAATAGGTTTCCTTTTGTAACTCTTTTGAAATTTATAAATGCCTTGTATAATTCTGGTATAGTTGATATCTCCTCTCCATCATATGTGTATACTGTACTTAATAGTCCATAACTATAGCATGTTTTTACTAGGTTGGCATTTGTTTTTGGTTGTGCTATTAGCCTATTGTATCCTTGTAGTTTTTGGGTTGTGAAGTCTTGGGTTGGTTCTCTGGTAGTTTTCGATCTTGGATTGAGGTTTAGATATGTCTGTATTTTGTGAATATTTTCTATATATGATCCGGTTATATGATTGTAAGCTTTCTTTTCTTGGTTTAGGCTTTCTAAATATGATGTCATTTGTGGAGGTACGAATAACGGGTCTTTTGGTATTTTGGGTATGTATGGTTTGTCAAATATTTTGTTCATGTTCGTATTTCTAACTCCTTTCTTTGTAGATGAACTTCCTGCAGCTGTATCAAAACACATGTTATGGGTTTTAAGGTGTTTCCCAACGTCACCTTGTAGCTCTGGAATTTTATAGTCTTCCGATTGACTTATATCCGCATCTTTAGAGTCATGCTGCTGACTTAGATTTTTGGCATCTTCTAGCTTTTGTATTCTTGTTCCCATATTATCCATTTGAGAGGATAATTTCTCAAGGATTGAGATTATATCTTTTGTTGTATAATTTTTTCTTCAGTTTGTGTAGCTTTGTCTTGATAGGTAGTCTGCAATCATATTTTTGTTAGTACTAATTACTTCAATTGTAAATGTAAAATTCAATATATTCAATACAAGCCTTCGTATTTCCTTTGTTGTAACTGAATCTTGTATCTTCCTGGTTAGCCACCATTTTACTTGTGTATTATCTGTTCTTATAATAAACTTATTATATATAATATATGGTTCAAATTCCAATAAACATTTATATACTGCATATAATTCTTTTCTATTGATTTTCTATTTTATCTTCGGGTTTGTGAATGTTCCTGAATAATACCTACAATGATGTTCTATTTTTTCTTTATCATACCTGTATTTTAATACTCCTCCATAGTTTTTTCACTTGCATCTGATTCTACTATATATGTAAATTATTTATCTTTATCTGGGAAGTATCGTTTTGGTAGATTTTTACATATTTGTTTAACTTTTCTTACTTGTTTTTTATCTTCTTCACTAAAGTGATACTCTATATCCTTTTTAAAATTTTTCTGCAATGGTTTTAAAGTCTCTGCTAATTTTGGTATATATTCTCTTACTTGGTTTACTAATCCTAAAAATGATTGTAGTTTCTTTTTTGTATCTAGTTGTTCATTTGAATTTATTATCTTTTGTACTATATGAGTTTGCATTTTAATTCCACTTTTATCTATTTCTATTCCTAGAAATTCTATTTGATTTTTCATTATTTCTGCCTTTTTTCTACTTAAGCTTATTCCCGATATTTCTATAATATGTATAAATTTTTCTAATAATTTTATATGCTCATCTTGTGTTTTTGAATATAATAATATATCATCAATATATATTATGCAATTTTCTAATTGTTTGAAATAGTTATCCATAAAATATTGATATCTACCTGGTGCATTTTTATATCCAAAAGGTGTAACGACCCGACCGGTCGTTTTAGAATATTACGCCCCAATCCCCAATTTAACTGTTCCCCTAAGTTCATTTCTGCTATTGTGGTTTGCTGGGAGAGTCGGTTCTGAAACTTGGAGTATTTTGGGACACTTAGTCCCTAAATGAGAGCTTTAAAGTTAGAAAATGGTCCGTAACCTGAACAGTGTAATACGATCTCGGAACGGAAATTCGATGGTTCCATTAGCTCCGTTAGGTGATTTCGGGGTTGGGAGCGCGTTCGGAATTTATTTTGGAGGTCCGTAGCTCAATTAGGCTTGAAATGCCGAAGTTTGAAATTTTGGCGAATCCGATCGATAGGTGAGATTTTGATCCGGGGGTCGGAATGGAATTCCGACAATTTTTGTAGCTTCGTTATGTTATTTTGGATATGTCCGCAAATTTTCAGGTCATTCGGACGTCGTTTGGTCGGGTTTTAGATCGAGTGTGCAATTCGGAAGGTTTTAAGAAATTTAGGCTTGAATTCGATGTGAATTATGGGTTTTGGTGTTGTTAGATGTGTTTTTATGATTGGAATAAGTTCGTATCGTGTTTTGGGGTATGTTGGTGGTTTTCGTTGGGGTCCCGGGAGCCTCGGGATGAATTCGGGGGTCCAAACGGACCAATTTGTGCCAAAAGGCACTGCTGTTTCTGCTGCAATAATTGCAGGGCAATTTTGTTCTCCGCGATCGCGGAGATGGCCATGCGATCGCGTAAGGGAAAACCCTGAGCTCTGCGATCGCGAAGTAAAGCGTGCGATCGCGTAAGTCTGGGAGAGTAAGCATCGCGATCGCGTGAGGAAGTATGCGATCGCGTAGGGTAGTTTGGGGAGCCGGTCGAGTTTGTTCTTCGCGATCCCGTTCATGTCATTGCGATCGCGTAGGGTCGCTGAGTTGTTCACTGCGATCGCGTCCAGGATCACGCGATCGCGTATAGGAAAAATAGGCCGCCCATATTTTGTGCATCGCGATCTGTAACGACCCGGCCCGTCGTTACGGGAATTACCAAAATCAATGTAGTGGCTGATGCATTGAGCCGGAAGGCTATTAGTATGGGCAGTTTGGCGTATATTCCAGTTGGGGAGAGACCCCTTGCAATTGATGTTCAGGCGTTAGCTAATCAGATGGTGAGGCTGGATATTTTTTAGCCCAGTCGGGTGATGGCTTGTGTAGTAGCTCGTTCTTCTTTATAAGATCGTATCCGAGAGCTCCAGTATGATGATCCACACTTACTTGTCCTTAAGGACAGAGTTCAGCATGATGATGCCAGAGATGTCACTATTGATAGTGATGGTGTATTGCGGATGCAGGGAGGATATGCGTGCCCAATGTTGACGGCCTTCGTGAATTGATATTGGAGGAGGCCCACAGCTCGCGGTATTCTACCCATCCAGGAGCCGCGAAGATGTATCAGGATTTGAAGCTGCATGACTGGTGGAGAAAGATGAAGAAAGATATTGTGAGCCATGTGGCTCGGTGTCTAAACTGTCAGCAGGTCAAGTATGAGCTTCAGAGACCTGGTGGTGTATTCCAGCATATTGATATTCCTGAGTGGAAGTGGGAAAGGATTACTATGGACTTTGTTAGTGGACTCCCTCGGACAGCGAGGAAGTTTGATTCAGTTTGGGTGGTGGTGGATAGGTTGACCAACTCAGCTCACTTCATCCCAGTGTGTACTACTTATTCCTCAGAGCGGTTGGCAGAGATATTCATCCGTGAGATAGTGAGATTGCATGGAGTTCCCATTTCTATTATATCAGACAGAGGTACCTAGTTCACTTCCCAGCTTCGGAGGACATTTCGCGAGAGTCGGGTTCACAGTGCAGTAGCTGAGCACGCATTTCATCCACGTACATACGGGCGTCCGAGCGTACTATTCGTATATCGAAGGACATGTTGCGTGCTTGTGTCATTGATTTCGGTGGTTCGTGAGTTGATTACTTGCCTCTTGCGTAGTTTGCTTATAATAATAGCTATCAGTCCCCAGCATTCGGATGGCACCGTACGAAGCTTTATATGGGAGGCGGTAGGTCTCCAGCCGGCTGGTTCGAGCCCGGCGAGGCTAGGTTGTTGGGGACAGTGTTAGTCCAAGATGCCTTAGACAAGGTGAAGGTGATTCAGGAGAGACTTCGCACAGCTCAGTCGCGTCAGAAGAGTTATGCGGACCGGAAGGTCCGAGATGTGTCTTATTCAGTAGGTGAGAAGGTGTTACTGAAAGTTTCGCCTATGAAAGGTGTTATGAGGTTTGGAAAGAAAGGAAAGTTGAGCCCAAGGTTTATTGGACCTTTTGAGGTGCTTAGAAAAGTTGGGGAGGTGGCCTATATGCTTGCTTTGCCACCCAGTTTGTCGGGGGTTCACTCGGTGTTCCATGTATCTATGCTCCGGAAGTATGTCGGAGACCCGTCTCATGTGTTAGACTTCAGCACGATACAACTAGATGAGGACTTGACTTATAATGTGAAGCCAATAGCCATTTTGGGTCGTCAGGTTCGTGAGCTGAGATCCAAGGACATAGCTTCAGTGAAAGTGCAGTGGAGAGGTCGTCCCGTGGAGGAAGCAACTTGGGAGACCGAGCAGGAGATGCAGAGCAGATATCCTCACTTGTTTGATGCTACAGGTATGTTTCTTAACCCGCTCGCGGACGAGCGTTTGTTTAAGTTAGGGAGAATGTAACGACCCGGCCCGTCGTTACGGGAATTACCACCCCGTTACCTAGCATTTACATATCTTATGCTTTTATATTAGTATTAGAGTATATCGGATGAGTTAGGAGTGATTTGGATTGAAAATGAAGCAAATAGTATGTTTGAAGGAAGCTTGAATATGGGAAGTCAACCAAGAGTTGACTATTGAGTTAGAGTGCTCGGAACCGAATTCTGATGATTCGACTAGTTCCGGGTCATTTATGACTTAGGAGAACAATCGGAATTGAATTCGGAGGTCCGTGTAGTTTTAGGCTTGAATTGGCGAAGGTTGAATTTTGGCGAAAACCGGATGGTAGGTGATATTTTGATTCGGGGGTCGGAATGGAATTCTGACAATTTCTGTAGCTTCATTATGTGATTTTGGATATGTCTGCAAATTTTCAGGTCATTCGGACATCGTTTGATCGGGTTTTGGATTGAATGTTAGTTTTGAAGGTTTTAAAGAAAATTTAGGCTTGAATCCGTGTGTAAATGGTGATTTTTATGTTTAGGATGGTGTTTTGTGATTGGAACAAGTCCGTACATGTTTTGGAGTATGTTGGTGGTTTTCGTTGGGGTCCCGGGGGTCTCGGGATAAATCCGGGGGTCCAAACGGACCAATTTTGGGGAAAATGAGAAGGCTGGTTGCTGTCATAAATGCAGCAGGATTTTGCTCTCCGCGATCGCGGGGAGGGGGACGCGATCGCGTAGGGTTAGGGGCTAGACCAATGCGATCGCAGGAGCACCAGTCGCGATCGCGTAGAGTTAACCGGGTGGCCATCGCGATCGCATGAGCATCTACGCGATCGCGTAGAAGAGAAATGGGGTCCAGGGAATTTGTGCTACGCGATCGCAGGAAGAGAGACGCGATCGCGTGAGTCCGGATTTTTGAACATCGCGATCGCGTGAATCGAGTCGCGATCGCGTAGAGCAAACTGCTCTGGCAGTGAATTAAATCACAGAACATAGGGGTTACGGGTTCATTAACCCAAAACACAAATTTGAGCCCTAGAGAGAAGAAAACTCAAGGAAATCACTGGGAAATCATCGGGTATTCATCGGAGGTAAGATTCTTGACTTAAAAACATCATTTTATGGTAGAATTAACATCAATCTTTCATGAAATTGGGTAGAATTTTGAAGAAAACTGGCCTATATATTGAAAATGGGATTTTTGGATTTGGAAGGCCATTTGAACTCCGATTTCGATAAATTTTATATGCACGGACTAGTGGCGAGACGAGGGTCGCGTTGGTACTAATTTCGGAATTTTCCGAGCAGTGGGCTCGGGGTCGGATTTTACCAACTTAGTGTATTTATGCGAATTTCATGTAAATTGAAATGGGTTATGATTCTTTGACCCGTATTTGATATAATTATTGTGGTTTGACTAGATTCTACGCACGAGGGAGCTAAATTCAAAGGAAACGGCATCGCGAACGAGTCTACGACCGGCTAGAGGTGAGTAGTTTGTGTATATGGTAGCCTGAGGGTTCGAAACCCCGGCTTAGCACATTGTGACGCTAGTAGGGCGTGGCTCGCACACCGTGGCAGGTGCGGGATCGATTGTGACTTGGGATTGAGACTTGGTCCATCCCGAAAATGAATAATATGTTATTAGTGTTGGAAATACACTGTATTTGATATATTTGTGGGCGGTAAGCCTTGTTTGGGGCCTTGTGCCGATCTGTAGCGTCCTTAGAGGACAATATTTATGTGATAGCTATATTTGCTTAAATCATTGATCTCCGTCCTGGAAATTGAAATCACCTTTTTGAAATGCTAAGTCACCGGCTTTTGTAAAATTTAATAAAGTTAAAGTATTTCTCATAAATTATGAACTGGAAACTGGAATTAAGATAAATGAACTGTTTTGTGACTTATCCGATTTATGTGGACTGAGGATGGATCGGGCTGCACGCCGCAGTGGTTGATATGAGGATCGGGCTGCACGCCGTAGCGCATTTGCGCTCGGGCTGCAGTGAGCCCCTCCGAGTCCGTACACACCCCCAGCGAGCGCCGTCGACGTTAAATTGGATCGGCCACACGCCGTAGCGGTTATGTGCATTGCATTGCATCTTTATTTGTTGAATTACTCCGTGGTAGCTGAATTGTACTGTTGATGCTAGTTCGTAGGAGATTCGGACTGTAGTGTAGCTTCATATCGTGGTATTTTGTGGATTTCTTACTGTCAGCTACATATATATATTTGTTACTCACTGAGTACTTAGTACTCACCCCTACTCCCCGCACCTTTGTGTGCGGATTCATGTACGCTGGAGGTTTAGCTGAGGAGTCTCGTTTTACAGAGTTATCAGACTTGTTGAGGTAGCTGCTGACATTCGCAGGACCTGGCTACTCTTTATCCCAGTTTTATTTATATATATATATTCAGACTTGAGTATTTCTATACAGTACTCTCTATTCCTGTTGGGTTTTGTTAGAGGCTTTAGACTTGTGACTCCGGATATTTGGGAGTGTCAGTATTTTGTTCATTATTATTATTATTGGAGTTCTTAAACTCATATATTCTTCTTGGAATGTCCATTTGGGACTGATAGTCGTTGTGATAAGTAATAGTTGGTTTGGCTGGCCTAGCTTAATTGTTGGGCGCCATCACGACCGGATTTGGGTCGTGACAAGTTGGTATCAGATCCTAGGTTATTAGCACTCGCGAGTCATGAGCCGGTTTAGTAGGCTTTCGCGGATCGGTACGTAGACGTCCGTATCTATCCTCGGAGGGCTACATAAACTTTAGGAAAAACCTCATTTTCTTGGATTCATATCGTGCGGTTTATGTTATTGTGAAACTAAACCTTTTCCCTATTCTATTCTCTCGCAGATGGCGAGAACACGTGCTAGCGGACATAGCAGACGACCACCATTGGAACCTAGAGGTCGTGGTCGTGGTAGAGGTAGGGCAGCAGTACCAGCACCTGCTGACCCACCAGCTGACCAGACTCAGGGTCAGATTCCTGCACCAGTGGCCCAGGTTCAGGACCAGGTTCGAGCTGCAGACGCTCCGGCAGCTCAGGTTCAGGCACCGGCAGTGCCTATTATGATACCGGGTCTTCAGGAGACCTTAGCCCAGATTTTATCAGTATGCACAGGCTTGCCTCAGGTCGTTGCAGCCTCTACTGCAGCGTCTTCTTCACAGGCAGGGGGAGGGAATCAGACCCTCGTGGCTCGCACACCCGAGCCGGTGGTACAGGGTATTCAGGCACCTGGGGCAGCTCCAGTTCAGCTAGTTGCGCCCGTAGCACCAGCTCCTGCTCATGTGGTTCCAGTTATGCCCGACGATGAGCAACGTCGTTTGGAGAGGTTTGAGAGGCTACAGCCTCCGGCATTTAGTGGTGTTGAGGGCGAGGACGCCCAGGGTTTTCTTGACAAGTGTCAGCGCATGCTTCGCACCACGGGTATTCTAGAATCCAGCGGTGTTTCATTCACCACTTTCCGGTTCACAGGTGCATCATTCCAGTGGTGGGAGGACTTTGAGAGGCGTAGCCCCACTGGGGCAGCGCCCCTCTCTTGGCAGCAGTTCTCCATGGTGTTTTTGGAGAAGTATGTGCCTCAGTCTCAATGAGAGGAGCTGCGTCGTCAGTTTGAGTGGCTGAAGCAGGGAGACATGACGGTTACTCAGTACGAGATGAGATTCACACAGCGGGCCCGTCATGCCATGTGGATGGTTCCTACGGACAAAGAGAGGATCCGGAGTTATTGATGGCCTTATTTATCCCATCCGCATATTGATGACCAGGTAGAGAGCTTCGGCAGTCACCTTCGAGGAGGTGGTTGATGCTGCCCGTCATATTGAGACAGATCACCGCAGAGAGCGGGAGGAGAGAGAGGCTAAGAGGCCTCGTGGTACCGGCAGCTACAGTGGTGCTCCGTCTAGGGGCAAACCTCAGCATAACAGGGGTCGTTCTTTCAAGTCTCATCAGTCTGGACGTGCAGAGTCCAGTGAGGTTTCATCAGATCGTGGTCGTCAAGGCCATCAGGGTTATCAGGGACAGCAGAGTCAGCCTGCACTGAGTGCTCACCCAGCTCAGAGCTCTGCTCCTGTTTCCTCAGCACAAGGTTCATCCGTAGCGAGGGGTCCTCAGCAGCCCCTTCTTCCATCTTCAGGCCGTTGTTTTGAGTGCGGTGACTAGGGCCATATCAGGAGAGAGTGTCCTCAGTGGCTTCGTAAGCGGTCTCAGCAGAGGGATCAGCCCTCGTCTTCTACTCCTGTTTCCTCAGCGCCAGCACAATCAGCTAGGACTGGTGGCCAGGTATCCAGAGGTCACCCTAGGGGCGAGGATCATAACGGTGGAGGCCATGCTCGTTTCTATGCTCTTCCGGATAGGAAGGATGCTAGTGCTTCAGATGCGGTCATTTCAGGTACTATCTCAGTCTGCGACAGGGATGCTTCTGTCTTATTTGATCCCGGATCCACCTATTTCTATGTTTCTACTTATTTTGCACATAATTTGGGTATGACCTGTGGTATCCTTTCTTTGCCCGTACATGTGTCTACCCCAGTGGGGGATACTGTTGTTGTGGATCAGGTATATCGATCCTGTCTTATTACTATTGGGGGTCTGGAGACCCGAGTTGATTTATTGCTACTGGGCATGGTAGATTTTGATGTGATTCTAGGCATGGATTGGCTATCTCCTTACCATGTGATTCTGGACTGTCATGCCAAGACAGTCACACTAGCTATTCCAGGTAATCCGAAGATCGAGTGGCGTGGCTTGACTGATTATGTGTCTGACAGGGTGATTTCTTATATAAAGGCCCAACGAATGATTTGCAAGGATTGTTTATCTTATTTGGCCTTCATTAGAGATGTTGAGGCTGAGACACCCAGTCTTGATTCGGTCCCCATTGTGAGGGAGTTTCCGGATGTATTTCCAACAGACCTGCCGGGCATGCCACCCGACAGAGATATTGATTTTGGTATTGACTTGGTGCCGGGCACTCAGCCCATTTCTATTCCTCCCTATCGCATGGCACCAGCAGAGTTAAAAGAATTGAAAGAATAGCTTCAGGAACTCTTAGATAAGGGTTTCATTCGTCCGAGTGTGTCACCTTGGGGTGCACCGGTGTTGTTCGTGAAGAAGAAAGATGGCACAATGAGAATGTGCATTGATTATAGGCAACTGAACAAGGTAACAATGAAGAATAAGTACACACTGCCTCGTATTGAGGATTTATTTGATCAGCTCCAGGGAACTAGTATATTTTCTAAGATTGATCTTCGATCGGGCTATCATCAGTTGAAAATCAGGAACTCAGATATTATGAAGACAGCGTTCAGAATGCGATATGGGCACTACGAGTTTCTGGTGATGTCTTTCGGGCTGACTAATGCCCTAGCCGCATTCATGCACTTGATGAATAGTGTATTTCGCTCGTACCTTGATTCTATTTGTGATTGTGTTTATTGATGATATTCTGGTATATTCACGCAGTCAGGAGGAGCATGCACAGAACTTGAGAGTGGTATTGCAAAGGTTGAGAGAAGAGAAGCTTTATGCAAAATTCACTAAGTGTGAGTTCTGGCTTGATACTGTCGGTTTTCTGGGACATGTAGTGTCCAGTGATGGTATTCGGGTTGATCCACAGAAGGTCGAGGCAGTGCAGAATTGACCCAGACCTTCCTCAGCTACAGAGATTCGGAGTTTTCTCGCTTGGCAGGCTATTATCGCCGGTTTGTTCAGGGTTTCTCATCTATTGCTTCACCGTTGACTAAGTTGACACAGAAGAATGCTCCATTTGTGTGGTCTGATGAATGTGAGGAGAGCTTCCAGAAGCTCAAGGAGGCTTTGACCACAGCTCCAATACTTGTGTTGCCATCAGCCTCAGGGTCATATACGGTGTATTGTGATGCTTCTAGAGTTGGGCTCGGTTGTATGTTGATGCAGGAGGGTAGAGTTATTGCATATGCTTCTCGTCACCTAAAGCCCCACGAGAAGAACTACCCTGTTCATGATTTGGAGTTAGCTGCTATTGTTCATGCCTTGAAGATTTGGAGGCATTACTTATATGGTGTATCTTGTGATGTATATACAGACCACCGCAGCCTTCAGCATTTGTTTAAGCAGAAAGATCTAAATTTGAGGCAGCTGAGATGGCTTGAATTGCTTAAAGACTATGATATTACTATCTTGTATCATCCCGGGAAAGCCAATGTAGTGGCTGATGCATTGAGCCGGAAGGCCATTAGTATGGGCAGTTTGGCGTATATTCCAGTTGGGGAGAGACCCCTTGCAGTTGATGTTCAGGCGTTAGCTAATCAGATGGTGAGGCTGGATATTTCTGAGCCTAGTCGGGTGATGGCTTGTGTGATGGCTCGTTCTTCTTTATATGATCGTATTCGAGAGCGCCAGTATGATGATCCACACTTACTTGTCCTTAAGGACAGAGTTCAGCATGATGATGCCACAGATGTCACTATTGATAGTGATGGTGTATTGCGGATGCAGGGCCGGATATGCGTGCCCAATGTTGATAGCCTTCGTGAGTTGATATTGGAGGAGGCCCAGAGTTCGCGGTATTCTATTCATCCAGGAGCCGCGAAGATGTATCAGGATTTGAAGCAACATTACTGGTGGAGAAAGATGAAGAAAGATATTGTGAGCCATGTGGCTCGGTGTCTAAACTGTCAGCAGGTCAAGTATGAGCATCAGAGACCTGGAGGTGTATTCCAGCGTATTGATATTCCTGAGTGGAAGTGGGAAAGAATTACTATGGACTTTGTTAGTGGACTCCCTGGGACAACGAGGAAGTTTGATTCAGTTTGGGTGGTGGTGGATAGGTTGACCAAGTCAGCTCACTTCATCCCAGTGTGTACTACTTATTCCTCGGAGCGGTTGGCAGAGATATTCATCCGTGAGATAGTGAGATTGCATGGAGTTCCCATTTCTATTATATCAGACAGAGGTACCCAGTTCACTTCCCAGTTCTGGAGGACATTTCAGCGAGAGTTGGGTTCACAGGTAGAGTTGAGCACAATATTTCATCCACAGACGGATGGGCAGTCTGAGTGTACTATTCAGATATTGGAGGACATGTTGCGTGCTTGTGTCATTGATTTCGGTGGTTCGTGGGCTGATTACTTACCTCTTGCGGAGTTTTCTTATAATAATAGCTATCAGTCCAGCATTCAGATGGCACCGTATGAAGCTTTATATGGGAGGCGGTGTAGGTCTCCAGTCGGTTGGTTCGAGCCCGGCGAGGCTAGGTTGTTGGGGACAGAGTTAGTCCAAGATGCCTTAGACAAGGTGAAGGTGATTCAGGAGAGACTTCGCACAGCTCAGTCGTGTCTTATTCAGTAGGTGAGAAGGTTTTGCTAAAGGTTTCGCCTATGAAAGGTGTTATGAGGTTTGGAAAGAAAGGGAAGTTGAGCCCAAGGTTTATCGGACCTTTTGAGGTGCTTAGAAAAGTTGGGGAGGTGGCCTATATGCTTGCTTTGCCACCCAGTTTGTCAGGGGGTTCACCCGGTGTTCCATGTATCTATGCTCCGGAAGTATGTCGGAGACCCGTCTCATGTGTTAGACTTCAGAACGATACAACTAGATGAGGACTTGACTTATAATGTGGAGCCAATAGCCATTTTGGGTCGTCAGGTTCGTAAGCTGAGATCCAAGGACATAGCTTCAGTGAAAGTGCAGTGGAGAGGTCGTCCCGTGGAGGAAGCAACTTGGGAGACCGAGCAGGAGATGCAGAGCAGATATCCTCACTTGTTTGATGCTCTAGGTATGTTTCTTAACCCGCTCGCGGACGAGCATTTGTTTAAGTTGGGGAGAATGTAACGACCCAGCCCGTCGTTACGGGAATTACCACCCCGTTACCTTGCATTTACATATCTTATGCTTTTATATCGGTATTAGAGTATATCAGATGAGTTAGGAGTGATTTGGATTGAAAATGAAGCAAATAGTATGTTTGAAGGAAGCTTGAATATGGGAAGTCAACCAAGAGTTGACTATTGAGTTAGAGTGCTCGGAACCGGATTCTGATGTTTCGACTAGTTTCGGGGGATCATTTATGACTTAAGAGAGCAATCGGAATTGAATTCGGAGGTCCGGTGTAATTTAAGGCTTGAATTGGCGAAGGTTGAATTTTGGCGAAAACCGGATGGTAGGTGATATTTTTATTCGGGGGTCGGAATGGAATTCCGATAATTTCTGTAGCTTCGTTATGTGATTTTGGATATGTCTGCAAATTTTCAGGTCATTCGGACATCGTTTGATCGGGTTTTGGATTGAATGTTAGTTTTGAAGGTTTTAAAGAAAATTTAGGCTTGAATCCGTGTTTAAATGGTGATTTTTATGTTTAAGATGGTGTTTTGTGATTGGAACAAGTCCGTATCATGTTTTGGAGTATGCTGGTGGTTTTCGTTGGGGTCCCGGGGGTCTCGGGATGAATCCGGGGTCCAAACGGACCATTTTTGGGAAAAATGAGAAGGCTGGTTGTTGTCATAAATGCAGCAGGATTTTGCTCTCCGCGATCGCGGGGAGGGGGACGCGATCGCGTAGGGTTAGGGGCTAGACCAATGCGATCGCAGGAGCACCAGTCGCGATCGCGTAGAGTTAGCCGGGTGGCCATCGCGATCGCATGAGCATCTACGCGATCGCGTAGAAGAGAAATGGGGTCTATGGAATTTGTGCTACGCGATCGCAGGAAGAGAGACGCGATCGCGTGAGTCCGGATTTTTGAACATCGCGATCGCGTGAAGCGAGTCGCGATCACGTAGAGCAAACTGCTCTGGCAGTGAATTAAATCACAGAACAGAGGGGTTACGGGTTTACACCCCCAAAACACAAATTTGAGCCCTAGAGAGAAGAAAACTCGAGGAAATCACTGAGAAGTCATCGGGTATTCATCGGAGGTAAGATTCTTGACTCAAAAACATCATTTTATGGTAGAATTAACATCAATCTTCATGAAATTGGGTAGAATTTTGAAGAAAAGTGGCCTATATATTGAAAACGGGATTTTTGGATTTGGAAGGCCATTTGAACTCCGATTTCGATAAATTTTATATACACGGACTCGTGGCGAGACGAGGGTCGCGTTGGTACTAATTTCAGAATTTTCCGAGCAGTGGGCCCGGGGTCGGGTTTTACCAACTTAGTGTATTTATGCGAATTTCATGTAAATTGAAATGGGTTATGATTTTTTGACCCGTATTTGATATAATTATTGTGGTTTGACAAGATTCTACGCACGAGGGAGCTAAATTCAAAGGAAAAAGCATCGCGGATGAGTCTACGAACGGCTAGAGGTGAGTAGTTTGTGTATATGGTAGCCTGAGGGTTCGAAACCCCGGCTTAGCACATTGTGACGCTAGTAGGGCGTGGCTCGCACACCATGGCAGGTGCGGGATCGATTGTGACTTGGGATTGAGACTTGGTCCATCCCGGAAATGAATAATATGTTATTAGTGTTGGAAATACACTGTATTTGATATATTTGTGGGCGGTAAGCCTTGTTTGGGGCCTTGTGCCGATCTGTAGCGTCCTTAGAGGACAATATTTATGTGATAGCTATATTTGCTTAAATCATTGATCTTAGTCCTGGAAATTGAAATCACCTTTTTGAAATGCTAAGTCACCGGCTTTTGCAAAATTTAATAAAGTTAAAATATTTCTCATAAATTATGAACTGGAAACTGGAATTAAGATAAATGAACTGTTTTGTGACTTATCTGATTTATGTGGACTGAGGATGGATCGGGCTGCACGCCGCAGTGGTTGATATGAGGATCGGGCTGCACGCCGCAGCAGTATTTGCGCTTGGGCTGTAGGAGCCCCTCCGGAGTCTGTACACACCCCCAGTGAGCGCCGTCGACGTTAAATTGGATCGGGCTACACGCCGTAGAGGTTATGTGCATTGCATTGCATCTTTATTTGTTGAATTACTCCGTGGTAGCTGAATTGTACTGTTGATGCTAGTTCGTAGGAGATTCGGACTGTAGTGTAGCTTCATATCGTGGTATTTTGTGGATTTCTTACCTTCAGCTGCTTTTATATATTTATTACTCACTGAGTACTTAGTACTCACCCCTACTCCCTGCACCTTTTGTGTGCAGACTCAGGTACTCAGGAGCAGTAGACAGGCATTTCCAGCATTTCCAGTGTCATATCGAGTTGCTGAGGTAGCTGCCTACGTTCGCAGAACCTAGCTTCTCCTCTCCTTTCCAGTTGTTATTTTGTACTTTGTACTCAGACTTGAGTATTTCTATACAGTATTCTCTATTCCTGTTTGGTTTTGTTAGAGGCTCTAGACTTGTGACTCCAGATCTTTGGGAGTGTCAGTATCTTGTTCATTATTATTATTATTGGAGTTCTTTAACTCATATATTCTTCTTGGAATGTCCATTTGGGACCGATATTCGATGTGATAAGTAATAGTTGGTCTGGCCGGCCTAGCTTAATTGTTGGGCGCCATCACGACCGGATTTGGGTCGTGACAAGTGGTATCAGAGCCTAGGTTACTAGGACTCGCGTAGAGTAAAATGGCCTGGCAGTGACTTTAAGTCCAGAACATTTCAGTCGCGGCCTAACACACCAAAACCGCCATTGTTGAGCTCCAAGAGAGGGAATTGAAGGGGAAACGTTGGGATATCATCGGGAAATCATCGGGGTAAGTTTCTTGACCTTAATTCGTTGGTTAATCATGAAATCCGTGATTATTTCACTGAAAATGGAAGATTAAAGGTGGGTTTGAGCCCTAGGCCTAAATTTTAGAAAACCTTTGATTTAAATGGGCAAACGGAGTCCGATTTCGATAAATTTTATATGCACGGACTCGTATTGAGATAAGGAACCCGAATATATAATTTTCGTGATTTTTCGATAAGTGTACCGAAAGTCGGGTTTTGGCAACTTGTGGGTTTTGGTGTATTTTGAGTTGTTTTGATTGGGTAATGCCCAATTGGCCTATTTTGATGTGATTCAATTGATTTTTATCGGATACTACACCTGTGGAGGCCGACATTCGCGGCAAGAGGGTTATTTCTTAGCGGTTTTGTACCGGAATTGAGGTAAGTGGCTTGTCTAACTTCGTGTGGGGGAATTTTCACCCCTACGATATTATGTGATAGTTCAAATGCCTTGTACGCGAGGTGACGGGCGTGTACATGCGCTGGTTGTTGAACACATACTTTATTTAAAATGTTCGATGAGTGATATTCCTGTCTTTAGCTGTTAATTTGATATTTTACCCGATAGTAGTTAGAAAAGCATGATTAGGTAGTACTTAACTGTTTAGTTGCCTAATTGTCTTATTTGAACTTCTTGATAATTATTGGCATTATTTTCGGTGAAGTTATAGTTAAGCATAATTTATTCTCTCTGTGTATTCCTTTATTTGATGTGCTTGTGGACTGCGGGTTCAATTCCCGGAGATCCAAGGGCTGCGGGTTCGATTCCCGGAGACCCGGAGTTTATTGATATATTATTGGTAGGGACTGCGGGTTCGATTCCCGATATCCCGAGTTATTGGTAGGGACTGCGGGTTCGATTCCCGAGATCCTGAGTTATTGGTAGGGACTACGGGTTCGATTCCCGAGATCCCGAGTTATTGGTAGGGACTGCAGGTTTGATTCCTGAGATCCTGAGTTATTGGTAGGGACTGCGGGTTCGATTCCCGGAGATCCTGAGTTATTGATTATTTATTGAGACATGGGCTGCGGGTTCGATTCCCGGAGAACCAGAGGTACTGTCAATGGGACTGTGGGTTTGATTCCCACAGGTCCTGGACTTGTTTTATTGAGTTCGTTATTTGTTGTTAGCTTAATTGTAGACGATTGTAGTAATCATCTTATTGTTGTTATTTCAGAAATTATTATCATTTAAACTGCTTATTATTGTTATTATCATTATATTATTGTTTCTCAGTAGGGCCCTGACCTTCCTCGTCACTACTCCATCGAGGTTAGGCTTGGCACTTACCGAGTACCGCCGTGGTGTACTCATGCTACTCTTCTGCACACTTTTGTTGTGCAGATCCAGGTACATCAGGACAGGCTCATATCAGGTGATTCCGTAGCTTTCTGGGAGACCTCGAGGTATGATATGCTACGTCCGCGGATCCGAAGGCTTTCCTTCTATTCTAATAGTACTAGTTGACATTTTTCCTTCATTTCGTTTTTAGATACTCTTTACACATAGAGCCACAGTTGTATATTTTCTTTTAGTCTGTGTTACCGTGGGATTCCGGATCTTGGTAGTGTTTTATTCATTGTGTTGACGGATGTATGTGCCAAGCGGCACGGATTACATATCTTTTATCCTATTTTTCCGCTGTTTCTTATTTAAGTGTTCATAGCTTGTATATTCCGCAACGTGTTAGGCTTACCTAGTCGTGGGGACCGGGTGCCATCACGACATGTTCACGATTGGTGAACTAGGGTCGTGACAAGTTGGTATCAGAGCTCTAGGTTCATAGGAGTCACGGGACACAGACCGGTTACTTAGAGTCTCGTTGATCCATACGGAGACGTCTGTATTTATCTACGAGGGGCTTTGTAACTGCTTAGGAAACTCTTCTTTTCTTTTGGATTCCTTGTCGTGCGACATTTTTGGGCTTCAAAAATCTAAACTATTGTTTTCTATTCTCTCACAGATGGTGAGGACACGAGCTACTCGCGACGATCAGGTACACGCGCCCCCTGTTGTCGCTATCAGAGGCCGGGGCCGAGGTAGAGGACGAGGACGCGCCCGAGGTGCAGCCACAGCACCCGCGCGCACCGCCACTGAGGTGCCACAGGTAGACCAGGTTGGAGCGCAGGCACCTGGTACACCGACTACAGCTGCTACTACTCCAGCACTACAGGAGACCCTGGCCCAGTTCATGAGTATGTATACCACTTTAGCTCAGGCAGGACTGCTTCCTCTCGTCGCAGCTACATCCCAGGCCGGGGGAGGGGCCCAGACTCCCGCAGCCATTACACCTGAGCAGCGTGTGCCAGTGGGACAGGTTCCAGAGGTTTTGGTTATGCCTCCTGCCGCCCCAGCACAGCCCGGAGGTGAGCCAGCTGCCTCTGAGGACGAGCAGCGTAGATTGGAGAGGTTCAAGAAATATGACCCTCCAGCGTTCAGTGGGTTGGCTTCAGATGATGCATTGGGTTTTCTGGAGGAGTGTCATCCTATTCTTCGTACTATGGGGATTGTGGAGACCAGCGGGGTTTCCTTCACTGCTTTTCAGTTTCGCGGGGCCGCTTATGATTGGTGGCGCACGTATGAGTCGGATAGTCCAGAGGAGTCTGCTTCATTGACCTGGACGTAGTTTTCAGATCTATTTTTGAGAGAGTTTGTTCCTCGCAGCCTTAGGGATTCTTGGCGCTCGGAGTTTGAGCGGTTGCAACAGTGTTCCATGTCAGCATCGGAGTATGCTATCAGTTCACCCTCTTGCCATGCATGCACCGGCCTTGGTAGCCACAATCCGAGAAAGGGTGCGGAGATTTATCGAGGGCCTCGATTCCGCCTATCCGATCCAACATGGCCAGAGAGCCGGAGACAAATATATCTTATCGGCAGGCAGTTAGCAGGCGGTGAGGATCGAGAGTATGCTCCCTAGAGAGCGAGGAGATAGAGAGGCCAAGAGGTCTCGTGAGTCCGGCCATTTCTCTGGTGCCCGTACTTCAGCACCTGGTCGTTTTGGCAGGGGTTATTCCGGTCGTCCAGCTCACTCACGCATTGCCCGCAGCCGGTAGTACTCCAGCCTTTCCCCAGACCTCGCGAGCCTTATTATACTCCCCGCTCTGCACGCACCTCCTCGCGCGGGTCCTTCCAAGTGGTCGACTAGCGGGGGCGAGGCCGGCCAGTCACAGCCACCGTGTCCTCCCGGAGCTTGCTTTGGGTGCGGGATACTCGCCATCCGGTCGTGGAGTGCCCCAGGCGCAGGAGGGGAGCACCTCATCGCCCTCGCAGCCCTCGCCGTGGTTCTCGTGGTCGCAGGCTATCATTCCAGCCTCAACCGCCACTCCACCTGCCCAGCCGCCCGTGGCGGGGGTCGTGTTCCGCAGGCCGCCCTCAAGCAGGGGGACATGCCGCATTCTATGCTATTCCCGATCGCGCCGCGGCTGTCGCATCCGATTCTGTTATCACATGTATTATTCTCGGTTAGTCACAGGGAGGCATCGGCTCTATTCGACCCCGGTTCCACTTTTTCATATGTGTCTTCTTACTTTGCTTCTCATCCGGGTGTGCCTCGGGATTCTTTGAGTGCCCCCATTTATGTTTCCACTCCGGTGGGTGATTCTTTGGCCGTGGACCGTGTATATCGGTCGTGTTTGGTTACCATTTGTGATTTTGAGACCAGAGCGGATCTATTGTTGCTCGGGATGGTCGATTTTGATATTATTCTGGGCATGGACTGGTTGTCGCCCCATTATGCTATTCTTGATTGTCACGCCAAGACCGTGATGCTGGCTATGCCAGGCATTCCACGTATTGAGTGGAGTGGTACCCTAGATCACACCCCCAACAGTGTTATTTCTTTTCTCAGAGCTCAGCGTATGGTTGAGAAGGGGTGTGCTGCTTATCTAGCCTATGTGCGGGATGTCAGTATTGACACTCCCTCTATTGATTCTGTTCCGGTGGTACGTGACTTTGCTGATGTATTTCCAGCTGATCTCCCGGGCATGTCGCCCGACAGAGATATTGACTTTGCTATTGATTTGTTGCCGGGCACTCAGCCCATTTCTATTCCACCGTACCGTATGGCTCCTCCTGAGTTAAAGGAGTTGAAGGATCAGTTACAGGAGTTATTGGGCAAGGGTTATATTCGACCCAGTGTTTCGCCTTGGGGTGCTCATGTATTGTTTGTGAAGAAAAGGGACGGTTCTATGCGTATGTGTATTGACTATCGTCAGCTGAACAAGGTTACAGTGAAGAACCGGTATCCTTTGCCCCGTATTGATGATTTATTTGACCAGCTACAGGGTGCACAAGTGTTTTCTAAGATTGATTTGCGCTCCGGGTATCACCAGCTGAAGATTCGGGAGCCAGATATCCCGAAGACTGCCTTCAGGACCCGATATGGTCACTATGAGTTCCTCGTGATGTCTTTTGGGCTGACTAATGCCCCAGCAGCCTTTATGCATTTGATGCACATTGTGTTCAGGCCTTATCCGGACTCGTTCGTGATTGTTTTCATTGATGATATTCTAGTATATTCCCGGAGCCGGGAAGAGCACGAGTAGCATTTGAAGATAGTGCTTCAGATTCCGAGGGAGAAGCACCTTTATGCCAAGTTCTCTAAATGTGAATTCTGGTTGAGTTCAGTGGCATTTTTGGGCCACGTGGTGTCGAGTGATGGTATTCGAGTAGATCCGAGAAAGGTGGAGGCCGTGCAGAGTTGGTCCAGACCCTCCTCCGCTACTGAGATTCGCAGTTTCATTGGTTTGGCGGGCTATTACCGTCGTTTCATAGAGGGGTTCTCTTCGATTGCAGCACCTATGACTAGATTGACCCAAAAGGGTGCGCCTTTCCAGTGGACACACGAGTGTGAGGCGAGCTTTCAGAAGCTCAAGACAGCTTTGACTTCGGCCCCTATATTGATGTTGCCTACAGGTTCGGGGTCCTATACCGTATATTGTGATGCCTCACGAGTCGGACTCGGTGCGGTATTGATGCAGGACGGTAGGGTGATTGCCTACGCGTCGAGACAGCTGAAGGTGCATGAGAAGAATTACCCTGTTCATGATCTGGAGCTAGTCGCCATTGTTCACGCCTTGAAGATTTGGCGTCATTACTTATATGGGGTTCCTTGTGAGATCTACACTGATCACCGGAGCTTGCAGCACTTGCTTAAGCAGAAGGACCTGAATATGCGTCAGAGGAGATGGTTGGAGCTACCGAAGGACTATGATATTACTATTCTCTATCATCCGGGCAAGGCTAATGTGGTTGCCGATGCCTTGAGTCGTCGGGCAGAGAGTTTGGGGAGTTTGGCGTATCTACCAGCTTCGGAGAGGCCTATGGCGACGGATGTTCAGGCTTTAGCCAGACAGTTTGTTAGACTGGATCTTTCGGAGCCCAGCCGGGTTCTGGCTTGTGTGATTTCTCGGTCTTCTCTATTTGACCGCATCAGGGAGCGTCAGTTCGACGACCCTCATTTTCTTGTCCTTCAGGATAGAGTTCGGCGTGGTGATGCTCGAGATGTTACCATCGTGGATGATGGAGTTATGAGGATGCAGGGGCGTATCTGTGTGCCCAATGTCGATGATCTTCGAGAGCTGATTCTAGCAGAGGCCCACAGCTCGCGGTATTCCATCCATCCGGGAGCCGCGAAGATGTATCAGCACTTGAGACAACATTACTGGTGGAGGCGGATGAAGAGGGATATAGTTGATTATGTTTCTAGATGCCTCAACTGCCAGCAGGTGAAGTATGAGCATCAGCGTCCGGGTGGATTGATGCAGCAGATTGAGATTCCCGAGTGGAAATGGGAGCGCATTACCACGGACTTTGTATCTGGACTTCCACGGACGGTTAGGAAGTTTGATTCTATTTGGGTCATTGTGGATCGGCTGACCAAGTCCGCCCATTTCATACCGGTGAGCACTACTTATTCATCGGAACGGCTGGTGGAGATCTATATCAGGGAGATAGTTCGGCTGCATGGTATTCCAGTTTCCATCATTTCAGATAGAGGCACTCAGTTCACTTCACGGTTCTGGAGAGCCGTACAGCAGGAGTTAGGTACTCGGTGGAGCTGAGCACAGCATTTCATCCCCAGACTGATGGTCAGTCCGAGCGCACTATTCAGATTTTGGAGGATATGCTCCGTGCGTGCGTGATTGAGTTTGGAGGTTCATGGGATCACTTCTTGCCACTAGCGGAGTTTGCTTATAACAACGGCTATCAGTCCAGCATTCATATGGCGCCGTATGAGGCCTTATATGGTAGGAGAGTCAGGTCCCCGATAGGTTAGTTCGAACTGGGCGAGGCCAGGTTATTAGGTAAAGAGATGGTCCAGGATGCGATGGACAAGGTCAAGGTGATTCAAGATAGACTTCGTGCAGCCCAGTCCAGACAGAAGAGTTATGCGGACAAGAAGGTTCGCGATGTGGCTTTTATGGTTGGCGAGCGGGTTCTACTTCGAGTCTCACCCATGAAGGGCGTTATGAGGTTTGGGAAGAAAGGAAAGCCGAGTCCTAGATTTATTGGCCCTTTCGAGATTTTGAGGCGTGTTGGGGAGGTTGCTTACGAGTTGGCCTTACCTCCCAGCCTCAGCCGGAGTTCACCCCGTATTTCATGTCTCCATGCTCCGAGATACCACGGCGACCCATCGCATGTGTCGGATTTCACTTCTGTTAGCTAGACAAGGATCCGTCTTATGTCGAGGAGCCGTAGCCATTCTAGACAGCAGGTTAGAAAGCCAAGGTCAAAGAACATTCGCTTCGGTAAAGGTTCAGTGGCGGGGCCAGCCGGTCGAGGAGGCGACTTGGGAGACCGAGCAGGATATGCACAGCCAGTACCCTTATCTTTTCACTACTCCAGGTATGTTTTCTATGCTCGTTCGAGGACGAACGAATCTTTTAAGTGTGGGAAGATGTAACGACCCGGCCGGTCATTTTAGAAAAATTACGCCCCAATCCCCAATTTAACTGTTCCCCTTAGTTCATTTATGCTATTGTGGTTTGCTGGGAGAGTCGGTTCTGAAACTTGGAGTATTTTGGGACACTTAGTCCCTAAATGAGAGCTTTAAAGTTAGAAAATGGTCCGTAACCTGAACAGTGTAATACGATCTCGGAACGGAAATTCGATGGTTCCATTAGCTCCGTTAGGTGATTTCGGGGTTGGGAGCGCGTTCGGAATGTATTTTGGAGGTCCGTAGCTCAATTAGGCTTGAAATGCCGAAGTTTGAAATTTTGGCGAATCCGAACGATAGGTGAGATTTTGATCCGGGGTCGGAATGGAATTCCGACAATTTCTGTAGCTTCGTTATGTGATTTTGGATATGTCCGCAAATTTTCAGGTCATTCGGACGTCGTTTGGTCGGGTTTTAGATCGAGTGTGCAATTCGGAAGGTTTTAAGAAATTTAGGCTTGAATTCGATGTGAATTATGGGTTTTGATGTTGTTAGACGTGTTTTTATGATTGGAATAAGTTTGTATCGTGTTTTGGGGTATGTTGGTGGTTTTCGTTGGGGTCCCGGGAGCCTCGGGATGAATTCGTGGGTCCAAATAGACCAATTTGTGCCAAAAGGCACTGCTGTTTCTGCTGCAATAATTGCAAGGCAATTTTGTTCTCCGCGATCGCGGAGATGGCCATGCGATCGCGTAAGGGAAAAACCCTGAGCTCTGCGATCGCGAAGAAAGGCGTGCGATCGCGTAAGTCTGGGAGAGTAACCATCGCGATCGCGTGAGGAAGTATGCGATCGCGTAGGTTCGCTGAGTTGTTCACTGCGATCGCGTCCAGGATCACGCGATCGCGTAGAGGAAAAATAGGCTGCCCATATTTTGTGCATCGCGATCGCAAGCCCAGTGCTGAAATCGCGTAGAGTAAAATGGCCTGGCAGTGACTTTAAGTCCAGAACATTTCAGTCGCGGCCTAACACACCAAAACCGCCATTGTTGAGCTCCAAGAGAGGGAATTGAAGGGGAAACATTGGGATATCATCGGGAAATCATCGGGGGTAAGTTTCTTGACCTTAATTCGTTGGTTAATCATGAAATCCGTGATTATTTCACTGAAAATGGAAGATTAAAGGTGGGTTTGAGCCCTAGGCCTAAATTTTAGAAAACCTTTGATTTGAATGGGCAAACGGAGTCCGATTTCGATAAATTTTATATGCACGGACTCGTATTGAGATAAAGAACCCAAATATATAATTTTCGTGATTTTTCCATAAGCGTACCGAAAGTTGGGTTTTGGCAACTTGTGGGTTTTGGTGTATTTTGAGTTGTTTTGATTGGGTAATGCCCAATTGGCCTATTTTGATGTGATTCTATTGATTTTTATCAGATACTACACTTGTGGAGGCCGACATTCGCGGCAAGAGAGTTGTTTCATAGCGGTTTTGTACCGGAGTCGAGGTAAGTGGCTTGTCTAACCTCGCGTGGGGGAATTTTCACCCCTAGGATATTATGTGATAGTTTAAATGCCTTGTACACGAGGTGACGGGCGTGTACATGCGCTGGTTGTTGAACACATACATTATTTAAAATGTTCGATGAGTGATATTCCCGTCTTTAGCTGTTAATTTGATATTTTACCCGGTAGTAGTTAGAAAAGCATGATTAGGTAGTACTTAACTGTTTAGTTGCCTAATTGTCTTATTTGAACTTCTTGATAATTATTGGCACTATTTTTCGGTGAAGTTATAGTTAAGCATAATTTATTCTCTCTCTGTATTCCTTTATTTGCTGTGCTTGTGGACTGCGGGTTCAATTCCCGGAGACCCAGGGCTGTGGGTTCGATTCCTAGAGAGCCGGAGTGAGTTATTAGTAGGGACTACGGGTTCGATTCCAGAGATCCTGAGTTATTGGTAGGGACTATGGGTTCGATTCCCGAGATCCCGAGTTATTGGTAGGAACTACGGGTTCGATTCCTGAGATCCTGAGTTATTGGTAGGGTCTACGGGTTCGATTCCTGAGATCCTAAGTTATTGGTAGGGACTGCGGGTTCGATTCCCGAGATCCTGAGTTATTTGTAGGGACTGCGGGTTCGATTCCCGGAGATCCCGAGTTATTGATTATTTATCGAGACATGGGCTGCGGGTTCGATTCCCGGAGACCCAGAGGTACTGTCAATGGGACTGTGGGTTCGATTCCCACAGGTCCTGGACTTGTTTTATTGAGTTGGTTATTTGTTGTTAGCTTAATTGTAGACGATTGCAGTAATCATCGTATTGTTGTTATTTCGGAAATTATTATCATTTAAACTGCTTATTATTGTTATTATCATTATATTATTGTTTCTCAGTAGGGCCCTGACCTTCCTCGTCACTACTCCATCGAGGTTAGGCTTGGCACTTACCGAGTACCGCCGTGGTGTACTCATGCTACTCTTCTGCACACTTTTGTTGTGCAGATCCAGGTACATCAGAGCAGGCTCGTGCTAGGTGATTTCCGCAGCTTTCTCTGGGAGACCTCGAGGTATGATCTGCTACGTCCGCGGATCCGGAGGCTTTCCTTCTATTCTAATAGTACTAGTTGACATTTTTCCTTCATTTCGTTGTTAGATACTCTTTACACATAGAGCCACAATTGTATATTCTCTTTTAGTCTGTGTTACCGTGGGATTCCGGATCTTGGTAGTGTTTTATTCATTGTGTTGACGGATGTATGTGCCAAGCGGCACGGATTACATATCTTTTATCCTATTTTTCCGCTGTTTCTTATTTAAGTGTTCATAGCTTGTATATTCCGCAACGTGTTAGGCTTACCTAGTCGTGGGGACTGGGTGCCATCACGACATGTTCACGATTGGTGGACTAGGGTCGTGACAAAAGGTAATACGTTCCATTCATAAAATCCTTGGGGTATAGTAAATGCTGTTAATATTTTGGATTCTTCTTCTAACTTTAAGTGGTAAAATCCTGATTTACAATAGTTATATCATTGGATTTGTCTTATTTTTAGTATTTATTTGGCATTGGGTAATTATATGTCTTAGTTTTTGCATTTATATTTCTATAATCAATAACCATTCTACTTTTTCCTCTTTTTTGTTCACTATGTTTATTTACTATAAATGTTGGACTTGTATGTTTACTATTAGTTTCTTGTATATAACCTTGTTCTAGTAATTCGTCAATGTGTATTTTAATTCATTTAAATCTTTGAAATAGTATTTTAAAGGTTTTTGTGTTGTTATACTATTTTCATCAATTAGCTCTATTTTTACCTTTGTTTTATGTTTTTTTCCCAACCTTGTAATGGGTTATCACTATACAATGGTTCTAGTTTTTCTTGGATTATTTTAACTGTATTTATTGAAAAGATAATTAATTCTATTTTATTATCATCGTCTTTTTCATTTTCTAATTTTTGTGTTATTTTCTCACTTCCTTTTATCCAATCAGTTGTTTTTCTTTTCTTTTTTAAAACTCTTTTTGCTCCTATTTTTTGTTTACATGGTGTTGTAAACCACCAATGTATTTTAGTTATTACATGTGGGTATAGTTTATCTAAGAATGGTATTCCTAGTAAAATATCTCTTGTGGGTAATTCAAAATTGTATATTTCTTCTATAGTAAGTATTTTATCCCATATTTGTATTTTTATATTTTTTGATTTGTGGGTAATTATGCTTCCTTCGTTGTTAAATCCTGTTACTGGTAAGGGTGTTCTAAGTTTTTCCCATTTCTCTTCTCGTAGGCAATTATATCTACATAAATTTACTTCTGATCGTGTGTCTATCATAGGTGTGTAGTATCTATTGTAGTATCCTTCCACTATTATTTTTACTAGTATATGTATTTTCATATTTATAATATAGTTCTTTTTATTGTTACTTTCTTATTTTCATAATGTATGATTAGTTGTTCATTATCTAAGTTGTATGGTTTAACTTTTTCTAGCTATTTTATTCCTAATATAATATTTTTATCTCCTTGGTATATTTTAAATCTTATTATCATAATTATTCCTCCTATAATTATTTCTTTTTCTGCTATTTCTTCACTAGTTATCATTCCTTTAGGTAATTCGGGGTATAATTTTTCACTAGTTAGTATCTTGTCACGACCCCAAATCCGGTCGTGATGGCGCCCAGCACACTGCTAGGCCAGCCTGACCAATTAACAACAATCACGGAGCCATAAGCTCACTTTATCCAATTTAAGCATACGGAAATAATTCAACAGTGATAGATACATATTAAAAACAGGGAACCAAGTCCCAACACGTGCCAACTCCCATAGACCGAAGGGTCAAGAGTCATGAGCCTCTACGGAATATTCAAGTGTAAATAGTGAATATAACTGTGCACAAGTGTGGGATGATCAGAACAAAATATAGACAAACTGGAGAATCAGGTCCTGCGAACGCTGGCAGCTACCTCGACTGTCCAAAAGCACTCCCGAGCCGCAATGGAATCAGCTCTGCTGTAATGTACCTGGATATGCACACAAGGTGCAGGGAGTCGGGTGTGAGTACTTCCAACTCAGCGGAAATAAAAGTAAATAATGCTGAAGGGAAGAAAACCACGCAAGGCACTATCCCTTGCTACACAATACATAACTATCATAAAACTTCAAAACACTATCATTTTATTCCTTTTCAGCATACGTGAGTAGATTATTTAGAAATCTCAATTTTTAGCTACTTTCTTTCATTATAACATACCAATACCTGGGAGAATCTCAAGCAATGCAAGTCAGCACTCAAATCAGCCTCTCGGGCTTAGAACTCCTTAACAATTTATACCAGGAGATCTGGTCAATAAACCAACAAATGCACATGTGCCAGTAAAGTATGAGTGCTAAAATGTTATGCCACGTAGTACACGTAAACCAATGTATGTATGCCATGCAATGCATATGACTGCTACGGCGTGTAGCCCGATCCTTTTGGGTACCCGTGCTCACCGGGGGTGTCCAGACTCCGGAAGGGCTCCTACAGCCCAAGCACAATACCAATATCACACCTGCTGCGGCGCGCAGCCCGATCCATATACCACTGCAGCGTGCAGTCCGATCCATGCATGTGTATGCATATGCTCACATGAATGTCATGCCCTAACATATGGCCCTCGGCCCCAATCAGTCTAACAAATAATCAAGAAAGCCCTACGGCAACAATATCATATTAGCTAACAGCAAAAATGTTATTAAGACCTTGTTCAAGTTTTTCATAACCTTATAAAAATGCCGAATAGCCATAATTCCATTTTAAACCTTAAATTTAGAATAAAATATGCTCAGTGTTATCAAAACAGTGATACCAATCCTTGAAGGATTCAAATAATTGGCACGAAGCCCAAATATGATAATTAGTTCAATTCATTTTAACAATTAGGTGTTATTATTTATTATGCGGGACTGACCAAGTCACAATCCCCAATGGTGCTCTACCCCACGCCCGTTATCCGGCGTGCAAGTCACCTCAACACAGCACTAAGATGTGCAAGTCCGGGGTTTACTAACCCTCAGGACATCATTTACAAGTATTACCCACCTCGAACCGACGAAAGCTCATGCCCGTGACGCCTTAGCTCCTCGAACCGGCATCCACGCACGTCAAAACTAGCACAAATCAGCACAAATATATCAAATTAGGCTAATGGAACATAACCCAATCGAAAGAACTCGAAAAATATCAAAAATCACGAAATTTGCAAAACCCGAGCCCCGGGCCCACATCTCGAAAAATTTCGAAACTCATATTTCCAGAATCCTCGTCTCGCCACGAGTCCATACATATAAAATTTACCAAAATCGGAGTTCGATTGGCCTTTCAAAACCCAAATTTTCGTTTTCAATATCTAGGTCACAATCCTTCACAATTTCTACCCAAATTCATGAAGATTGATGTTATTTCTACCATAAAATGATGTTTTTGAGTCAAGAAACTTACCTCCGATGAATACCCGATGATTTCCCAGCGTTTTCCCGTGATTTCTTCTCTCTAGGGCTCAAAAATGGTGTTTTGGGTATATGAACCCGTAAGCCCTCTGTTCTGCAATTAAACTCACTGCCTGGGAATTTAACTCTACGCGTTCGCGATGTCCCTCACGCGAACGCGATGGCCCGATCGATTACTTCATCGGGAACGTGACGACCTATCACGCGTCCGCGAAGTTCAATTCTCCCAGCCGCCGGATTTCTTCTATGCGAACATGTCCATCCTTCACGCGAACGCGAAGCTTCGTCCAACCTTGCCTACGCGAACGCGATAGACTGATCGCGAACGCGATGCTTTAGCCTGCCCTGCCTTATCCTCTTACGCGATCGCGACCTTACTCCACGCGAACGCGATGCGTTCCAGCTCCCTCATACGCGAACGCGTTACCTTCCCTCGCGAACGCGATGGTCACCCGGCCCCAGCCTACGCGAACGCGGCATAGCCCTCGCGAACGCGAAGGCTAAAATTTCGCCCAATGATCTGCAAATTTACAGCAGACCATTTCTTGCTTCCAAATGCCGGATTATGTTCCGGATTCACCCCGAGGCCCCCGGGACCCCAACGAAAACCACCAACATACCCCAAAACACGATACGAACTCGTTCCAATCATAAAAACACCATCCTAAACATCAAAATCACCAATTACACACGGATTCAAGCCTGAGTTTCTTCAAAACTTCCAAATTACACATTCCATCAAAAACCCGACCAAACGACGTCCGAATGACCTGAAATTTTGCAGGCACATCCAAAATCACCTAACGGAGCTACTGCAACTGTCGGAATTCCATACCGACTCCCTTATCAAAATCTCACCTATCGATCGGATTTCGCCAAAATTCAACCTTAGCCAATTCAAGCCTATTTCTACACCAGATACCTCCAAATTCAATTCCGATTGCTCTCCTAAGTCATAAATGATCCCCCGAAACTAGTCGAATCATCAGAATCCGATTTCGAGCACTCTAACTCGATAGTCAACTCTAGGTTGACTTTCCATATTCAAACTTCCTTCAAACATGCTATTTGCTTCATTTTCCATTCAATTCACTCCTAACTCACCCGATAGGCTCTAACACCGATATAAAAGCATAAAACATGTAATTGCAACATGACGGGGTGGTAAATTCCCGTAACGATGGGCCGGGTCGTTACATTCTCCCCAACTTAAACAAACGCTCGTCCTCGAGCGTACCAGAGTGGTACTAGAAGCAACTCAATAGCTGAATGACCTTACCCAGTATATATTCGGGCGATCATACGTCACCCTATCTCACATAAGTCCGAAAACACCATATAGTCAAAATTTCACAGACCATCTGAACCATAAATCACATTGCACTTTCCGAAATCATATGCCAAATGCAAATCCCATGCCTATACTCGGGATACACTCGAATCCACTGCAATAACCCATATTCACTACTCCGGGTGAGATCATACGATGTATCGACAACCCCATCACTCGAGACGATAGTCTCTAATCACAACAACTGGCCACAATAACCAAACACTAGCTGAAAACCTCTTTCATTAGATAGAGTCTTATTCCAACACCTCCATACCCTGCCCACGGCAGCTGAAGCATGAAATATACCGAACCCATCTCTCAGGTTAACCATTCGTGAATCCATTTCCCTTTTAAAACTGATACCACAATAGGTTTCGGAGCCAAACCTCGATTTTTTTTACCTTTCTAACAAGCTAAGATCCAATATGCTCGTATTCATTAATAACTCCAACGGTCATTTCGATTATAACACACCGCACTGGTTATATGACACCTCAACACCGGCCTAAGCCACGACGAGCACAACATAAGCACACACTCGAATCATGACAGCTCAAATCATGACAATTGTCTCCAGCAAATAGAGCTGCAATTCAGTTCCTCTGTGCCATCATAACATAGAACCGAGATCGCGTCTCGCATTATAGAAATAGAGTACCTGAATCCTCCTCGAGAGGTCATAACATCACGTAGCCTTGCCGCGATTCGTGATTCTATCCCAACATTACTACTCATGAAGCACCTCAAGCCACTAAGCTCAAAACGGTTAGCCACACACAGATCTAGGTCTTGAACCCAAGCAATCAACCTCACCCACGGTGAAACAATTAACGTATGCTATCAAATCCTGAAAGGACACAACCGACGTGCCATTCACCAAGCGATACTCTAAACGGAACTTTCCTCAGAAGTGAAGAAGTATTGTATACCCTGTAGCATATAACCGACTATATTTTCACAATATTCTGTTGCGGCGTGCAACCCGCTCCAATGACATACCCGTGGCTGCGTGCCACCCGATCCAAATAACTCGTGGCGGCGTGCCACCCGATCCACGCATAAATCTCGCAAAAAGGAAATGCATATCGAGTCAAATTTTTCTCATTACAGCAAACATATATATATATAGCCTCATGCTCGTCCACATGAAACGCATCTGACAACGTTTCTCAATACTGGAACTGAATCAATGGTGGATACCTCTACACTGACATCCGCCACTAAGGTCCAACTGACAAAGCAATGCCTACCAGCCGTCCGCTGGTCATGTGTACAACTACTCTGTTGGAGCATACTCTGATGCTCTCTGCTACGCAATTTGAGCCATTTTCCGACATAGTCCATAGCTCATTTGTCTAGACGACCTGTCTTATGTCAACCAGTCTGAAATAAGGTATCATAACCCAAATTCATCATATCAAGCTAAGAGAGAGCCACTAGGGTTTTCGATTTCCAATAACCACAAAACGGTGCCGATACACGCGATATACAACCACTCCATAGGCGGATTAAAAGAACTTCTAGTCTCCAACACATATGTAACACATGAATCGCTATACCTGGTTCCACACTCCACCGTACGAATACATAACGCACATCAAGCGTCCATTCATACCACGACAGCCACTCAAAAATTTCACTATGCCATCAACGACTCAGTCATTATAGTCGATCCAACAAGAGAATACCACCATACCACTGGATATCATCAGTTTACATTACCTTGTCCTTTTTGGATCATATTCCCTGCCAAGTTAATAGAATAGCAATACCATTTTCTTAAATCATCAGAAAGATCGATTCTTAATTCACCTGCAGCTGTCCGCGCTGCTCAATAATCTTTATTGACTTCCCATATATTATGCACTGATCTCAAAATCTAGAATATACCATTATCAACTTTCCATAACACTTCGTGTATACCATATCACACTAAGACAACATGGAAATTCATATCCCTTTCCTCCGCCTAAACATCGGCGCACTCCACTAGTCAAGTACTTTCGTGATCCCATATAGAAGAAAACTCATTACACATTCCACGCTTCGCATACCGACAGGAGTATACTCATTTTCAAACCATGATAAAACACATCAGAAACTATTTCTTCCCATTCGTTGCATAAGTTTAACAGCCAGGACTGAGTCCTTATACCCATATTATACCCATATCGGGTTACACGACTTCCATTCATTCAAAAGCTTTATTGCACAATATCTGCAAGACTCATTACTTCAACCACATACCAGGAATTAGTCGTATTCTTTATCATACCGCTTCGGTTTATTAACAAGTTGTTCCATTTACCTAGTTTCCTTTCTGATTCATCTTTGATTTAATATTAGCCATTACTGTAGCACCATAACACATCAACTCATTCCACACGAGACTCGTACATAAGACCACACGGTCTAAAACCCATAGGCCACTCTCAATGTTTCCCAGGAGTACCACATTCTACAATACTGGTTTTGATGAACTTCCCGCGATTTTTAAATTGTTATCATTACTTCCCCATACGGATACCTAGAATCCCATCATTCACATGATATAACACAAGCCTTGATCTTCTCTAACAAAACCGCCATCTTTAGCCACATACACAAATCTTAAGGCACCTGACTGTTACAAGCAAAATCTTGAACATTGCAAAACCATTCTCGGGCATCATTCACCCTTATTCAGCTGTAATTTAACTGTCCTATTGAGTAGAACCGCTCGTGTTGTGTTAGAACTCTGACATCGCAGAACATGATTACTTACAGATACAATCAACTATCTTTCTTTTCTATACGGTGAATATTCTTTACCAACAACAGTTCAAAACACCCTAGTACTTCATCAGATCTACGAAGCACCATAACCTTTACCAGAATTTGCCAACATACTTAGAGACATAATCAACATAGCACACAATAGTGCAATCAGTTAATCAATAGAAACCTCCCCAACTTAGCTCGAAGCCATTCATCAAAGCATTTTCAACCACTCATATCATTATTACTCAAATGATGCCGAAAATGTCACAATGAGATTAACTCAAGTCATTTACAAGCCTTGACAGAGACTCGAATCATCAGAGACCTTAGCTCTTCTGCAATTCTTGCAGATATACACGCACCACCAATAAGCACACTCTCTTTAGGTGACAGAAATCTTTCTAAGTCCCAAATTTTCCAAAATTTTCTGCAGAGTTTCCTTTGTAATTTGGCCTATCCACCTGCCAGAGAATCACCAAACCATTCTAACAATACATCCATAACTCAACAAGACATCGCAATGTATATCAACAACATTAATCTCAACACTATTCAAGTTATATTATCAAAACTGATACATGGACATGCGCTGCACCTGCTCGAATCATAGCATATGTCAAATACCTTTCACCGCAATGCTCATAGCACAACCAATTCAATTTTCTTGAGTCTAAACTCATACTACCACACATAGTGCACTTTACATTTCCGCTAAGAGGCAATGAACATATTTCTCACGCCCATAACTAGGGCTACATATCAAATCACAACAAGAACTGAATACCTTACAGCTCTCCCATTATCAAACTGCCATTCGCACAATAAAGATCAATACCGATCGTATGAACTTCATAATAACGGCTCGCGAAATTAATACCTTGGTGCTCAAGCCATAGACAAAGATCTGGCCTCAAGTCCTCCCGACTGGCCCAACATGAATTCACAAAGAGTATATCTCGCCCCTCGTTCGAGAAAATCACAAGCCATAAGGCAATTACATTACTGAGCGCTCGATGCGTACACGAACGTGTGGAAGGAATTTCAAAAATTATATCTCAAGCTGAATCAAGTGCGCACGATAAGAATTCCAAAAAATGTGAAGTGTTTCCTAAAGGTTCGCAGCCTCCCGAGGATAAGTACAGGCGTCCCCGTATCGATCCACAAGACTCTACTAACCGGCTCAAGACTCATGAGGCCTAGTAAACCTAGGCTCTGATACCAACTTGTCACGACCCCAAATCCGGTCGTGATGGCGCCCAACACACTGCTAGGCCAGCCCGACCAATTAACAACAATCACGGAGCCATAAGCTCACTTTATCCAATTTAAGCATACGGAAATAATTCAACAGTGATAGATACATATTAAAAACAGGGAACCAAGTCCCAACACGTGCCAACTCCCATAGACCGAAGGGGTCAAGAGTCATGAGCCTCTACGGAATATACAAGTGTAAATAGTGAATATAACTGTGCACAAGTGTGGGATGATCATAACAAAATATAGACAAACTGGAGAATCAGGTCCTGCGAACGCTGGCAGCTACCTCGACTGTCCAAAAGCACTCCCGAGCCGCAATGGAAATCAACTCTGCTGTAATGTACCTGGATCTGCACACAAGGTGCAGGGAGTCGGGTGTGAGTACTTCCAACTCAGCGGTAATAAAAGTAAATAATGCTGAAGGGAAGAAAACCACGCAAGGCACTATCTCTTGCTACACAATACATAACTATCATAAAACTTCAAAACACTATCATTTTATTCCTTTTCAGCATATGTGAGTAGATTATTTAGAAATCTCAATTTTTAGCTACTTTCTTTCATTATAACATACCAATACTTGGGAGAATCTCAAGCAGTGCAAGTCAGCACTCAAATCAGCCTCTCGGGCTCAGCACTCCTTAACAATTTATACCAGGAGATCCGGTCAATAAAGCAACAAATGCACATGTGCCAGTAAAGTATGAGTGCTAAAATGTTATGCCACGTAGTACACGTAAACCAATGTATGTATGCCATGCAATGCATATGACTACTACGGCGTGTAGCCCGATCCTTTTGGGCACCCGTGCTCACTGGGGGTGTCCAGACTCCGGAGGGCTCCTACAGCCCAAGCACAATATCAATATCACACCTGCTGCGGCGCGCAGCCCGATCCATATACCACTGCGGCGTGCAGTCCGATCCATGCATGTGTATGCATATGCTCACATGAATGTCATGCCCTAACATATGGCCCTCGGCCCCAATCAGTCTAACAAATAATCAAGAAAGCCCTACGGCAATAATATCATATTAGCTCACTGCAAAAAAAAAAATATTATTAAGACCTTGTTCAAGTTTTTCATAACCTTATAAAAATGCCGAATAGCAATAATTCCATTTTAAACCTTAAATTTAGAATAAAATATGCTCAGTGTTATCAAAACGGTGATACCATTGGCACGAAGCCCAAACGTGATAATTAGTCCAATTCATTTTAACAATTAGGTGTTATTATTTATTACGCGGGACGGACCAAGTCACAATCCCCAATGGTGCTCTACCCCACGCCCGTTATCCGGCGTGCAAGTCACCTCGACACAGCACTAAGATGTGCAAGTCCGGGGTTTACTAACCCTCAAGACATCATTTACAAGTATTACCCACCTCAAACCGACGAAAGCTCATGCCCGCGACGCCTTAGCTCCTCGAACCGGCATCCACGCACGTCAAAACTAGCACAAATCAGCACAAATATATCAAAATAGGCTAATGGAACATAACCCAATCAAAAGAACTCGAAAAATATCAAAAATCACGAAATTTGCAAAACCCGAGCCCCGGCCCACATCTCGAAAAATTTCGAAACTCATATTTCCAGAATCCTCGTCTCGCCACGAGTCCATACATATAAAATTTACCAAAATCGGAGTTCGATTGGCCTTTCAAAACCCAAATTTTCGTTTTCAATATCTAGGTCACAATCCTTCACAATTTCTACCCAAATTCATGAAGATTGATGTTAATTCTACCATAAAATGATGTTTTTGAGTCAAGAAACTTACCTCTGATGAATACCCGATGATTTCTCTATATTTTCCTCGTGTTTTCTTCTCTCTAGGGCTCAAAATTATGTTTTGGGTATATGAACCTGTGAGCCCTCTGTTCTGCAATTAAACTCACTGCCTGGGAATTTAACTCTACGCGTTCGCGATGTCTCTCACGCGAACGCGATGGCCTGATCGATTACTTCATCGCGAACGTGACTCCCTATCAAGCGTCCGCGAAGTTCAATTCTCCCAGCCGCCGGATTTCTTCTATGCGAACGCGTCCATCCTTCACGCGAACGCGAAGCTTCGTCCAACCTTGCCTACGCGAATGCGATAGACTGATCGCGAACGCGATGCTTTAGCCTGCCCTGCCTTATCCTCTTACGCGATCGCGACCTTACTCCACGCGAACGCGATGCGTTCCAGCTCCCTCATACGCGAACGCGTTACCTTCCCTCGCGAACGCGATGGTCACCCGGCCCCAGCCTACACGAACGCGGCATAGCCCTCACGAACGCGAAGGCTAAAATTTTGCCCAGTGATCTGCAAATTTACAGCAGACCATTTCTTGCTTCCAAATGCCGGATGATGGTCCGGATTCACCCCGAGGCCCCCGGGACCCCAACGAAAACCACCAACATACCCCAAAACACGATACGAACTCGTTCCAATCATAAAAACACCATCCTAAACATCAAAATCACCAATTACACACGGATTCAAGCCTGAGTTTCTTCAAAACTTCCAAATTACACATTCCATCAAAAACCCGACCAAACGACGTCCGAATGACCTGAAATTTTGCAGGCACATCCAAAATCACCTAACGGAGCTACTGCAACTGTCGGAATTCCATTCCGACTCCCGTATCAAAATCTCACCTATCGATCGGATTTCGCCAAAATTCAACCTTAGCCAATTCAAGCCTATTTCTACATCGGATCTCCAAATTCAATTCTGATTGCTCTCCTAAGTCATAAATGATCCCCCGAAACTAGTCGAATCATCAGAATCCGATTCCGAGCACTCTAACTCTATAGTCAACTCCTGGTTGACTTTTCATATTCAAACTTCCTTCAAACATGCTATTTGCTTCATTTTCAATTCAATTCACTCCTAACTCACCCGATAGGCTCTAACACCGATATAAAAGCATAAAACATGTAATTGCAACATGACGGGGTGGTAAATTCCCGTAACGACGGGCCGGGTCGTTACATATCTCATCTTCTGTGATTAATTCTCTTGTTATATAGTTTTCTTCTTGTCCTGTATTTATTTGTATTAAGTATTTTCTTCCATTCATTACTCCTGTTATGTAATAATGATGATGTTTTATTTCTCCTGGTAATTGCTCTATAAGTTTAGGTATTTTATATCCTACCTTATCTGATGTGCTTGTTTTATTTGATGAATGTTTGTCCTACTTCAAAACTTAATCTTTTTGATTTGCTTAATCTTTCTTTTACTATGTCTAAATCTTCTTCTATGTCTAATTCATTATAACTATATCCATTGTTATCTATAATTGTAACTATTCTTTCAAAAGGATTTTCTATCTTTATTTTGTTTATTTTATTTCTTGCCATTATCTTATGTTTAGTTGTTAATATATATAGATTTTTACATCTTGCTGTAAATATCTTACTACATGGGGTTAATTCTATTCCTGACATTTTCCAGTATAATACAAGTGATTTATCTATATTTTTATCATTTATCGCTACTGAATAGTTAGCACTAATTATGAACTTAAATTTTTGATATATCAAATTTCCTCGTACTGCACTTATTATACTCTTTTCTATAGGTTGTATAATTCTATCATCTGCTAGATAAATTTCTATTGGTGTATCTATCCCTTCTCTAAAACATGCTTTTATTAATATTTCCGTTCCTCCTAGATGTACATATTTAATTGGGTTTTTTGCCCTTATATCCTGTATTTCTTTATTTATTATACGTTTATTTATTATTGGTATTTTAGCTTTTCCTTTGGTATATTTACAGTCTATTATGTGTTCTCTTTGGCTAATTACATAGTATTCTTCTTTGCTTCTTTTAAACCAGTTTTTCATTTTTGGTATATCTAATATTTTTTCTACACTTAAGTCTAATTCTTTTCCTTTTATTTGTTCAAATATATTTTCATCAAATATTACTTTTTGTTCCGTAGATTCTTCATCTTGGTATTCTTCTTGTGTTATTATATTTATTTCTTTTTCAGTCATCTGTTAATTCATTGTCTTCATTATCTGATTCTAGTATTGATTCATTTTCTGATAATTCATATATACTATTGTGAGCACGTGATTTTTGCCCTACATGAGAATTACTCCCAAAAATTCAAAAATTAAAATAGTTTTGTGTTGTGCGTAATTTTTGTGATTTTTATGTTATTTTTCTCTTATTATTTTGTATTTTTTGTGTGTGTGCATGTCTATTGTTTAAATCAATATAAAATACAAAAATGTTTGCATTTGCATATAAATTCATGTTTGTCAGTAATTAAGTCGGTCTTACGAAAATAAAAAAAATAACAAAAAAATATACATCTTTTGCATTTTTACCATTTAAGGTCCAATTGTGTAATTCTGTTTTAATTTTGTTATTTTTATAACATATAATAATTTTTATTAAGCATCAATTTGTTATTTGTGAATTAATTAGGATTTTTGCATTAGAATTTTGGGTTTACATTTAAAAAATTAATTTAGGAAAGTAAAATAAAGGAAACAAAATCAAATAAAAGAAGAGAAACTCGGACCAGGCCATTGTTTTTCACAAGTCCAAACCATCCCTCATCAGGCCCAAGCTAAACACACCTGTACACGGCCCAAATCCAATCTGTTTCAGAGATCAACCAAACGACGTCGTATGGCTTCTCACTCACCCGTTCGTTCAATCAATCCAACGGTTCTGATTGATAAAACTCTTTTAATATACCAAATTCCCCAGACCCGGCCCCGTTCACACCCCCCTCGCCTCAGCTCTCTCTCAAACCTCATCTCTTCAGAGATGAGTAACCCTAGCAGCCGCCGTCATACCCCACCGCCCTTAAGCCGGCGGCAACCGCTCCGAAACCACCAATTCCACACCCTAGCATCCCTGCAACCTCCCCATCACAACCCTTCAAACCATTTTCTTCGAATCATGGCCAAGCTTCTCGAATCTTGAATCTAAGAAGCTTGGTCGAACCTAAAACTACCCAACCAGTCCAAAGTTCACACGCCAGCTCCGCCTGACCTCATACATCCATAATCCATGGCTAGAATTATTCGAATACACCCATAATTCTTCGAACACCAAAAGCAATAGGAATTCCTAATTTCTAACTCAAAGTTCGAACGTGGTCTGTGAGGCATCATTTGGTTTGAACCAGAGTTTAGCCGAGTGTCTCATGATGAAAACACGCGGTTAAACTTTGTTTCAACACAAATATAAAAGAGAGGCGATAGGCAGTTACGTTTGTTTGATCCGCCATGATTTTCCAGGTGTTGTTTCTCAAATTCTCTTCTCTTTCATTTTTGTTATCTGTCAGTTTTGCCTCAGTTCAAGAATGTTTTCTTCGCCTTTGTTTCCGTTTGATTCTGTGCTTAAACTAGGCCAGCTTAGTTTCTTAAGTGTATGAATTATTTCTTCATTTTTGTTCTGAGGAATGTTTATATGTTAGTTCATTTGATTCTGCCGTCTACTTTTTTATTAGTTCTCTACTCCTCAAGATTTCTTATTTGGTCAAATTGATTGGTTCTGCTTGTTTTTTTTAATATGTTTGTTAATAGTGTACGAATTCGCTTCGATTAGCATCGTCGAATGTTTAATTTCATATCTTTGTTCTACCCGACCACATGAATCAATGATTAATCGATTATTAACAGTTTATACGTGTTTCGATTGTTCGAGTGAATACTGCATAGGTTTGTTAGAACAATAAGTAATATGTTGGTGCTGATTAAGTTATTTTGAACCATCTGCTTAGATTAAAGTCTGAATTGATTATAGATTTTAATTATAGTTGTAGGGTTCGAAGGGAATTAGGAATTTAAAGGAAAAGGTTTGAAAGTGGTCTAGGGTTAATCTGTCAGGGAATATAATGGTCAGGGATGGAATTCTTAATTGTTTGAGTCCCTTTTTGAGCTGGAAATCAGAGAGAACATGGGTGTGTGATTAAAGGATGAAAAGGGTGCACATGGGAGGGAATATACAACTGAAAAGTGAGAGATTTGAATAGAAAAAGGGGATTACTAGTGGATTGACACCCTGTTAAAAGTCTTTTAGGAGCTGGAAAATGTTGAAGGTTTGGATATAAATAGAGGGACAGAATAGCAGGATAGAGATATACATGGGGAGAGCCTGTGCGTTTAAGAGCAGAATACACATACACTCATCCAGATATTCATTGGCAAACACACACACACACACAGAGAGTTTGAAACACATTGAAAACCTTGAAAGCAAACACACACACAAAGAGAGTACAGATACTCACTGAAAAAAAAAACAGAAACACTGGAAAACAGATGTCACGACCCGGATTTCCCACCATCGGGGTCATGATGGCGCCTACTAATGGAAGCTAGGCAAGCCAAATATTAATTACGCCTCCATTAATTACCAAATTCTTATTAAGACTTTAAAATTAAAAGCATATAAATTACAACGGAATAATCAAACTTAGCGGAAGACTTAGTCAATCTTATCAAATATGATAAAGAAAACCCAAACATGATACACTACCCAAGACTGGTGTCACAATACTCACGAACTTCTAAGAATAATACACACAATTGTCTGAAAGAAATATAAGCTGTTTATCTCGAATACATGAGATAACAGAATGAAATACATAGATAGAAGAGACAACGGGTCCTGCGGACGCCTGCAAGGCTACCTCGTAGTCTCAGTAGTCGGAATATCCACAATCGCTACTGCCGCTGCTGCTGTCCGTAACCTGTATCTACGCAAAAAGAGCGCAGAGTGTAGTATCAGCACAACCGACCCCATGTGCTGGTAAGTGCCTGGCCTATCCCAGCGAAATAGTGACGAGACTAAGGCCAGTCACCCACATAAACCTGCACAGTTGCAATATATATATATATACATGTACCAAAAACATTTATAAGGAAAGACTCTACTCTGAAATAATAATCAATAACTCGTGATATCCAGAATAATCTAGTCAACAGAATAAATCTTACTTTCATATCTCAATTCCTTTCTCATTTCATATCTCGTGGTAGGCGTACCATCCGCTCCCAACTATCACAGTAATTATATCTTGTGGTAGGCGTACCACCCGCTCCCAAATATATCAATAGATTATATCTTGTGGTAGGCGTACCACCCGCTCCCAAATATGTCGTAGGCTACCGGCAACTATAGCCAATGCCAAGATTTAAATCACTTTGTGGTCGGCGTGCCACACGATCCCATTTCTTATTATATAAGTGGTCGGCGCGCCACACGATCCCAATTCATAAATATATAAGTGGTCGGCGCGCCACACGATCCCAATTCATAAATATATATATATATATATATTACCGGCATTTAACCAATAATCTCTGCATCAACAATAATTATAATTACCGGTCTTAAACCAATAATTGATAATAATTTCAACAATTTATCTCCATTACCGGTATAACACCAATAACTCTTAATCAACAATTTATTCATAACTAAATTCCTATTTCTTCAAGCTAGGATAGAACAAACACTTACCTCGAAAGTTTACGAACGATTCAATCCGTAGCAATGCCTTTTCCTTTCGAATTTGGCTCCAATCCAATCGTATCCAAGAAGTTTGATGAAGAATCGCTCAAAAATCGTCCAAGGAGCTGTGGAGAAGAGAGTTGAACAGAAATGGGATTTTTATCCCGTTTCTGTTCTGTTTTGGGATTAAATTCACCGGGCAACGATTTTGTTCTACGCGATCGCGTGAACTGGGTCGCGATCGCGGAGGGCAAATATTCAACACTACGCGATCGCGTGGTCAATGCTGCGATCACGTAGAAGAATTTCGCTGGGGTGGCTTATTTGTACTACGCGATCGCGTGAACAGGGTCGCGATCGCGTTGAAGGAGAACGGAAAGCTACGCGATCGCGTGCAGACGGCTGCGATCGCGTTGAAGAAGAACATGAAACTACGCGATCGCGTGCAGACGGCCGCGATCGCGTTGAGTAATTTGACAAGGCAGTGCGATCTCGTGTACAAGGCCGCGATCGCGTAGAGTAAAATGTCCGTGTAAAAATTGCAGAAAATCTGCCAGTTTCCTAAGTCCAAAAACACCCCGAACCACCTCCGAAACACTCCCGAGCCCTCGGGGCTCCAAACCAAATATGCACACTAACTCAAAAACATCATACGAACTTGCTCGCGCGATCAAATCGCTAAAATAACATCAAAATCAATGAATTGGGCCTTAATACTCAAGAATTCTTTCAAATTTCATAATTTCCAAAATTTCCAATTTAAGGCCGAAACACGTCAAACGACGTCCGTTTTCAACCAAACTTTACAGGAAGCGCTTAACCAATATATATGACCTGTACCGGGCGTCGGAACCAAAATACGAGCCCGATACCAGTACTTTTTAATCAAAATTAAGTTTCATTTTCCTTAAACATTTTCAGAAAACAATTTAACAGAAAAATTCTTTTACCGGGGTTCTAGACCTCGGATTTCAATTCCGGGCATACGCCCAAGTTCCATATTTTTCTACGGATTTTTTGAGACCGTCAAATCACGGATCCGGGTCCGTTTACCAAAAATGTTGACCAAAGTCAACCATATCAATATTAATATCAAAATTCTTCAACCTTTTCACATATTTCAACATAAAACTTTTCCAGCTTTGTGCCTGGACTGTGCACGCAAATCGAGGCAACTATAAATGAGGTTTTCAAGACCTCAAAAGCTCGACATGATTAATAAAATAAGTGATGACCCTTTGGGTCGTCACAACAGAGTGAAGCACACTGGAAAAATAAACAGACTCACATTCTTGAAAGAACAGAACTTCCTTTTCTTATATACATTTTTGAAACAGATTTTCAAGGAAACACATATTGAGAATCTGTTTGAATCTGTTTTTGTTTGAATCAAGATTCCATACCAATTGGTTCGGCCAAGGTTGTTTTTGTTTGTTTTGGTTTCTACTGGTTTCGCACTATTCGTGGGTTGTTTGAATTGAGCTTTGGTTTGTTGGTCAATTACCGTCTGTTATTCTTGCTGGATTTTTGCTGCTGCCGCTGTTTGTCTTGCTGTTCTGTTCACTGCCGAACAAATCACTTACTTCCTCTTTTGCTTTTGAATTCCAGGTACACATCCTTGGGTTGTCTATTGCTTTTACTGGAAATGAAATGAAAGCATATTTTGAATATTACTGTGAGGCCACCACATGAATGATTATGTTAGCTTAGTTATTAAAATTTTGGACTGTTTTGTTAAAATAGATATCGTACAGTTAGTCATTAGAAGATCGAGGGTGCATTAGTCTTGTATGTCTACTTAGCTCTTACTTTCATTATGTACGGATTAAAACAAAACTTGCTAGGCTTGTATTTGTAAACTTGGATTATTTTGGACTATTGATAAAAATAGATATCAGTTTTCATTTATACTTAATTAGTTTTCTATATTTTAGTATACGTTTGGATTTGTGTAAGTAAAACTAGCCAATTCGTATTGAGATTCCCTTTGATATTTTACATAGGTAATTTGTTAAAGTCAAGTAGTTTAAGCATGTTTAAGATGTTTAGTTTGGTTAAAGCTTAGCCATTAATATAAGATGTTTCTGTCACGACCCCAAATCCGGTCGTGATGGCGCCCAGCACACAGATAGGCTAGCCCGACCAATCAACAATAACCACGGAGCCACAAGCTCACTTTATCCAATTTAAGCATAACAGCGTTAGATATATTAAAAACAGGGAACCAAGTCCCAACACGTGCCAACTTCCATAAACCGAAGGGTCAAGAGTCATGAGCCTCTACAGAGTATACAAAGTGTAAATAGTGAATATAACTGTGCACAAGTGTGAGATAATCAGAACAAAAATACAGGCAAACTAGAGAATCAGGTCCTACGAACACTGGCAGCTACCTCGACTGTCCAAAAGCACTCCCGAGCCGCAATAGAATCAGCCCTGCTGTGATGTACCTGAATCTGCACACAAGGTGCAGGGAGTCGGGTGTGAGTACTTCCAACTAAGCAGTAATAAAAGTAAATAATGTTGAAGGGAAGAAAACCACGATAGGCACTACCTCATGCTACATAATACAGGACTATCTTTTTATTCCTTTCAAGCATATGTAAGTAGATTATTTAGAAATCTTAATTTTAACTACTTTCTTTCATAATAATATACCAATACCTGGATACAATCTCAAGCAGTGCAAGTCCGCACTTAAATCAGCCCCTCGGGCTCAGCACTCCTTATCAATTTACACCAGGAGATCCGGTCAATAAGACAACTAATGCATGTGTGCCAGTAATGTATGAGTGCTGAATGTTATGCCACGTAGTACACATAAACCAATGTATGTATGCCATGCAATGCATATGACCGCTACGGTGTGTAGCCCGATCCAATTTGGGTACCCGTGCTCACTGTGGGGGTTCAGACTCCGGAGGGGCTCCTACAGCCCAAGCACAATATTAATATCACACCTGCTGCGGCGCGCAGCCCGATCCGTATACCACCGCGGCGTGCAGTCCGATCCATGCATGTGTATGCATATGCTCACATGAAATGTCATGCCCTAACATATGGCCCTCGGCCCAATCAGTCTAACAAATAATCAAGAAAGCCCTACGGGCAACAATATCACATTAGCTCACAACTAAAATATTATTAAGACCTTGTTCAAGTTTTTCATAACCTTATAAGAATGCTGAATAGCAAAATACCATTTAAAACCTTAAATTTAGATAAAAATATGTACAGTGTTATCAAGACAATGATACTAATCCCTCAAGGATTCAAATAATTGGCACGAAGCCCAAACATGATAATTAGTCCAATTCATTTCAACAATTAGGTGTTATTATTTATTACGCGGGACGGACCAAGTCGCGATCCCCAATGGTGCTCTACCCCACGCCTGTTATCCGGCGTGCAAGTCACCTCAACACAGCACTAAGATGTGCAAGTCCGGGATTTACTAACCCTCAGGACATTATTTACAAGTATTACCCATCTCGAACCGACGAAAGCTCATGCCCGCGACGCCTTAGATCCTCGAACCGGCATCCACGCACGTCAAAACTAGCACAAATCAGCACAAATATATCAAAATAGGCTAATGGAACATAACCCAATCGAATGAACTCGAAAAATATCAAAAATCACGAAATTTGCATAACCCGAGCCCCGGGCCCACATCTCGAAAAATTTCGAAACTCATATTTCCAGAACCCTCGTCTCGCCACGAGTCCGAACATATAAAATTTACCAAAATCGGAGTTCGATTGGCCTTTCAAAACCCAATTTTTTTGTTTTCAATATCTAGGCCACAATCCTTCACAATTTCTACCCAAATTCATGAAGATTGATGTTAATTCTACCATAAAATGATGTTTTTGAGTCAAGAAACTTACCTCCGATGAATACCCGATGATTTCCCAGAGCGTTTTCCCGTGATTTCTTCTCTCTAGGGCTCAAAAATGGTGTTTTGGGTGTGAAACCCGCGAGCCCTCTGTTCTGCAATTAAACTCACTGCATGGGACTTTAACTCTACGCGTTCGCGATGTCCCTCACGCGAACGCGATGGCCTGATCGATTACTTCATCGCGAACGCGACGACCTATCACGCGTCCGCGAAGTTCATTTCCCCCAGCCACCGGATTTCTTCTACGCGAACGCGTAGTTCCTCACGCGAACGCGAGGCTTCACCTGTTTCTCCTTCGCGAACGCGGCCCTCTCTCACGCGAACGCGTTGCATTGGCCTATCTGGCCTTCGCGAACGCGGGCCTTGCCCTCGCGAACGCGAAGGCTAAAATCCTGCCCAGAGATCTGCAATTTACAGCAGACTTTTCTTTGCTTCAAAATGTCGGATGATGGTCCGGATTCACCCCGAGGCCCCCGGGACCCCAACGAAAACCACCAACATACTCCAAAACACGATACGAACTTGTTCCAATCATAAAAACAACATCCTAAACATCAAAATCACCAATTACACACGGATTCAAGCCTAAGTTTCTTCAAAATTTCCGAATTGCTCATTCAATCAAAAACCCGACCAAACGACGTCCGAATGACCTGAAAATTTGTAGACATATCCAAAATAACATAACGAAGCTACAGAAATTGTCGGAATTCCATTCCGACCCCCGGATCAAAATATCACCTACCGTTCGGTTTTCGCCAAAATTCAACTTTAGCCAATTCAAGCCTATTTCTACATCGGGCCTCCAAATTCAATTCTGATTGCTCTCCTAAATCTGATTCCGAGCACTCTAAACTAGTCGAATCATCAGAATTCGATTCCGAGCACTCTAACTCGATAGTCAACTCTAGGTTGACTTTCCATATTCAAACTTCCTTCAAACATGCTATTTGCTTCATTTTCAATTCAATTCACTCCTAACTCACCCGATAGGCTCTAACACTGATATAAAAGCATAAAACATACAATTTCAACATAACGGGGTGGTAATTCCCGTAACGACGGGCCGGGTCGTTACATTCTCCCCAACTTAAACAAACGCTCGTCCTCGAGCGTACCGGAGTGGTACTAGAAGCAACTCAATAGCTGAATGACCTTACCCAGCATATATTCGGGCGATCATACGTCACCCTATATCTCTCATAAGTCCGAAAACACCATATAGCTGAAATCTCACAAACCATCTGAACCATAAACCACATTGCACTTTTCGAAATCATATACCAATTGTTAATCCCATGCCTATACTCAGGATACACTAGAATCCACTGCAATAACCCATACTCACCACTCCGGGTGAGATCATATGATGTATCAAACAACCCAATCACTCAAGACAATAGTCTCTAATCACACAATTTCCCATGATAACCAAATACCAACTGAAAAACCTCTTCATTAGATAGAGTCTTGTTACAACACCTTCATATCATGCCCACGGCAACCGAACACGCGATATATCGAACGCATCTCTCAGGTCAACCATTCATGAATCCATTTCACTTTTAACTGATACCACAATAGATTTCGGACCCAAATCTCGATATTACCTTTCTAACCAGCTGAAATCACATATACTCACACTCACTATTGGCTCCAACGCTCATTTCGATCATAACACACCGCACTGGTGATTTGACACCTCAACACCGACCTAAGACACAACGAGCACAACATAGGCTCCAATAGAAACGTCTGAACACACTCGAATCATGACAGCTCAAATCATGACAACTGTCTCCAGCAAAAGAGCTGCAATTCAATTCCTCTGTGCCATCATAACATAGAACTGAGATCGCGTCTCGCATTATAGAAATAGAGTACCCGAATCCTCCTCGAGAGGTCATAACATCACGTGGCCTTGCCACGATTCGTGATTCTATCCAAACACTATTACTCATGAAGCACCTCAAGCTACCAAGCTCAAAACGGTTAGCCACGCACGGATCTAGGTCTTGAACCCAAGCAATCAACCTCACCCACGGTGAAACAATTAACGTATGCTATTAAATCCTGAAAGGACACAACCGATGTGCCACTCGCCAAGCGATACTCAAAACGGTCTTTTCCTCAGAAGCGAGGAAGCATTGTATACCAGGTAGCTTATAACTAACTATATTTTCACAATATTCTGTTGCAGCGTGCAACCCGCTCCAATGACATACCCGTGGCAGTGTGCCACCCGATCCGGATACCATACCCGTGGCGGTGTGCCACCCGATCCACGCATAAATCTCGCAAAAGGAAATGCATATCGAGCAAAAAGGAAATGCATATCGAGTCGAATCTTCTCATTACAGCAAACATATATATATATATAGCCTCAAGCTCGGCCACATGAAACGCATCTGACAACGTTTCTCAATACTGGAACTGAATCAATGGTAGATACCTCTACACCGACATCCGCCGCTAAGGTCCAACTGACAAAGCAATGTCTACCAGCCGTCCGCTGGTCCTGGGTACAACTGCTCTGTTGAAGCATACTCTGATGCTCTCTGCTACGCAATTTGTGCCATTTTCCGACATAGTCCATATTACATTAGTCTAGACAATCTAACCCATGACAACCAGTCAGCAATCAAGTATCATAATTCGAATTCGTCTTATCAAGTTAAGAGAGAGCCTCTAGGACTTCCGATCTCCAATAATCACAAACGGTGTCGATACACATGATATACAACCACTACATAGGCGGACTAACGAGAGCTTCAAGTCTCCAACACATATATAACACATGAATCACAATGCCTGATCCCGTACTCCATTGTACATATACATAACGCACATCAAGCGTCCATTCATACCACGAAAGCCATTCAGAAATTTCACTATGCCATCAACGACTCACTTATTATAGTCGATCCAACAAGAGAATACCACCATACCACTGGATATTATCAGTTTACATTACCTTGTCCTTTTTGGACCATATACCCTGCCAAATTACTAGAATAGCAGTACCATTTTCTTTAAATCACATGCAGCTGCCCGCGCTGCTAAATAATTTTAATGACTTCCCATATATTATGAACTGATCTCAAAACCTAGAATATACCATTATCAACTTTCCATAACCCATCGTGTATACCATATTACACTAAGACAACATAGCAATTCATATCCCTTTCCTCCGCCTCAACATCGGCGCACTCCACTAGTTAAGGACTCTCGTGATCCTATATAGAGAAAACTCATTACACATTCCAAGCTTTGCATACCAACAGGAAAAATACACTCATTTTTCAAACCACATTAAAACACATCATAAACTCTTTCTCCCAATCACATTGCATAAGTTAAACTGCCAGGACTGAGTCCTTATACCCATATTATACCCATATCGGGTTACACGACTGCCAGCACTCAAAAGCTTTATTGCACAATATCCGCAAGACTCATTACTTCAACCACATACCAGGAATTAGTCGTATTCTTTATCATACCGCTTCGGTTTATTAACAAGTTGTTCCATTTACCCAGTTTCCTTTCTGATTCATCTTTGATTTAATATTAGCCATTACTGTAGCACCATAACACATCAACTTATTCCACACGAGACTCGTACATAAGACCACACGGTCTAAGACATATAGGCCACTAAATACTCTCTCAATATTTCCCAGAAGGATCACATCCTACAATACTTTATTTTGAAGAACCTCTTGCGATTTGAATTCGTTATCATTACCTTCCAATACGGATTACATAGAATCCCATCATTCACATAATATAACACAAGTACCGATCTCTTCTAACGAAACCACCATCCTTAGCCACATGCACAATCTTAAGACACCTGACTGTTACAATTAAAATCTTGAACACAATAAACAATTCTCGGGCATCAGTCATCCTTATTCAGCTGTAATTCAACTGTCTTATTGAACAGAACCACTCGTGCCTTATTAGAACTCTGACACTGCAGATCATGATTACATACGGATACAATTAGCTATCTTTATTTTCTATACACCGAACATTCTTTACCAACATAAGTTCACAACATCCTAGTATTTCTTCATATCTACGAAGCACCATAACCTTTATCAAAATTTCCCAACATACCTAGAGACAGAGCTAACACAGCACACGACAGTGCAATCAGTTAATCAATAACAACCTCCCCAACTTAGCTCGGAGTCATACATCAAAGCACTTTTAGCTACTCATAGCATTCTTACTCAAATGATGCCACAAAGTTCTAGTTAGATTAAACTCAAGTCATTTACAAGCTTCGACGGAGATTCGAATCATCAGAAATATTAACTCTTTTGCAATTCTTGCATTCATTCACACACAACAGTAACGCCCCTATTTAGGTGACAGAAATCTTTCTAAGTCCCAAATTTTCCAAAAATTTCGGCAGAGTTTCCTTTGTAAATTGGCCTATCCACCTGCCAGAGAATCACCAAACCATTCTAACAATACATCCACAACTCAACAAGATATCACAATGTATATCAACAACATTAATCTCAACACTATTCAAGTTATATTATCAAAATTGATACATGGACATGCGATGCACCTGCTCGAATCATAACATATGTCAAATACCTTTCACCGCAATACTCATAGCACAACCAATTCAATTTTCTTGAGTCTAAACTCATACTACCACACATAGTGCACTTTACATTCCGCTAAGAGGCAATGAACACATTTCTCACGCCCATAACTAGGGCTACATATCAAATCACAACAAGAACTGAATACCTTACGGCTCTCCCATTATCAAACTGCCATTCGCACAATAAAGATCAATACAGATCGTATGAACTTCATAATAACGGCTCGCGAAATTAGTACCTTGGTGCTCAAGCCATAGACAAGGATCTGGCCTCAAGTCCTCCCGACTGGCCCAACATGAATTCACAGAGATTATATCTCGCCCCTCGATCGGGGAATTGCAAGCCATAAGTCAATTATATTACTGAACGCTCGATGCGCACACAGACGTGTGGAAGGAATTTCAAAAATTATATCTCAAGCTGAATCAAGTGCGCACGATAAGAATTCCAAGAAATGTGAAGTGTTTCCTAAAGGTTCGCAGCTTCCCGAGGATAAGTACAGGCGTCCCCGTACCGATCCACAAGACTCTACTAACCGGCTCAAGACTCATGAGGCCTAGTAAACCTAGGCTCTGATACCAACTTGTCACGACCCCAAATCCAGTCGTGATGGCGCCCAGCACACTGATAGGCCAGCCCGACCAATCAACAATAACCACGGAGCCACAAGCTCACTTTATCCAATTTAAGCATAACAACGTTAGATATATTAAAAACAGGGAACCAAGTCCCAACACGTGCCAACTCCCATAGACCGAAGGGTCAAGAGTCAAGAGCCTCTACAGAGTATACAAAGTGTAAATAGTGAATATAACTGTGCATTAGTGTGGGATAATCAGAACAAAATACAGACAAACTGGAGAATCGGGTCCTGCGAACGCTGGCAGCTACCTCGACTGTCCAAAAGCACTCCCGAGCCGTAATAGAATCAGCCCACTGTGATGTACCTGGATCTGCACACAAGGTGCAGGGAGTCGGGTGTGAGTACTTCCAACTCAGCAGGAATAAAAGTAAATAATGTTGAAGGGAAGAAAACCACGATAGGCACTATCTCATGCTACACAATACAAGACTATCTTTTTATTCCTTTCAAGCATATGTGAGTAGATTATTTAGAAATCTTAATTTTAACTACTTTCTTTCATAATAATATACCAATACCTCGATACAATCTCAAGCAGTGCAAGTCCGCACTCAAATCAGCCCCTCGGGCTCAGCACTCCTTATCAATTTACACCAGGAGATCTGGTCAATAAGACAACTAATGCATGTGTGCCTGTAATGTATGAGTGCTGAATGTTATGCCACGTAGTACACATAAACCAATGTATGTATGCCATGCAATGCATATGACCGCTACGGCGTGTAGCCCGATCCAATTTGGGTACCCGTGCTCACTGTGGGGGTTCAGACTCCGGAGGGGCTCCTACAGCCCAAGCACAATATTAATATCACACCTGCTGCGGCGCGCAGCCCGATCCGTATACCACTGCGGCGTGCAGTCCGATCCATGCATGTGTATGCATATGCTCACATGAAATGTCATGCCCTAACATATGGCCCTCGGCCCAATCAGTCTAACAAATAATCAAGAAATCCCTACGGGCAACAATATCACATTAGCTCATAACTAAAATATTATTAAGACCTTGTTCAAGTTTTTCATAACCTTATAAGAATGCTGAATAGCAAAAATACCATTTAAAACCTTAAATTTAGATAAAAATATGTACAGTGTTATCAAGACAATGATACTAATCCCTCAAGGATTCAAATAATCGGCACGAAGCCCAAACATGATAATTAGTCCAATTCATTTCAACAATTAGGTGTTATTATTTATTACGCGGGACGGACCAAGTCGCGATCCCCAATGGTGCTCTACCCCACGCCCGTTATCCGGCGTGCAAGTCACCTCAACACAACACTAAGATGTGCAAGTCCGGGGTTTACTAACCCTCAGGACATCATTTATAAGTATTACCCACCTCGAACCGACGAAAGCTCATGCCCGCGATGCCTTAGCTCCTCGAACCGGCATCCACGCACGTCAAAACTAGCACAAATCAGCATAAATATATCAAAATAGGCTAATGGAACATAACCCAATCGAATGAACTCGACAAATATCAAAAATCACGAAATTTGCATAACCCGAGCCCCGGGCCCACATCTCGAAAAATTTCGAAACTCATATTTCCGAACCCTCGTCTCGCCACGAGTCCGAACATATAAAATTTACCAAAATCGGAGTTCGATTGGCCTTTCAAAACCCAATTTTTTTGTTTTCAATATCTAGGCCACAATCCTTCACAATTTCTACCCAAATTCATGAAGATTGATGTTAATTCTACCATAAAATGATGTTTTTGAGTCAAGAAACTTACCTCCGATGAATACCCGATGATTTCCCGGCGTTTTCCCGTGATTTCTTCTCTCAAGGGCTCAAAAATTATGTTTTGTGAAACCCGCGAGCCCTCTGTTCTGCAATTAAACTCACTGCCTGGGACTTTAACTCTACGCGTTCGCGATGTCCCTCACGCGAACGCGATGGCCTGATCGATTACTTCATCGCGAACGCGACGACCTATCACGCGTCCGCGAAGTTCATTTCCCCCGGCCACCGGATTTCTTCTACGCGAACGCGTAGTTCCTCACGCGAACGCGAGGCTTCACCTGTTTCTCCTTCGCGAACGCGGCCCTCTCTCACGCGAACGCGTTGCATTGGCCTATCTGGCCTTCGCGAACGCGGGCCTTGCCCTCGCGAACGCGAAGGCTAAAATCCTGCCCAGAGATCTGCAATTTACAGCAGACTTTTCTTTGCTTCAAAATGTCGGATGATGGTCCGGATTCACCCCGAGGCCCCCGGGACCCCAACGAAAACCACCAACATACTCCAAAACACGATACGAACTTGTTCCAATCATAAAAACACCATCCTAAACATCAAAATCACCAATTACACACGGATTCAAGCCTAAGTTTCTTCAAAATTTCCGAATTCCTCATTCAATCAAAAACCCGACCAAACGACGTCCGAATGACCTGAAAATTTGTATACATATCCAAAATCACATAACGAAGCTATAGAAATTGTCGGAATTCCATTCCGACCCCCGGATCAAAATATCACCTACCGTTCGGTTTTCGCCAAAATTCAACTTTAGCCAATTCAAGCCTATTTCTACACCGGGCCTCCAAATTCAATTCCGATTGCTCTCCTAAGTCATAAATGATCTCCCGAAACTAGTCGAATCATCCGAATCTGATTCCGAGCACTCTAACTCGATAGTCAACTCTAGGTTGACTTTCCATATTCAAACTTCCTTCAAACATGCTATTTGCTTCATTTTCAATTCAATTCACTCCTAACTCACCCGATAGGCTCTAACACCGATATAAAAGCATAAAACATGTAATTGCAACATGACGGGGTGGTAAATTCCCGTAACGACGGGCCGGGTCGTTACAGTTTCGAATCACTTTGAATTTTTCTTTACTTTGATTTTTCTTTTTTCTTTGAAGTCCATTTATAATTAAGCAAGCAAGACAAGTTAGCCAACGCTTTAGATGACGATGTTAGTCCACTTTAATCATATAATTTCGATTTCGTCAATTAACGTCGGATTGAGATAGCGAAATCCAAAGTAAACTACCTCACGTCTAATAATTAACTAAGGCGGATTATTTCTATTTCGTATATTTTGATCAATTTTCTTTTAGTTCATATCTTTTCATTCAATCTCCGGCCATAAGTCAAAAGCTAGGAAATAACACATCATTTGGTACGATTCTTTAATTAGAAATAATTTTAAGGGATATGCTTTCGAATGAAATTTTTTTGGTTTAGTTTTACAATGACTTTAAATCGGCATAGTTTCAAATGAGTAATCCGGATACCCCTTTTGTTTTATATTATTATTTACCTATCTGTCAAAATCCGAGTCTATGTTGTAATTAGTTTTTCCTTTGGTGCGGTCTCAAATTAATAGAGTGGTTTAAAGTTTAATCATAGCATATAATTTATAAGCATGTATAAAATCAGGAATTTTTAGCCATTTACAATAATTGAAGCGACTGTGCTAGAACCACGGGATCTGAGGGTGTCTAACACCTTCCCTCGAGTCAACAAAATTCCTTACTTAGAATATCTGGTTCGCATACTTCATTTGGAAAGTCGTAAATTTCCTCGATTCGGGATTTAAATAAATCGGTGACTTGGGACACCTTAATTAATTCCAAGTGGCGACTCTGAAATAAATAAAATAATCCCGTTTCGAATATTGTCACTTAAATTGAAAAAACTCCCTTGTGCATCTATCCTTCGGGGAGGGCGCGCCAAAAGGAGGTGTGACAACTCTGGCGACTCTGCTGGGGACACAAACCCAGAACCACTGGTTCAGGGTTTAAGAATTCGAGCTTTGAATAATTGTTGTATTTGGCTTATTTATTATCTGATTTTATTATATGTTCGTATTAATGTGCTAAATGTTGCTTTACCGCTTTGATATTTTGTGAATTGTATATAAATTGTGCCGATACCCATTTTTTTTTCTTCTGAGACTTTTGAAATATAATATCGGGCATTTGCTGGACATAGCCCGTTTTTCTCAAGATAACTGTGGTGCTTGGCACCCGGTGAAGGATTTTGTAGTCACACATGTTTAGGCGGAAAGTCTGTCAATTAAGCCGGAAAGCCATGCTACCGGTGCATTGACACTCTTCGGCTCGAGTTGTCCGCTCGAGTTAAAGCTAGTCTAGACACTTTTTCCAACAGGATGATGACTTAGAATAACAAAACCTTATGCCGGATCCCCGATAGGAACGTTTATTTGCATCATGTGCATATTTGACTTAGGAGGCTCAACACAAGGGTTGGGCCTGTCTAGGACAGGTGTACCTGAAACAAAAGACCAATTTGTTGCATCTTTCTGTGTGCATTTATTTGTTTCGATCTTACATATCGACCGGTTTGTTAAAAAACAGGGTAAGAAGTAAAAGATGTCAAATTAATGGAAAACGAGGTGCTTTTATTGGAAAATAATTTTGAAAAAAAAATGGAAAAAGAAAACAAAAAAAAAATCTCCGAATAAATTTTGTTAGTTTCTTTGAATATGTTTTTTTTTTTGAAAGAAAAATTCCAAATAAATTTTCTTAAATTTTACGAAAAATAGTTTAGCTTCTTTGAAAATAATTTTTGAAAATGCAAAAAAAAAAAAAAAAATTCCAAATAAATTTTCTTCGTTCCTTTGAAAATAATTTTTTGAAAAAAAAATGCAAAAACAATTTCCGATAAATTTTGTTAATTTTATTAAAGATAGGTTAGTTTTTCTTAAAATAATTTATTTTAGAAATGCTGGTTAAAAACAATTTGTTTTCTTTTCTTAAAATGATTTAGTTCTTTTATTTTTGAACTACGCTGGTTTGATTCTCACATGGTGTGAGATACGTAGGCAACCTTCATCGGGTCCAACCTCCCCTTTTCCAAAAAAGTAACCAAAAATATCGAAATTGATTTTTTCGTTGTAAATATGTTGAGTGATGCCGTTTTCAAAAACAGCTCTGAATGTACCCGAAAGGGACGCCGGAAGGCTGACTTTGCATAAACGGCCACTTTTGGGTCATTTTGTAGATTTTTGGTCGATTGACCCTCACAGCCTTATAATCTTCGTCCCCGAGGCGCTGAAAGGCCGTATTTGCAATACCTGATTTTTTTGTTTTTATTTGAAAAATAAAAAGAAAAAAAATATCTAAATTTTAATTTTTGTCATAAATAAGTCAGGTGATGCTGTTTTTGCCAAAAATAGTCGAATGTTCCCGAGAGGGACGCCGAAAGGCTGACTTTGCATAAACGACCACTTTTGATCATTTTAGGATTTTTGGTCAATTAGCTAAACACAACCTTAAAATCCTCGTCCCCGAGGTGCTGAAAGGTCGTGTCTGCAAAACCATGTCTTTTATTTTAATTTGAAAAAAAAATAAGAAAAGAATAAGTGGCAAGTAAATGCTTGAATTTTTGGTCAAAATAAGCCAAGCTAGTTTCGGCGGTATTTTAAACCGTTCTTGCCGAGATAGCCTTATAGCATCTTTCAGTTGTCGAAAGGTTGTCTTCGTAAAAGAATGGGCAAGTTTGTAAAGAAATCCTTCCCGGCCTCAAAATTCATATGGAGTTGAGAAGGGGCCACGTCTGCAGAAATAGCCATTTGTTTGAAATTGGCAAACAGGGAAGTAATCTGCTAGTTTTTTTTTCTTAATTTATATTTCTTTTGATTAGATCATATGGTTTGATTTTCAAGTCTGTAAGTATTTCTTTTCATCAAAATCTGTTAGTATGGCTAGTTTTTAAAACTTTGTAATCAAGTTTGTTTTATTGTGAAAATTGAAAATTCCTGTAAAAAATGTTTTATTATTATTGTCCTCTCGTATCCGAACTACGCGGGTCTGATTCTCACCGGGTGTGAGATACGTAGGAAAACCTCATCGGTTCCGACCCCAATTTTAAAAAAAAATCAAAAAATAAAAAAAATAAAAAAAATACTCTCGTTTAGTTCCTTCATTAAAATCTTTCTTTAGAAAATTTAAAAAAAAAGAGTAAAAGTAGTTAAAAAAAAACTAAAAAAAAATGGAATGGTTCTACTGCTTTTCATGAAATAAAAAGAAAAATCAATAAAAATCAAAATTTAAAAATATGGATTTTACTCCAAAGCAAATAAATTTTTATTTTTTGAAGTCTTTCTATCAAAAAGCAAAACAAAAAGCAAAAAAAAATATAAAAAAAAATAAGCAAAAATATGAATATATTTTCCTTTTTTTAAAGCATTTCTTTCAAGAATTATTTGATTTACTCAATTCCCGATTTTCCGAACTATGCCCGGTCTGATTCATGCGGGGACATGATACGTAGGCAATCCACATAAGATTCGACCATCACTAAAAAAAAAAGGAGGGAAAAAAATTTAAAAGAAAAGAAGATTGATAAAGGATGAAAGCAAAGGAAAATACAAACCGGAATGACGCATCGCAATCGAGTACATTGTAGCAACACCATCATCTGTATAAGTGCATCACACCCAACGTGAGATTACTTATCTGTTATGTTGTCTCAGACTAACCGTTTGTTTGCCAAACTCCAGGTTTTAGTAAAGAGTGGTTGATTTTGTGGTAATCTGGCATCACATTCGTACTTCACAAGGTCCAAAGGAAAAGTTCGGCAGCCTGAAAGTACTCATCCCTATTTCACTAGGTCAAAAAGAGGTGCCAACATGTCTTCAGAAATGCCCCTAGCAACCATTCCCGTCTCGGAAGAAAGCTCTTTGACAACCATCCCGGCTACTGAGTCGGCAGCTTTGGAGGAGAATAGAATTTTGCGCTGCCGCATGCTCGAGATGTTGGACGATTGGAACAACGGGAAAGAGCCCCCGAGTCTGATCCCTGGGTTCCCTGAAATTCTTCTCAGATCAAGTGGGATTTCCAATACCCCCATCAATTACCCGCCTACTCTGTTTGGGTATTCTAATGCCACAACCCTCTCTGAATCACCCTCCGCCTCCCATCCTCGGGTGACACCATTAGATACATCCGCAAGAACGTCGGTTGAGTTGCCAGTTCCAGTCACAACGCATCCCACCGCACATGCTCCTTTCTTCGACTCCGCGTCCTTTACATTCCCAGCACCACCGCTTACACGGGACCATACCCAGGTTGCAGCCAATATATATCCTCAGCCACCTCGATATGAATTCCTACCAAGCCAAAATCCAAAAGCTCCCGAATGGGATGAAATGGCAAAAAGAATGAGCAGCTTGGAACAAAGTTTGAAAAACATGCAAGGTCTAGGTGGACAGAAAAGTGTTTCTTATGCAGATTTGTGCATGTTCCCACATGTCCATTTGTCGTCAGGCTTTAAGACGCCGAAGTTCGAAAAGTATGACGGGCACGGCGACCCTATTGCTCATCTAAAGAAATACTGCAATCAATTGCGAGGTGCCGGCGGCATGGAAGAATTGCTGATGGCATATTTCGGAGAAAGCTTGATCGGGATAGCATCAGAATAGTACAGGGATCAAGACATATCTCGATGGAACATCTGGGACGATCTGGCCAGAGATTTTGTGAAACAGTTCCAGTACAACATTGACATTGCGCCAGACAGGAATTCTTTATCGAACTTAAAGAAGAAACCCTCAGAAAGCTTCAGAGAATATGCTATCAAATGGCGAGAGCAAGCATCCAGGGTGAAACCTCCTATAGACGAAATAGAAATGGTCACTACTTTCCTACAGGCTCAGGAACCAGACTATTTCCAGAACATGCTGTCAGCAATGGGAAAGCCTTTCGCAGAGGCGATCAAGATTGGGGAAATGGTGGAAAATGGTTTGAAGACGGGAAGAATTTTGAGTCAAGCAGCCATTCGAGCGACCTCCCAAGCAATCCAAGGAGGGTCTGGAGGAATAGCAAAGGGTAGGATGAAAGAGGAAACATCCATGGCAACTTCGGGTGATAGAAGACACCACGCTCCTAGACCCTTTTCAGAAAGAACCCCCCAGCATTATTACTCTGCTCAGGAAATGTCCTATATCCCTCAACCATACGCGGTCATGAATGCTCAACCTTTTGCGCAACCGCAATAGCATGTCAGTAGAAACCAAGCTCTATTTCCAAGAAATCAGCCTCCCCACCAGAACCACTATAATCCCCGACCTCCACAGAATAACTTCCGTCCTTGGGAACGACCAAAGAAATCAAACTTTACCCCAATTGGTGAATCTTACTCTAATCTATTCCCGAAACTTGTCCAAATGGGTTTACTGCAGCCGGTTCCTCAGAATAGACAAAACCCGGCATCGCCTTCCTACAAAGCTGGTGTCAGATGTCCATATCATTCAGAGGCAGAGGGCCACCATACTAATGACCGTTGGACTTTGAAACAAGCGGTGGAGAATTTAATAGAGCAAGGGAAGATTGTGTTGAAAGATGAGGATGTCCCAAATGTGACCAATAATCCACTGCCTGCTCACAATAACGGGCCGATAGTTGGGATGATTTGTGAAGATGAAGAATTCGATCCAGCGCTCAAGGCCATAATTGCTATCGCTGACGTGGAAAGGAAGCCCAAGGCGGCCCCGAAACAAGAGAAGGGGGAAAAGAAGAGTAAAATCACTGAGTTAGAACCAGAAAGGGAAATTGGTGCACCTAAGCAAGCCTATTTGGAATGGGGGCAATTAAGACACCACGGCTGAATGAGCCAGTGTTTGTTGGACGCATACCACAAAAGCTTAAGGACCGTCAAGAGGAAGATAATGAGGATTTCATGACTAATGAGAGTGAAGGAAAACATGAGGCAAAGCTCTGCGGTGCCCGCATGGTCAAGCCAGGGAAAGGGACTATCACCGTTGAGATGGGACCAGACACTAAACTCCCAAACTGAAAGGCTAGGCCATTCCCGATCAGGCGGAAGCCCAGTAAACTTGTCCTGCCGCATTCTTCTGCATCATGAATTATTTCAAGGTGTAAATTGGATGTTTCTTTTAGTTTTTGTCTTTGAATTCCCGAATGTGAACCATGTTTATCCTTTCAATTCCAAGAAATGAAATTAATATTTCATCGTCCGTTTCCTTTTCTTTTGTTATTTTTTTTATTATTCTTTCAAATTTATTTTAGTTTTCTTTTTCTCTTCTCTTTAGTTCAAATCATGCAGCTTTAAATAACATGACATGCTTGCGGACTTCATGTCTAGATCCCAAAACGCTGTCAGACTTCAGAATAATGAATCGAGAGTTGAAATGCACAAAAGTTTATTTTGAGGAAATGAAACAATGAATTGGAATAACTAAAGGAAAATTGGTTCGCATACAAAAGGGGTGTGTTGTACTCAGAGAATACCCGAGTAATTATCCCAACAAAGAATGGCCCATGCTTGCAACAAGAAAGTGTGGCCCAGGAATCTCGAAATAGAACAGCCCACGTTAAGGCGCATTCCTCCTCATTACTAAGAGACAAAAGGAAAATTGGCTCCTAATTGGAAGGATCCATACATCATCTAGAAAATATCACTAGGAGGGATGATGTATCTGGGAGACATTGAAGGAAATGATCTTGAAACGGCAGTCAATACAGATACAGTATAAAGGTACTATGTCAGGACCTCCTGCGACGTTGGCTTTTGCATAATTGAGATGACGAAGGTTTTCTTTCTTGCTACCCCAAACACTATAAATCCTTTGTAAAAACCTTTGAGCCGGTTATGTTTCTTTGTTCACCCTCTTTGGAACCCGAAATAAATAAAAAAATTTAAAAAAAAAATTTTGAAAAAAAAAAAGAAAAGAAAAAAAATAAAAAAATTTTGAAAAAAAAAGAAAAGAAAATATATATATATATATATATGAAAGAAAAAAAATAAAAAAAAAATTATCACCACCTGAACTACGTTCTGACTTGATTCCGAAAGGATACGTAGGAAACCTCTTCCTGAGGTTCAGTCACACCAAAACAAAAAATCCCAATTTCCCCAAAAATTGAAACTGGGGCAGATGATATGACGGTTCAGTTTAGATCCGTCAAGATGGTTCTAGAGTTGTAATTCCATTCAATTTCCTTTCTACCCAAAGACCTTGTTCAAGTCCTTCAGATCAATTAGCAAAGGCAAGGAAGAGAAAAATGTCATTGACGGAAATCTGACATAGCTTGAATTGAGAGAAACAAAATGAGAGAGTCTTATCGGTGAAAACCTTCGGGCACCATAATGCGATGGCGATTGGAGAAGATAAAAATGAGAGAGTCCGTTTAGTGAAAACTCGCAAAGAGCACTATTAGGCGACAGTGAGAAGAGAAATGAGAGGGATCGATTAGCGGAAACCCGCAAAGGGCGCCACCGACCAAAAAGAAGACATCCCTTCACTAAAAGAATTTTGGCAAGGTTCCCTGGTTTTGAAATTGCGAATCAATGGGTTCATAAGAAGTTGGAAAGTTTATGTGGGTCAGGCGTCCAGTCCAAGAAGCATGTCATGTTTATTTGGAGTCAGCATGCATCCCAAATAAGTCCTTCTTTTCCCCGAAAGGGACGCTTCTCTTTAAACTCATTTTCTTGCTTTTTGTATAGTTATTCTTTGAATCCCTTTCGGTTTAATTTTAATCCCGAAACTATTACAAAGAAAGGCGGCAGGACCGGTTTTACAGGACTCCGTCTGGTAAAAAAAAAAAGAGTTGAAGAAAGATACCCAGCCTCAGTGGTGTATTGATCCAATCCCAACTGATCATGATGGTCAATCACTTCCGAAGGAACGGATGTTAGGAAGAAAATGGAAATCAAAGGCTAAGGTCTTAGAAGAAACGGAATGAAGCAGAAGGACAGAACCCACACAGAAAATCCTCGTGGAATCCCAAGGATGAACCCGGTCAGTTTGAAAAGAAGTCATCCCCAAAGACAATTGGTAGCAAAGTTCTCAATGGAAATGAGACAAGGATCAAGCCATGAAGATAATCAAGGCCACAAAGTCAACCACTTTTTCAACTAATAAAATGTTCTTTGTTGAAAGCAGGTCTATTTAATTGTGCAAGAAGAAGGTACAACCCAAAGGAGTGAAGTACGCAAGCATTGAAATGGCTCTGGAACAAGGAAAGCGCATAAAAGGGAAGTTTCTTTTCAAAAGCTTTATCTTATGCAATTTGTTGATGGTAAAAAAAAAAACCTAAAAGAAGGCCCAAAAGGAAGAATAAAAGAAAAGAAAATGAAAACTCCAAAAAGAAAATCAAATCATGTTAGTCCAATATCCGTTTGGACCCCGGTCAGAAAAACCGAGGGTCTTTCCGGCCAAAAAGCCGCGAAACATTATTTTGAATTCCGGCCAGAAAGCCGTGAAAACTTTCTTTCAAAATCCCCGGTCAGAAAACCGAGGATCTCCCAGTCAGAAAACTGCGGAGCCATTTACTTTAACCCCGGCCAAAAAACCGAGGGTCTGACGGCCAAAAAACCGTTAGGCATTGTTTGAATTCCGGCCAGAAAGCCGTGAAACTCTTATCCCCGGTCAAAAAACCGAGGATCTCCCCAGTCAGAAAATTGCGGAGCCATTTACTTTAACCCCGGCCAAAAAACTGAGGGTCTGACGGCCAAAAAATCGTTAGACGTTGTTTGAATTCCGGCTAGAAAGCCGTGAAACTTTTATCCCCGGTCAGAAAACCGAGGATCTCCCCAGTCAAAAAACTGCGGAGCCATTTACTTTAACCCCGGCCAAAAAACCGAGGGTCTGACAGCCAAAAAACCGTTAGACATTGTTTGAATTCCTGCCAGAAAGCCGTGAAACTTTTATCCCCGGTCAAAAAACCGAGGATCTCCTAGTTAGAAAACTGCAGAGCCATTTATTTTAACCCCGGCCAAAAACCGAGGGTCCGACGGCCAAAACACCGTTAGACATTGTTTGAATTCCGGCCAGAAAGCCGTAAAACTCTTATCCCCGGTCAGAAAACCGAGGATCTCCCAGTCAGAAAACTGCGGAGCCATTTATTTTAACCCGGCAAAAAAACCGAGGGTCTGACGACAAAAAAACCGTTAGACATTGTTTGAATTCCGGCCAGAAAGCCGTGAAACTTTTATCCCCGGTCAAAAAACCGAGGATCTCCCAGTTAGAAAACTGCGGAGCCATTTACTTTAACCCCGACCAAAAAACCAAGGGTCTTGCGGCCAAGAAACCGTTAGACATTGTTTGAATTCCGCCCAAAAAGCCGGGAAACATTTATCCCCGGTTAGAAAACCGAGGATCTCCCAGTCAGAAAACTGCGGAGCCATTTATTTTATCCCCGGCCAAAAACCGAGGGTCTAGCGGCCAAAAACCGTTAGACATTGTTTGAATTCCAGCCAGAAAGCCGTGAAACTCTTCTTCAAAGCCCCGGCCAAGAAGTCGTGGAACGTTTATTTGTGAAACTGTGAAAATCCCGGCCAGAAAGCCGTGGAATGTTTATTTGTGAAACTATGATTGTCACAACTAACTCACAAAATTTTCCTAGCAAAACTGGGGCATAAAATTTTCGTTCGTTTGTTTGTTTTGTTGTCTAAATAGGTTTGACCTCGGGACGCAAGGATCGAGATAACCTACAAATGGGACATCAATCCAGAGTGAAGAAAAGAAGAAAAGAACCAAAAAAAAAGATTTCAAACGTTGGAGTAAACAAAGGCGCGGATTGCTCAGAAGCTGATTGAAGTAACAAGCTCCGCCGACTCCGTTTCACTCAATGTTACAGAAATAAACAAGCACGTACAACTTGTTGAGCATCAAGATTCAGATCGAGGTCTACAGCAAATCAGCTAAGATTCAAGATCAAGTTTTCAAGAGAATCTGTGACGACCCGGCCCGTCGTCATGGGAATTACCACCCCGTTATGTTTTAATTACATGTTTTATGATTTTATATTAGTGTTAGAGTCTATCGGGTGAGTTAGGACTGAAATGGATTGAAAATGAGGCATATAGCCTTTTTGAAGGAAACTTGAATAAGGAAAGTCAACCCGGAGTTGACTATTTAGTTAGAGGGCTCGGAATCGGATTCCGATGATTCGGTTAGTTCCGGGAGGTGATTTGTGACTTAGGGGAGCAATCGGAATTGAATTTGGAGGCCCGTTGTAGAAATAGGCTTGAATTGGCTAAGGTTGAACTTTGGCGAAATCCGAACTGTAGGTGAGATTTTGATCCGGGGGTCGGAATGGAATTCCGACAGTTGCAGTAGCTCCGTTAGGTGATTTTGGATGTGCCTGCAAAATTTCAGGTCATTCGGACGTCGTTTGGTCGGGTTTTTTATGGAATGTGCAATTCGGAAGTTTTGAAGAAACTTAGGCTTGAATCCGTGTGTAATTGGTGATTTTGATGTTTAGGATGGTGTTTTTATGATTGGAACAAGTTCGTATCGTGTTTTGGGGTATGTTGGTGGTTTTCGTTGGGGTCCCGGGGCCTCGGGGCGAATCCGGACCATCATCCGGCATTTGGAAGCAAGAAATGGTCTGCTGTAAATTGCAGATCACTGGGTAGTGATTTAGCCTTCGCGTTCGCGAGGGCAAGGTGCCGCGTTCGCGTAAGAGGAAGCTGGGAAGCATCGCGTTCGCGATGGTCCGGGTCGCGTTCGCGTATAAGGAATTCATAAGGCATCGCGAACGCGTGAGGTATGTCGCGTTCGCGTATAGGAAAAATTCGGGCTGGGGGAGAATGGTCTTCGCGGACGCATGACGGTGTGTCGCGTTCGCCATGAAGGACTAGAATAAGGCATCGCGTTCGCGTGAGAGGCGTTGCGAACGCGATGAAGAGATTTGACTGGCAGTGAGTTTAATTACAGAACAGAACCAGTCGCGGGTTTAACACCCAAAACCTCCATTTTTGAGTTCCAAGAGAAGGTATTGACGGGAGATTGCAGGGAAATCATCGGGGTTTCGTCGGAGGTAAGTTTTGTGGCTTAATTACATCATTTTAACATGAAATCCTTGGTTAATTCTCTGTAAATGGAAGATTAAAGGTGGGTTTGAGTCCTAGGCCAAAATTGAAGAAAAACACTGATTTGAGTGGGCAAATGGAGTCCGATTTTGGTAAATTTTATATGCCTAGACTCGTATCGAGATGGGGATTCCGAATATGTGACTTTTGTAATTTTTCGAGAAGTGTACCGAAGTCGGGTTTTGGCAACTTTGTGAATTTTTGGTGTAAATCGAGTTGTATTGATTGGGTGTCGTCCCATTGGCCTAATTTATTGTATTTCTACTGTATTTGATCAGATTCTACGCGTGCGGAGCTTGATTCTCGTGGAAAGGGCATTGCGGAGTGGTCGTCGCGCTGAATTTAGGTGAGTAATAGATGTGGGTGATGACCAGCGGGTTCGAAACCCCGGTATACCACTTTGTGACGCCGTATAGCGGCGAGACACGTACTCTCATGTGAGTGCGGGGTCGATTGGGATTGGGGACTATGACTTAGTCCGACTTGTTGGCACTGTGTTATGATATTTGGCTATTCCTGAGCTGTCGAACCTCCTTCTCGGATGGTTGCATATTATATATTGTGATAATGGCCACTCTTGAGCCGAGGAACCCCCTTCTTGGGCGGTTGAGTATACTTGTGGGCCGTGAGCCACTTATTGGATCCCGCGAGGATCGTTATCATTGTCTTATCATATTGACATGCTAGTTTACTACTAGTCCGCAGCTATTTCTGTTATCATGTTATTTCCAATCTCTGGAACTTGATATTTCTGTTTTCAACTGAAAAATGATAAAAGATGTTTTCAAAACTACTTTTGAGCCTGCGAGGCTGTGATTGCACATTAGCTGACTGGTAGTGGATCGGGCTGCGCGCCGCAGCGGTATATATGTTGGATCGGACCGCACGCCGCAGTGATATTGTGCTTGGGCTGTAGGAGCCCCTCCGGAGTCTGAACCCCCACAATGAGCACGGGTACCCAAATTGGATCGGGCTACGCGCCGTAGCGGTCATATCATGCATTGCATTGCATTTAGCTACATCTGATAGTTGTTATACTGTTTTTGCTGGTACTTGTTGGTACGGGTACAGTCGATATTGATTCTGTGATAGGGTATTTGATTATAGCTTTACATAGTGCTTTATTGCGGATTTCTTATCCGCGCTGTCTTACCCTTGTTTATTACCACTGAGTCTGGCAGTACTCATTTTACTCCCTGCACCTTGTGAGTAGATCCAGGTACCTCTCAGCAGTGATCCGGTAGCTGTTCGAGGTGACATCTGTAGGATATTCGAGGTAGCCGCAGAGTCCGCAGGACCCGATATTCCTTCTTACTGTCTTTTGATTTTGTATTGATATTTCTTTCCGCACTTGGTATCTTGTAAACCATTATACACTTATGTCCAGTAGAGGCTCATGACTCTTGACCCTTCGGTCTACGGGAGTTGGTATATTTTGGGACTTGGTTCCCCGTTATCGTTATATGTATCGATGTTGCTTCGTAAATTGATATGCTTAAATGGGCTAAAGAGAGCTTCTAGCTCCGTTATTGTTATTGATTGGTCAGGCTGTCTTAGCAATGTGTTGGGCGCCATCACGACCAGATTCGGGGTCGTGACAAGTTGGTATCAGAGCCTAGGTTTACTAGGCCTCATGAGTCTTGAGCCGGTTAGTAGAGTCTTGTGGATCGGTACGGGGACGCCTGTACTTATCCTCGGGAGGCTGCGAACCTTTAGGAAATACTTCACTTTTCTTGAACTCTGTCGTGCGATCTTGTTATCCTGAAAACTGAACTTCTATACTCTATTCTCTCGTAGATGGCGAGAACACGAGCATCAGAACGAGGTGGACGACCTCCATTGCCACCTGTTAGAGGCCGTGGGCGCGGTCGTATTAGAGGTAGAGGTAGGGCAGCTGAGGCAGTGCCAGCTGACCCGCCCGTTGTACCAGTTTAGGAGAAGCCCCCAGTGGTTGATGCTCCAGCAGCCCCAGTTCAGGGCCAGACTGTATCTATTGCTATTCCTGGTGTTCAGGAGACTCTTGCTCAGATATTATCGGTGTGTTCCGGTTTGGCTCAGGTAGTTTCAGCTACCGCTACTGCAGCGACATCTCGGACAGGGGATGGTCAGCAGACCCCTGCAGCTCGCACACCCGAGCAGGTTGTTCAGGGACTTCAGACGCCAGAGGCGGTCCCCGCTCAGGTGGTTGCACCAGTTATTCCTCCAGCTGCACCAGCTCCAGCTCCAGAGCATATGGTTCAGGTTATGCCCGATGACGAGCAACGTCGTCTTGAGAGATTTGGTAGACTTCAGCCACCTCATTTCAGTGGCGTTGAGGGCGAGGATGCCCAGGGTTTCTTGGATAAGTGTCAGAGGATGCTGCGGACGGCTGGTATTCTCGAGTCCAGCGGAGTTTCATTTACTACCTTTCAGTTCACTGGTCCCGCATTCGATTGGTGGGAAGAGTTTGAGAGGCGTAGGCCTGCAGGAGCAGCACCTCTCACATGGCACCAGCAGAGTTAAAAGAATAGAAAGAACAACTTCAGGAACTCTTAGATAAGGGTTTCATTCGTCCGAGTGTGTCACCTTGGGGTGCACCCGTGTTGTTCGTGAAGAAGAAAGATGGCACAATGAGAATGTGCATTGATTACAGGCAGTTGAACAAGGTAACAGTGAAGAATAAGTACCCGTTACCTCGTATTGAGGACCTATTTGATCAGCTCCAGGGAGCTAGTGTATTTTCTAAGATTGATCTTCGATCGGGCTATCATCGGTTGAAGATCAGGGACTCGGATATTATGAAGACAGCGTTCAGGACGCGATATGGGCACTACGAGTTCCTGGTGATGTCTTTCGGGTTGACTAATGCCCCAGCTGCATTCATGCACTTGATGAATAGTGTATTTCGGCCGTACCTGGATTCTTTTGTGATTGTGTTTATTGATGATATTCTGGTATATTCACGCAGTCAGGAGGAGCATGCACAGCATTTGAGTGTGGCATTGCAGAGGTTGAGAGAAGAGAAACTTTATGCGAAATTCACTAAGTGTGAGTTCTGGCTTGATACTGTCGGTTTTCTGGGACATATAGTGTCTAGTGATGGTATTCGGGTTGATCCACGGAAGGTTGAGGCAGTGCAGAATTGGCCCAGACCTTCCTCAGCTACAGAGATTCGGAGTTTTCTCGGCTTGGCAGGCTATTATCGCCGGTTTGTTCAGGGTTTCTCATCTATTGCTTCACCGTTGACTAAGTTGACACAGAAGAATGCCCCATTTGTGTGGTCTGATGAATGTGAGGAGAGCTTTCAGAAGCTCAAGGAGGCTTTGACCACAGCTCCAGTACTTGTGTTACCATCGACCTCAGGGTCATATACGGTGTATTGTGATGCTTCTAGAGTTGGACTCGGTTGTGTGTTGATGCAGGAGGGTAGAGTTATTGCATATGCTTCTCGTCAGCTAAAACCCCACGAGAAGAACTATCCTGTTCATGATTTGGAGTTAGCTGCTATTGTTCATGCCTTGAAGATTTGGAGGCATTACCTATATGGTGTATCTTGTGATGTATATACAGACCACCGCAACCTTCAGCATTTGTTTAAGCAGAAAGATCTAAATTTGAGGCAACGGAGATGGCTTGAATTGCTTAAAGACTATGATATTACTATCTTGTACCATCCCGGGAAAGCCAATGTAGTGGCTGATGCATTGAGCCGGAAGGCTATTAGTATGGGCGGTTTGGCGTATATTCCAGTTGGGGAGAGACCCCTAGCAGTTGATGTTCAGGCGTTAGCTAATCAGATGGTGAGGCTGGATATTTCTGAGCCCAGCCGGGTGATGGCTTGTGTAGTAGCTCGTTCTTCTTTATATGATCGTATTCGAGAGCGCCAGTATGATGATCCACACTTACTTGTCCTTAAGGACAGAGTTCAGCATGATGATGCCAGAGATGTCACTATTGATAGTGATGGTGTATTGCGGATGCAGGGTCGGATATGCGTGCCCAATGTTGATGGCCTTCGTGAGTTGATATTGGAGGAGGCCCATAGCTCGCGGTATTCTATTCATCCAGGAGCCGCGAAGATGTACCAGGATTTGAAGCAACATTACTGGTGGAGAAAGATGAAGAAAGATATTGTGAGCCATGTGGCTCGGTGTCTAAACTGTCAGCAGGTCAAGTATGAGCATCAGAGACCTGGTGGTGTATTCCAGCGTATTGATATTCCTGAGTGGAAGTGGGAAAGGATTACTATGGACTTTGTTAGTGGACTCCCTTGGACAGCGAGGAAGTTTGATTCAGTTTGGGTGGTGGTGGATAGGTTGACCAAGTCAGCTCACTTCATCCCAGTGTGTACTACCTATACCTCAGAGCGGTTGGCAGAGATATTCATCCGTGAGATAGTGAGATTGCATGGAGTTCCTATTTCCATTATATCAGACAGAGGTACCCAGTTCACATCTCAGTTCTGGAGGACATTTCAGCGAGAGTTGGGTTCACGGGTAGAGTTGAGCACAGCATTTCATCCACAGACGGATGGGCAGTCTGAGCGTACTATTCAGAATATTGGAGGACATGTTGCGTGCTTGTGTCATTGATTTCGGTGGTTCGTGGGCTGATTATTTGCCTTTGGCGGAGTTTGCTTATAATAATAGCTATCAGTCCAACATTCAGATGGCACCGTATGAAGCTTTATATGGGAGACGGTGTAGGTCTCCAATCGGTTGGTTCGAGCCCGGCGAGGCTAGGTTGTTAGGGACAGAGTTAGTCCAAGATGCCTTAGACAAGGTAAAGGTGATTCAGAAGAGACTTCGCACAGCTCAGTCGCGTCAGAAGAGTTATGCAGACCGGAAGGTCCGAGATGTGTCTTATTCAGTAGGTGAGAAGGTGTTGCTGAAGGTTTCGCCTATGAAGGGTGTTATGAGGTTTGGAAAAAAGGGAAGTTGAGCCCAAGGTTTATTGGACCTTTTGAGGTGCTTAGGAAAGTTGGGGAGGTGGCTTATATGCTTGCTTTGCCACCCAGTTTGTCGGGAGTTCACCCGGTGTTCCATGTATCTATGCTCCGGAAGTATGTCGGAGACCCGTCTCATGTGTTAGACTTTAGCACGATACAGCTAGATGAGGATTTGACTTATGATGTGGAACCAGTAACCATTTTGGGTCGACAGGTTCGTAAGCTGAGATCTAAGGACATAGCTTCAGTAAAAGTGCAGTGGAGAGGTCGTCCCGTGGAGGAAGCAACTTGGGAGACCGAGCAGGAAATGCGGAGCAGATATCCACACTTGTTTGATGCTCCAGGTATGTTTCTTAACCCGCTCGCGGACGAGCGTTTGTTTAAGTTAGGGAGAATGTAACGACCCGGCCCGTCGTTACGGGAATTACCACCCCGTTACCTTGCATTTACATATATTATGCTTTTAAATCAGTATTAGAATATATTGGGTGAGTTAGGAGTGATTTGGCTTAAAAATGAAACAAATAGCATGTTTGAAGGAAGCTTGAATATGGAAAGTCAACCAAGAGTTGACTATTGATTTAGAGTGCTCGGAATCGGATTCTGATGATTCGACTAGTTCCGGGGGATCATTTATGACTTAGGAGAACAATCGGAATTGAATTCGGAGGTCCGGTGTAGTTTAGGCTTGAATTGGCGAAGGTTGAATTTTGGCGAAAACCGGATGGTAGGTGATATTTTGATCCAGGAGTCGGAATGGAATTCCGACAGTTGCAGTAGCTCCGTTAGGTGATTTTGGATGTGCCTGCAAAATTTCAGGTCATTCGGGCGTCGTTTGATCGGGTTTTTGATCGAATGTGTAATTCGGAAAGTTTTAAGAAATTTAGGCTTGAATCCGTGGGAAATTGGTGATTTTGATGTTTAGGATGGTGTTTTTATGATTGGAACAAGTTCGAATAAGGAATTAGGATGTGTTGGTGTGTTTGAATGAGGTCCCGGGGGCCTCGGGGTGTTTTCGGATGGCCAAACGAGAGAAAATATGAAAAATTGCAGAACTGGTGCACTGCTTCTGTTGTTTTCGCTCCTGCGGAAATGGGAGCGCAGGACTCCGCAGGAGCGGATAATGAGGCGCAGCAGCGGAGTCGACCGCTGAAGCGGAGCCTGGTCCGCAGGGGCGGCTTCGCTGGTGGGAGAGGGCGATCGCAGAAGCGGTCTTGAGGCGTGATGGGGAAATCCGCAGAAGCGGATGTTGGATCGCATAGGCGAGTCTGCTGGAGCGGACTCTTGGTCGCGGAAGCGGAACATTCCGCGGGAGCGGAAGACCTTCCGTATAAGTGGACCCGCAGAAGCGGTCCATGTATCGCAGAAGCGAAAATCGCAGTGAGTTAAGTGTATCGGAAGTTAGAAAATTTCAGAAACATTTCACACATTTGGGTCTCGGCTTTAGAGGCGATTTGGGCGATTTTGAAGAGAAACTCAAGGGAAATCATCAGGTAAGCAACTATGGACTTAAACTATGATTAGTATTGGTATTATTATGCAATTATATCATGAAAATGGAAGAATTTGGGGTGATTCATGGAAGATTTAACCCTAGGCTTGAACTTTAGAAAATCAAGGTTTTGAATGAGCAAATGGAGTTCGAATTTGGTAAAATTGATATGCTTAGACTCGAATTGAGATGAGGGTTCCGAATATGTGACTTTCGTAATTTTTCGAGAAGCGTACCGAAAGTCGGGTTTTACCAACTTGGTGTATTTATGCGAATTTCATGTAAATTGAAGTGGGTTATGATTCTTTGGCCCGTATTTGATATAATTATTGTGATTTGACTAGATTCTACGCACGAGGGAGCTAAATTCAAAGGAAAAGGCATCGCGGACGAGTCTACGACCGGCTAGAGGTGAGTAGTTTGTGTATATAGTAGCCTGAGGGTTCGAAACCCCCGCTTAGCACATTGTGACGCTAGTAGGGCGTGGCTCGCACACCGTGGCAGGTGCGGGATTGATTGTGACTAGGGATTGAGACTTGGTCCATCCCGGATGTGAATAATATGTTGTTAGTGTTGGAAATACACCGCATTTGATATATTTGTGGGCTGTAAGCCTTGTTTGGGGCCTTGTGCCGATCTGTAGCGTCCTTAGAGGACAATATTTATGTGATAGCTATAATTGCTTAAATCACAGATCTCAGTCCTGGAAATTGAAATCATTTTTTTTGAAATGCTAAGTCCCCGGCTTTTGCAAATTTAATAAAGTTAAAGTATTTTTCATAAATTATGAACCGGAAACTGGAAGTAAGAAAAATGAACTGTTTTGTGACTTATTTGCTTATTGTGGACTGAGCATGGGATCGGCCTGCACGCCGCAATGGTTGATATGAGGATCGGGCTGCACGCCGCAGCAGTATTGCGCTTGGGCTGTAGGAGCCCCTCCGGAGTCTGTACACACCCCCAGCGAGCGCCGTCGACGTTAAATTGGATCGGGCTATACGCCATAGCGGTTATGTGCATTGCATTGCATCTGTATTTGTTGAACTACTTTGTGGTAGCTGTATTGTATTGTTGATGCTAGTTCGTAGGAGATTCGAACTGTAGTTTAGCATCATTATGTGGTATTCTGTGGATTTCTTACTGTCAGCTAATTATATATATTTGTTACTCATTGAGTACTTAGTACTCACCCCTACTCCCTGCACCTTTTGTGTGCAGACTCAGGTACTCAGGAGCAGTAGACAGGCATTTCCCGCGGTTGCGGTGTTATATCGAGTTGCTGAGGTAGCTGCCTACGTTCGCAGAACCTAGCTTCTCCTCTCCTTTCCAGTTGTTATTCTGTATTTTGTATTCACACTTGAGTATTTCTATACAGTACTCTGTATTCCTATTGGGTTTGTCAGAGGCTCTAGACTTGTGACTCCGGATCTTTGGGAGTGTCAGTATTTTGTTCAGTATTATTATTATTGGAGTTCTTAAACTCATATATTCTTCTTGGGTTGTCCATTTGGGGACTGGTATTTTGTGATAATTAAATTGTTGGTCTGGCTGGCCTAGCTTGATTGTTGGGCGCCATCACGACCGGATTTGGGTCGTGACAGATATGACTGCAGACTACCTATCAAGACAAAGCTACACAAACTGAAGAAATAGATACAACAAAAGATATGATCTCAATCCTTGAGAAATTATCCTCTCAAATGGATAATATGGGAACAAGAATACAAAAGCTAGAAGATGCCAAAAATCTAAGTCAGCAACATGACTCTAAAGATGCGGATATAAGTCAATCGGAAGACTATAAAATTCCAGAGCTACAAGGTGACGTTGGGAAACACCTTAAAACCCATAACATGTGTTTTGATACAGCTGCAGGAAGCTCATTTACAAAGAAAGGAGTTAGAAATACGAACATGAACAAAATATTTGACAAACCATACATACCCAAAATACCAAAAGACCCATTATTCGTACCTCTACAAATGACATCATATTTAGAAAGCCTAAATGTCACGACCCGGATTTTTTCCTCAACATCAGGATCGTGATGGCGCCTACTCGTGATAGCAAGGCAAGCCACTTTACTCACACTATCCTATTTTTAACAATATTTCATACTCAATTTAACAACCAAAATCATAATCTTAATTAAACAAGTGCGGAAGACTTTATAAAAATAGAAATAAGTAGTTTCAAGGTAACCAATACTGAAATCCTCTACCCAAGACGTGGAGTCACCAACTCACGAACTACTACTGAATACTACACATAAAAGTCTGAAAGAAATATAACATAATCTGTTTGTCTCGGAACAAAGAGACTACAACTAGTAACATAAGTAAAGAGAGAGAGACGCCGGGCCTGCGGACGTCCGCAAGCTACCTCGGTCTCAAATATGATCAACTCCCACACAAAAGATCTACTGCTGCTGCTCCTGATCGAAACCTGGACCTGTGCAAAAACGCACAGAAGTGTAGTATCAGCACAACCGACCCCATGTGCTGGTAAGTGCCTGGCCTATCCCGACGAAGTAGTGACAAGCCTAGGACCGGACACCCACATAAACCTGTGCAATTCTATATATATGTATACCACAAGATAACGATAAATAATCAAGTAACAACTCAACAAGGAAATATCAAGTCAAGCAATGGCAAATAGTTGCACGGCATCACCCTTCGTGCTTTTACTCTCATCCTCACTAAATAAGCAAATAAAGTGCACGGCATCACCCTTCGTGCTTTTACTCTCATCCTCACATCCATGGTACGGCATGATCCTTCGTACATGGTTCAATAACAAGGCACGGCATGATCCTTCGTGCATAATCAATAAAACATGGCACGACATTAACCTTCGTGCATAATCAATAACAAGGCACGACATTAACCTTCGTGCATAATCAATAAATCAAGGCACGGCATTAACCTTCGTGCATAAACAATAAATCAAGGCACGGCATCACCCTTCGTGCATTATCACTCTTCCTCACCCAAATAACAATCACAGTTAAGGGCAAAGAATGAAAACAACAAATCGTGAACCATCCCTGCAAGGGACACAATAATCATTTCAACAAAGTCCCGGCAAGGGAATCAATATCTCATTTCACAACAAGTCCCGACAAGGGAGAACAATAGCAATTATACAACCCGGCAAGGTTTCAACAATTTATCTTCAAATATGTCTCACAACAAGTATTAACAACGACTCACGGTCATGCTAGACGCCAGTGTATGGATGCTCGTCACCACAGCCCATACACCGCACTCGATCACATTAGCACATAGCACATAATCCTATTCCCTCAAGCTAGGATAGAACAAACACTTACCTCGAATGTTTACGAACAACTCAATCCGTAGCAATGCCTTTTCCTTTCAAATTCAGCTCCAATCCAATCGTATCTATACACAATTGACTTAATATCATCAATTTTACTTAACAAACTAGTTCATAAGGCTAAATATAATTTTTACAACATTCTGCCCGGAATAGTGAAAATTGACCCCGGGCCCACATCTCGAAAAATTTCGAAATTCATATTTTCGGAATCCTCGTCTCGCCACGAGTCCGTACATACCAAATTCACAAAAATTGGAGTTCATTTGACCCCTTAAATCACTATTTCTATCCAAGAGGGTTTTCTACCCTTTTCAACAAAAATTCTTAAATTAAACACTTACCCCGTTGTTTTCTCCAAAAATCCCTCGAAAAATCGCCATATCCGAGCTCCAAATCGTCAAAAATGGCAATATATTTTCGGACCTCAAATATATTTTGTCCGGCACTATTCACGGTTACTGTTCATGATACTATTCACGGAGTGTTCACGGGCACTGTTCAGTGCACTGTTCATGTGCACTGTTCACAGCAGATTTTTCAGCAATTTCTGCCCATTTTCTAAGTCCGGATTTATTCCAAGACACCTCCGAAACACACCCGAGTCCTCGGGGATCCAAATCAAATATGCACATTGACTCTAAAACAGCACACGAACTCGCTCGAGTGATCAAATCGCTGAAATAACATCAAAATCATCAATTTTCATCAAATCAAGGCCTAAGTTTCCAAAAACTTCCGAAAATACACTTTCAATCAAAAACCAGAACAAACGATGTTTGAATGACCTGAAAATTTGCAAACATATCCAAAATCACCTAAGGAAGCTACTGCAATGGTCGGAATTCCATTCCGACTCCCGGATCAAAATATCACCTATCGATCGGATTCCGCCAAAATTCCAACTTCGCCAAAATAGGCTAACTTCTTCACCGGACCTCCAAAATTACTTCCGATTGCGCTCCTAAGTCTTAAATCATCCCCCAAAACTAACCGAATCATCGGAATTCAGTTCCGAGCCCTCTAACTCATAAGTCAACGTTGGGTTGACTTTTCCAAGTTAAGCTTTCCTTAAAGAGATTAATTGTCCCCTTTCCTACCAAAATCGATCCGAATTGACTCAAAGTTTGCACACAAGTCACATTCGACATTACGGACTTGTACCAACTTTCGAAATCGCATTCTGACCCCGATATCAAAATTTTCACTTCCGGTAGAATTTTCTCATAAACCTTCAAATTCCTATATTTAGCCAAATGACTTCAAAATGACCTCCGGACATCCGAATTCACTTCCGATCGCTTTCCCAACTCCAAAATCACCATACGGATCTATTCCCAAACTCTGAATCTCAAATGGACATCTATAACTCTGAAATGCCTTCCCACCCAAATTTATGAAATTTTTCTAAAATACTAACTTCCACCAATACTCCGAAATGCTCACGGGTTATCAAAAACCAAATCCGGACATACGCCCAAGTTCAAAATCATCATACGAGCATGCTGGAACATTTAGATCCCAATTTCGAGGTCATTTACTCAAAATTCCAATCCTAGTTCATTTCTTCAACTTTAAGCTTTCAAAATGAGAATTTCCATTTAGATTTGACTCCAAACTTCCTGAATTTTAATTCTGACCATACACACAAGTCAATATACCTGAGATGAAGTTGTTCATGGCCTCAATCTGCTGAATGACGCGTCGGGGCTCAAAACGACCGGTCGGGTCGTTACAATCTCCCCCACTTAAACATACGTTCGTCCTCGAACGTGCTGAGAACTACAATGATGTAGTCTCAAATAACTTGTTTAACACATCGCACACCTTCCCGTGCTACCACTACTTAGTTGAGCACATTAGCTATATAATTCTTTATTCAAGCGAATAAGCCATTAGGCCAAATTCCAACACCCTGAATTTCCTGCCAAGTCTGTTTCCATCATTCGACCACCATATCAATCTCCACATGTTGTACCCAAACACTAATGCATAACTTTGTTGAATTTACACTTCGCATCACTTTACTCATATGACCACAATAACATTCTTTATTTAGTGCAGTTGCCTACAATACCCAAATACCGATGGAAACCTCTTACAGCTCAATTGGTGAGAGGTGAGGGAGTAAAATCCCTGAAAAGCCTTGGGTCTTAGGTTCGATTCCCAATAGCTGCAGCTATGCGTGGAATGCTCCTATGCCCAAGGGTAACAATTCCTTAGGCTGCGTGTCACTGTTGTGTGTTCGGTGGCACGGCCGTCATCGCCGCTGCTGTGTGTTCGGCGGGGTGTTACACTAAACCAAGAAAAGAAAGCTTACAATCATATAACCAGATCATATATAGAAAATATTCACAAAATACAGACATATCTAAACCTCAATCCAAGATCGAAAACTACCAGAGAACCAACCCAAGACTTTATAACCTAAAAGCTACAAGGATACAATAGGCTAATAGCACAACCAAAAACAAATGCCAACCTAGTAAAAACATGCTATAGTTATGGACTATTGAGTACAGTATACACATATGATGGAGAGGAGATATCAACCATACCAGAATTATACAAGGCATTTATAAATTTCAAAAGAGTTACAAAAGGAAACCTATTCTTTATAAAATTCTATACCGCACTAGCAGAAATATTGTATGACGAAATAAAACCAGTCATACAAGTTATCAAGATAGGACTCACAAAAGATATGCTTATACCAGAAGAGATAGGACAACAACAAGAAATACCTAAATGCGAAATACCCAACTTTTATGCAAACAAAAGGATTATTGGAATATCTACAATCATCAATGAGCTAGCACATAATTATCTAAACGGAAATGCTATTTGGAGTTATTATTCAAGAGACCAGTTATTAATATATTCAAATTCAAAGGAACAACGACAATCGGATATCGAAGAAATCCAAAAATGGATTATGTCTCTATTAAATCCAGAAAGACAACCTACAACCAGAGCATTAAGGAAAGGATTTATCTCAGAAGATTTACTAGGAAGATACTGCAGAATAATCAACCAGAAATATCCAGACCATTTATGTTCGAAATGTCACGGAGAAGATAATGTAATTCCAGAAGTCCAGTTAGAATAATTAAAGAAGAAATGATCAAAAGAAGACAAAGAGAAAAGACGAGAAAGTCGTAAAGAAAAAGAAGAAAGAGACATAAATGATCAAAAGAAGACCAAGCGGCCGACAAGATACAAAGAAGATAAAGCAGAAAGAAACATAAAGAGAAAAAAGATAAAGCGGATAATGATGTAAAAGAAATATTTACTTTTCTTCATGTAAAGTTCTTTGTTTTTTATGTAAAAAAGTCAGAGTCGAAGAAGTCATAGTCGTAAATAGTAAGAGTCAAGTTACTATTCATGAATAGTAAAGGCTAATGAATAGTAAAGGTCATGTGAATAGTAAGAGTCATCTTACTCCTCTATATAAACGAGCAAGTAGAAAGATGTAAAGATATCGGAAAAAAGAGAATTCTCTCTTTATATCGAAAAATTAGAAATCAATAAAAATTCTTTCTTTCATAAACAATCTCTCAAACAAGCTATAAGATTCAACAAAATATGTCGAACTCAAAGGAGATACAAAGTCAGGTAAAATCATTTATGATTATGCATAGCTAAATTCTTATATTCCTGATAATCATCTTATAATACTATAGTTTTCATCATGTTATAGTAATGCTATAAAGAATAATTTGAGCAAGTTTGCCATGGAAGTATGCTAAAATTAAACCTAGGCTAAGTCACTCTTAATGGGAAACCGGTGAGGCGAGGAGATGCCGTTTAGGGGAGTACCGCAGTTGAGGACATTCCTAGGGTAAATGATTAGAGCAAAGGGCCATGGTAGTGACCAGAAAAATTGTTCTTTATATCTTATTATTATATGATGAATATGATAGTAAAGTAAGAAGATTAGAAGGAATATCATAAGAATAATAGCGATATATGAAATAATGATAACATACCTACTAGACGAAATGGCAGATAATTATAAGATATTAATTTTTTATATACTTAGAAAGATAACCGAACCTGAAATTAGAAAAAAGTATATGGAATCAGATTCAAGAATATGAAAATCTAGTTTTAACCGAAATAATTAACCAAGAATGGAGTGAAGAACTAGAAGAACTAGAAGAAGCCTATAATAATGACGAACTAGAAAGAGTATATAATTATGACTACACAAATACATGGGATTCAGGACCCGAAACAGACTAAGATATGATAAATTACGAATATTTAAATTATTGGATAGAAACTATGCTTGAAATAGCTAAAACCGAACAAAATATGAAAAATGATTTAGATAATTATATACAAACTAAAAAAAAATCACACACATAGAGTCATTAAATAAAAATATAGAAAAATTATTGTTATTAAAAACTTAGCTAAAGAAAATTATAACTTAGCATTTAACCAGCAATGAATCAAAAATCTAATCAATTACCAACACAGTTAGTAAGTAATCAATCTAAACGACCTATAACAGAGCTAATCGGAGCTATACCCGACCCAACCCCCCAATTTGGTTATGTGGCACGGTGCCTTAATTGTCAGCAGGTTAAGTATGAACATCAGAGACCTGGCAGTTTATTTCAGAGAATTGAACTTCCTGAATGGAAGTGGGAGCGAATCACTATGGATTTCGTTTCTGGACTTCCGAAGACTTGGAAGAAGTTTGATGCTGTTTGGGTGATTATTGATAGGCTGACCAAGTCAGCTCATTCTGTTCCTATTGCCACTACCTATTCATCTGAGAGGTTAGCTAGGATTTATATCAGGGAGATCGTTCGCCTTCATGGCGTGCCAATCTCTATTATTTCAGATCGAGATGCATAGTTTACCTCACATTTCTGGAAGGCGGTTCAACGAGAGTTAGGCACGCAAGTTCAGCTTAGTACAGCCTTTCATCCCCAGACGGATGGCCAGTCCGAGAGGACTATTCAGATACTGGAAGATATGCTACGGGCTTGTGTTATTGATTTTGGAGGTTCGTGGGATCAATTCCTGCATTTGGCAGAGTTTGCTTATAATAATAGTTATCAATCGAGCATTCAGATGGCTCCTTATGAAGCATTGTATGGTAGGTGGTGTCGTTCTCCGGTTGGATGGTTTGAACCGGGAGAAGCTCGGTTATTGGGCACGGATTTAGTTCAGGAGGCCTTAGATAAAGTCAAGATTATTCAAGAAAGGCTTCGCACAGCTCAGTCCAGGCAAAAGAGCTATGCAGATTGCAAGGTTAGAGATATAGCTTTCATGGTAGGGGAGCGAGTATTGCTCCGAGTATCGCCTATGAAGGGCGTGATGAGATTTGAAAAGAAGGGCAAACTTAGCCCTAGGTTTATTGGACCATTCGAGATTCTTGATCGTGTGGGAGAGGTGGCATATAAACTTGCCTTGCCACCTAGCTTATCAGCTGTACATCCAGGTGTTTCATGTGTCCATGCTTCGAAAATATCACGGCGATCCGTCGCACGTGTTAGATTTCAGCACTGTCCAATTGGACAAAGATCCGTCCTATGAGGAGGAGCCGGTAGCTATCCTAGATCGGCACGTTCGACAGTTGAGGTCGAAGAGTTTTCCTTCTGTGCGAGTTAAGTAGAGGGGTCAGCCTCCTGAGGCATCGACCTGGGAGTCCGAGTCTGACATGCGGAGCCGATATCCTCATCTATTCCTTGACTCAGGTACTTCTTTCTTTTGTCCGTTCGAGGACGAATGGTTGTTTTAGAGGTGGAGAATGTGACGACCCAAAGGGTCATCACTTGTTTTATTAATCATTTCGAGCTTTCTGAGGTCTTGAAAACCTCATTTATAGTTGTCTCGATCTGCGTGCACAGTTCGGGCGCGAAGCTGGAAAATTTTTTATGTTGAAATATATTAAATATGTGAAAAATTTGAAGAATTTTGATATTAATGTTGATATGATTGACTTTGGTCAACATTTTTGGTAAACTGATCCGGACCCGTGATTTGACGGTCTCAGAAAATCCATAGAAAAATATGGAACTTGGGCATATGCCCGGAATTGAAATCCGAGGTCTAGAACCCCGGTAAAAGAATTTTTCTGTTAAATTGTTTTCCGAAAATGTTTAAGGAAAATGAAACTGAATTTTGATTAAAAAGTACTGGTATCGGGCTCGTATTTTGGTTCCGACGCCCGGTACAGGTCATATATATTGGTTAAGCGCTTCCTGTAAAGTTTGGTTGAAAACGGACGTCGTTTGACGTGTTTCGGCCTTAAATTGGAAATTTTGGAAATTATGAAATTTGAAAGAATTCTTGAGTTTTAAGGCTCAATTCATTGATTTTGATGTTAGTTTAGCTATTTGATCGCGCGAGCAAGTTCGTATGATGTTTTTGAGTTAGTGTGCATATTTGGTTTGGAGCCCCGAAGGCTCGGGTGTGTTTCGGAGGTGGTTCGGGGTGGTTTTGGACTTGGAAAAACTGCAGAAAATCTACAGCAGATATTCCTTCTACGCGTTCGCGTCCATCTGGTCGCGTTCACGTACAACAACTTGGACCCCAGCCTTTTTCCTCTACGCGTTCGCGTGAAGGCTCCCGCGTTCGCGGAGCCTGGCCTGCCACTTCTACGCGTTCGCGTAAGGCACCACGCGTTCGCGTAGGCCAAATTGTAAGCCCCCAGATTTCCTCTACGCGTTCGCGACTGTGTCCACGCGAACGCGATGCCCATTTCTGTCCAACCCTTCGCGAACGCGACACTGTGCACGCGAACGCGAAGGGCAAATTTTCGCCCAGTGAATTAATACCCAAAAACAGAACACTTACGGGATTTTATCCCATTTTCACAAAACCTTTTCTTCTCCACAGTTTCTTGGGCGATTCTTGAGCAATCCTTCTTCATACTTCTTGGGTAAGAGATTCTTAACTCTTTTTCTTCATTTTCCATCAATATTATTTAAATTCCTAAGCCTAAATAGGTGTAAATGGGTAGAAAAATTGAGAATTTATTATAGTAAGGGTTTCCAAAGAATTTGCGATCTAGACCTCGTTTTGGAGTCGAACTAAGAACAAATTGTATATTTGAACTCATGGATGATTGGGTGAACTTATTTTGGTTCAAAACTTGAGTTTCGATTATGTGGACCCGTGGTCGATTTTACTATTCCGAGCAGAATGTTGTAAAAATCATATTTAGCAATATGAACTAGTCTGTTAAGTAGAATTGATGATATTAAATCAATTGTGTATAGATACGATTGGATTGGAGCCAAATTCGAAAGGAAAAGGCATTGCTACGGATTTAACCGTTCGTAAACTTTCGAGGTAAGTGTTTGTTCTATCCTAGCTTGAAGGAATAGGAATTTAGTTGTGTATGAATTGTTGATTAAGAGTTATTGATGTCACACCGGTAACGGAGATAAATTGTTGAATTCTTATCAATTATTGGTTCAAAACCGGTAATTATAAATATTGTTGATACAGAAATTATTGGTTAAATACCGGTAATATATATATTTATGAATTGGGATCGTGTGGCGCGCCGACCACTTATATGATAAGAAATGGGATCGTGTGGCACGCCGACCACAAAGTGATTTAAAATCTTGGCATTGGCCATAGTTGCCGGTAGCCTATTGATATATTTGGGAGCGGGTGGTACGCCTACCACAAGGTATAAATTATTGATATATTTGGGAGCGGGTGGTACGCCTACCACAAGGTATAAATTATTGATACAATTGGGAGCGGGTGGTACGCCTACCACAAGATATAACTTATTGATACAATTGGGAGCGGGTGGTACGCCTACCACAAGATATAATTTACTGTTACAGTTGGGAGCGGGTGGTACGCCTACCACGAGATATGAAATGAAAAAGGAATTTAGACATGAAAGTAAGATTTATTCTGTTGACTAGATTACTCTAGATATTATGAGTTATCGACTGTTATTTCAGAGCAGAGTCTTTCCTGATAAATGTTTTGTATATATATATATATATATATATATATATATATATATATTGCAACTGTACATGTTTATGTGGGTGACTGGCCTTAGCCTCGTCACTATTTCGCTGGGATAGGCCAGGCACTTACCAGCACATGGGGTCGGTTGTGCTGATACTACACTCTGCGCTCTTTTTGCACAGATACAGGTTACGGACAGCAGCAGCGTGTCACGACCCCAAATCCGGTCGTGATGGCGCCCAGCACACTGCTAGGCCAGCCCGACCAATCAACAATAACCACGGAGCCACAAGCTCGCTTTATCCAATTTAAGCATAACAGTGTTAGATATATTAAAACAGGGGAACCAAGTCCCACGCATACCAACTCCTATAGACCGAAGGGTCAAGAGTCATGAGCCTCTACAGAGTATACAAAGTGTAAATAGTGAATATAATTGTGCACAATTGTGGGATGATCAGAACAAAAATACAGACAAACTGGAGAATCAGGTCCTGCGAACGCTGGCAGCTACCTCGACTGTCCAAAAGCACTCCCGAGCCGCAATAGAATCAGCCCTGCTGTGATGTACCTGAATCTGCACACAAGGTGCAGGGAGTCGGGTGTGAGTACTTCCAACTCGGCAGTAATAAAAGTAAATAATGCTGAAGGGAAGAAAACCACGATAAACACTATCTCATGCTACACAATATAGAACTATCTTTTTATCCCTTTCCAGCATATGTGAGTAGATTATTAAAAATCTAAATTTTTAGCTACTTTCTTTCATAATAATATACCAATACCTGGATACAATCTCAAGCAATGCAAGTCCGCACTCAAATCAGCCCCTCGGGCTCAGCACTCCTTATCAATTTACACCAGGAGATCTAGTCAATAAGGCAACTAATGCATGTGTGCCAGTAATGTATGAGTGCTGAGTGTTATGCCATGTAGTACACATAAACCAATGTATGTATGCCATGCAATGCATATGACCGCTACGGCGTGTAGCCCGATCCAATTTGGGTACCCGTGCTCACTGTAGGGTTCAGACTCCGGAGGGGCTCCTACAACCCAAGCACAATATTAATATCACACCTGCTGCGGCGCGCAGCCCGATCCGTATACCACTGCGGCGTGCAGTCCGATCCATGCATGTGTATGCATATGCTCACATGAAATGTCATGCCCTAACATATGGCCCTTGGCCCAATCAGTCTAACAAATAATCAAGAAAGCCCTACGGGCAACAATATCACATTAGCTCACAGCTAAAATATTATTAAGACCTTGTTCAAGTTTTTCATAACCTTATAAGAATGCCGAATAGCAAAAATACCATTTAAAACCTTAAATTTAGATAAAAATATGTACAGTGTTATCAAGACAATGATACTAATCCCCGAAGGATTCAACTAATCGGCACGAAGCCCAAATATGATAATTAGTCCAATTCATTTCAACAATTAGGTGTTATTATTTATTACGCTGGACGGACCAAGTCGCGATCCCCAATGGTGCTCTACCCCACGCCTGTTATCCGGCGTGCAAGTCACCTCAACACAGCCTAAGATGTGCAAGTCCGGGGTTTACTAACCCTCGGGACATCATTTACAAGTATTACCCACCTCGAACCGACGAAAGCTCATGCCCGCGACGCCTTAGCTCCTCGAACCGGCATCCACGCACGTCAAAACTAGCACAAATCAGCACAAATATATCAAAATAGGCTAATGGAACATCACCCAATCGAAAGAACTCGAAAAATATCAAAAATCACGAAATTTGCAAAACCCGAGCCCCGGGCCCACATCTCGAAAAATTTCGAAACTTATATTTCCAGAACCCTCGTCTCGCCACGAGTCCATACATATAAAATTTACCAAAATCGGACTCCATTTGCCCGCTCAAATAGGTGTTTTACCAAAGCCCTGGCCTAGGCTAAATTTCCCCACAATTTGATCCAATTTCAGTGAAATAAAGGGGGATTTCAAGATAAAAACGTGTAAATGAAACATAAAACTTACCTCCGACAATAACCCGATGATTTCCCAGCCATTCCCATCACTTTCTCACTCTAGAGCTCAACAATGGGGGTTTCTAGGAGTGAAACCCGTATATGAAATGTTCTGGTTTTAACTTCACTGCCTGGAACCTTTGCTCTACGCGTTCGCGTGACTCCACTCGCGTCCGCGATGCACAGACAGGCTAACCCTTCGCGAACGCGGCACTGAACCACGCGTTCGCGATGACCATTTTTCTCAGCCACCAGATTTTCTTCTTCGCGAACGCGACCATGCTGACGCGAACGCGATGCCTTTCCTTCTTCTTCTACGCGAACGCGGCCTCCATACACGCGAACGCGATGCCTCCCTATGTCCTCTTACACGATCGCGGCCCTCCTCTTCGCGAACGCGATGACCAACTGGTCCCCGCCTACGCGAACGCGGGCCTTGCCTCGCGAACGCGAAGGCTAAAAATCCTGCACTGTTTCTGCAATTTTCTGCAGATTTTTTCATGTTCAAAAATGCCGGATGATGGTCCGGATTCACCCCGAGGCCCCCGGGACCCCAACGAAAACCACCAACATACTACAAAACACGATACGAACTTGCTCCAATGATAAAAACACATACTTTAACACGGAAAAACATCGAATTCAAGCAATTCAAGCGTAAGTTTTTCATTCAACTTCTACAACCGACATTCGATCAAAAACCCGACCAGACGATCTCCGAATGACCTGAAAATTTGCAGACATATCCAAAATCACATAACGAAGCTACAGAAATTGTCGGAATTCCATTCCGACCCTCGGATCAAAATATCACCTACCGTTCGGTTTTCGCCAAAATTCAACTTTAGCCAATTCAAGCCTAAAACTACACCGGACCTCCAAATTCAATTCCGATTGTTCTCCTAAGTCATAAATGATCCCCCGAAACTAGTCGAATCATCAGAATCCGATTCCGAGCACTCTAACTCGATAGTCAACTCTTCGTTGACTTTCTATATTCAAACTTCCTTCAAACATGCTATTTGCTTCATTTTCAATTCAATTCACTCCTAACTCACCCGATAGGCTCTAACACTGATATAAAAGCATAAAACATGTAATTGCAACATGACGGGGTGGTAAATTCCCATAACGACGGGCCGGGTCGTTACATTCTCCCCAACTTAAACAAACGCTCGTCCTCGAGTGACTCAGAGTTGTACTAGAAACAACTCAATAGCTGAATGACCTTACCAAGCATATACTCGAGCGATCATACGTCACCCTATCTCACATAAGTCCGAAAACACCATATAGTCAAAATTTCACAGACCATCTGAACCATAAATCACATTGCACTTTCTGAAATCATAGGCCAAATGCAAATCCCATGCCTATACTCAGGATACACTCGAATCCACTGCAATAACCCATATTCACTACTCCGACTGAGATCATATGATGTATCAAACAACCCAATCACTCGAGACAATAGTCTCTAATCACACAATTTCCCATGATAACCAAATACCAACTGAAAAACCCTTTTTTATTAGATAGAGTCTTGTTCCAACACCTTCATATCATGCCCACGGCAATCGAACACGCGATATATCGAACCCATCTCTCAGGTCGACCATTCATGAATCCATTTCACTTTTAACCGATACCACAATAGGTTTCGGAGTCAAGCCTCGATTTTTACCTTTCTAACAAGCTAAGATCCATAATGCTCGTATTCATTAATGACTCCAACGGTCATTTCGATTATAACACACCGCACTGGTGATAAGACACATCAACACCGGCCTAAGCCACGACGAGCACGACATAGGCTCCAATAGAAACGTCCGAACACACTCGAATCATGACAGCTCAAATCATGATAACTGTCTCCAGCAAAAGAGCTGCAATTCAATTCCTCTGTGTCATCATAACATAGAACTGAGATCGCGTCTCGCATTATAGAAATAGAGTACCTGAATCCTCCTCGAGAGTTCATAACATCACGTGGCCTTGCCACGATTCGTGATTCTATCCCAACGTTATTACTCATGAAGCACCTCAAGCCACTAAGCTTAAAACGGTTAGCCACGCACATATCTAGGTCTTGAACCCAAGCAATCAACCTCACCCACGGTGAAACAATTAACGTATGCTATCAAATCCTGAAAGGACACAACCAACGTGCCATTTGCCAAACGATACTCAAAACGGACTTTTCCTCAGAAGCTAGGAAGTATTGTATACCAGGTAATATATAACTAACTCTATTTTCACATTACATTGTTGCGGTGTGTAACCCGCTCCAATGACATACCCGTGGCGGCGTGCCACCCGATCCACGCATACCTGTGGCGGCGTGCCACCCGATCCAAATAACCCGTGGCGGCGTGCCACCCGATCCACGCATAAATCTCGCAAAAAGGAAATGCATATCGAGTCGAATTTTCTCATTACATCAAACATATATATATATAGCCTCATGCTCGGCCACATGAAACGCATCTGACAACGTTTCTCAATACTGGAACTGAATCAATGGTGGATACTTCTACACTAACATCCGCCACTAAGGTCCAACCAACAAAGCAATACCCACCAGCCGTCTGCTGGTCCTGGGTACAACTACTCTGTTGGAGCATACTCTGATGCTCTCTGCTACGCAATTTGTGCCATTTTCCGACATAGTCCATATCACATTAGTCTAGACAATCTGACCCATGACAACCAGTCAGCAATCAAGTATCATAATTCGAGTTCGTCTTATCAAGTCAAGAGAGAGCCTCTAGGGCTTCCGATTTCCAATAATCACAAAACGGTGCCGATGCACACGATATACAACCACTGCATAGGCGGATTAACGAGAACTTCAAGCCTCTTACACATATATAACATATGAATCACTATGCCCGATTCCGTATTCCACCGTACATATACATAACGCACATCAAGCGTCCATTCATACCATGACAGTCATTCAGAAATTTCACTATGCCATCAACGACTCAGTTATTATAGTCGATCCAACAAGGGAATACCACCATACCACTGGATATCATCAGTTTACATTACCTTGTCCCCTTTTTTTTTGGATCATATTCCCTGCCAAGTTAATAGAATAGCAGTACCATTTTCTTAAATTATTAGAAAGATCGATTTTTAATTCACCTGCAGCTGTCCGCGCTGCTCAATAATTTTATTGACTTCCCATATATTATGAACCGATCTCAAAACCTAGAATATACCATTATCAACTTTCCATAACACATCGTGTATACCATATCACACTAAGACAACATGGAAATTCATATCCCTTTTCTCCGCCTCAACATCGGCGCACTCCACTAGTCAAGGACTTTCGTGATCCCATATAGAAGAAAAACTCATTACACATTCCACGCTTCGCATACCGACAGGAATATACTCATTTTCCAACCATGATAAAACACATCACAAACTATTTCTTCCCATTCGTTGCATAAGTTTAACTGCCAGGACTGAGTCCTTATACCCATATCAAGTTACACAACTGCCAGCACGCAAGAGCTTTGCTGCAATGTCTGCAAGACTCATTACTTCAACCACATACCAGGAATCAATCGTATTCCTTTTTATACCATTCTGGTTTATTAACCAGTTGTTCCATTTACCCGGTTTCCTTTCTGATTCATCTCTAATTTCATATCCGTCTTTACTGTAGTACTATAATTCATCAACTCATGTTACCACACGAGACTCGTACACAAGACCACACGGTCTAAGACCCATAGGCCACTAAATACTCTCTCAATGTTTCCCAATACGGATACCTAGAATCCCACCATTCACATGATATAACACAAGTCTTGATCTTCCCTAACGAAACCGCCATCTTTAGCCACATACACAAATCTTAAGGCACCTGACTGTTACAAGCAAAATCTAGAACACTGCAAAACCATCCTCGGGCATCATTCACCCTTATTCAGCTGTAATTCAACTGTCCTATTGAGTAGAACCACTCGTGTTTTGTTAGAACTCTAACATCGCAGAACATGATTACTTACAGATACAATCAGCTATCTTTCTTTTCTATACGGTGAATATTCTTTACCAACAACAGTTCAAAATACCCTAGTACTTCATCAGATCTACGAAGCACCATAACCTTTACCAGAATTTCCCAACATACTTAGAGACAGAATCAACATAGCACACAATAATGCTAATCAGTTATTCAATAGCAACCTCCCCAACTTGGCTCGGAGCCATACATCAAAGCACTTTTAGCCACTCCTAGCATTATTACTCAATTGATGCCACAATGTTATAGTGAGATTAAACTCAAGTCATTTACAAGCCTTGACAGAGACTCGAATCATCAGAGACCTTAGCTCTTCTGCAATTCTTGCAGATATACACGCACCACCAATAAGCCCATTCTCTTTAGGTGACAGAAATCTTTCTAAGTCCCAAATTTTCCAAAACATTCGGCAGAGTTTCCTTTGTAAATTGGCCTATCCACCTGCCAGAGAATCACCAAACCATTCTAACAATACATCCACAACTCAACAAGATATTACAATGTATTTCAACAACATTAAATCTCAATACTATACGAATCATATTATCACAATTTATACTTGAACCTGTGTTGTACCTGCTCGAATCATAACACATATCAAAATCACTTTAGCCTTCCTGAGTTTAAACTCGTTCCACTACACATAAGGCGCTTTACCTTCCAATTACGAGATATGATAATTATTCACCACGCCCATAGCTCGTGGCTACACAACAGATTAGACACGAGTCGAACAATTAACAGCTCATCCATTAGTAAGCCTCCCTAACACTCTACAGGTCGGCACAAGGCCCCAAACATGGCTACTAGCCCAAATACATAGATATAAGCCAATCTCAGTCATTATACACAGTAATCTATCAATCGGGAAGGATCAAGTCCAAATCCCCAGTCACAAAATCAACACCTCGATGCTCAAGTCATAAACAAGGTCCAGCCTCAAGTCATCCTGACTGGCCTAACATGAACTCACAGAGATTATATCTCGCCCCTCGTTCGAGGAAATCACAAGCCATAAGGCAATTACATTATTGAGCGCTCGATGCGTACACAGACGTGCGGAAGGAATTTCAAAAAGTATATCTCAAGCTGAATCAAGTGCGCACGATAAGAATTCCAAGAAATGTGAAGTGTTTCCTAAAGGTTCGCAGCCTCCCGAGGATAAGTACAGGCGTCCCCGTACCGATCCACAAGACTCTACTAACCGGCTCAAGACTCACGAGGCCTAGTAAACCTAGGCTCTGATACCAACTTGTCACGACCCCAAATCCGGTCGTGATGGCGCCCAGCACACTGCTAGGCCAGCCCGACCAATCAACAATAACCACGGAGCCACAAGCTCGCTTTATCCAATTTAAGCATAACAGTGTTAGATATATTAAAACAGGGGAACCAACTCCCACGCATACCAACTCCCATAGACCGAAGGGTCAAGAGTCATGAGCCTCTACAGAGTATACAAAGTGTAAATAGTGAATATAATTGTGCACAAGTGTGGGATGATCAGAACAAAAATACAGACAAACTGGAGAATCAGGTCCTGCGAACGCTGGCAGCTACCTCGACTGTCCAAAAGCACTCCCGAGCCGCAATAGAATCAGCCCTGCTGTGATGTACCTGAATCTGCACACAAGGTGCAGGGAGTCGGGTGTGAGTACTTCCAACTCAGCAGTAATAAAAGTAAATAATGTTGAAGGGAAGAAAACCACGATAAGCACTATATCATGCTACACAATACAGAACTATCTTTTTATCGCTTTCCAGCATATGTGAGTAGATTATTAAAAATCTAAATTTTTAGCTACTTTCTTTCATAATAATATACCAATACCTGGATACAATCTCAAGTAGTGCAAGTCCGCACTCAAATCAGCCCCTCGGGCTCAGCACTCCTTATCAATTTACACCAGGAGATCTGGTCAATAAGGCAACTAATGCATGTGTGCCAGTAATGTATGAGTGCTGAATGTTATGCCATGTAGTACACATAAACCAATGTATGTATGCCATGCAATGCATATGACCGCTACGGCGTGTAGCCCGATCCAATTTGGGTACCCGTGCTCACCGTGGGGGTTCAGACTCCGGAGGGGCTCCTACAGCCCAAGCACAATATTAATATCACACCTGCTGCGGCGCGCAGCCCGATCCGTATACCACCGCGGCGTGCAGTCCGATCCATGCATGTGTATGCATATGCTCACATAAAATTTCATGCCCTAACATATGGCCCTCGGCCCCAATCAGTCTTACAAATAATCAAGAAAGCTCTACGGGCAACAATATCACATTAGCTCACAGCTAAAATATTATTAAGACCTTGTTCAAGTTTTTCATAACCTTATAAGAATGCTGAATAGCAAAAATACCATTTAAAACCTTAAATTTAGATAAAAATATGTACAGTGTTATCAAGACAATGATACTAATCCCTGAATGATTCAAATAATCGGCACGAAGCCCAAACATGATAACTAGTCCAATTCATTTCAACAATTAGGTGTTATTATTTATTACGCGGGACGGACCAAGTCGCGATCCCCAATGGTGCTCTACCCCACGCCTGTTATCCGGCGTGCAAGTCACCTCAACACAGCACTAAGATGTGCAAATCTGGGGTTTACTAACCCTCGGGACATCATTTACAAGTATTACCCACCTCGAACCGACGAAAGCTCATGCCCGCGACGCCTTAGCTCCTCGAACCGGCATCCACGCACGTCAAAACTAGCACAAATCAGCACAAATATATCAAAATAGGCTAATGGAACATCACCCAATCGAAAGAACTCGAAAAATATCAAAAATCACAAAATTTGCAAAACCCGAGCCCCGGGCCCACATCTCGAAAAATTTCCCCACAATTTTGATCCAATTTCAGTGAAATAAAGGGGGATTTCAAGATAAAAACGCGTAAATGAACATAAAACTTACCTCCGACAATAACCCGATGATTTCCCAGCCATTCCCGTCACTTTCTCACTCTAGAGCTCAACAATGGGGGTTTCTAGGAGTGAAACCCGTATATGAAATGTTCTGGTTTTAACTTCACCGCCTGGAACCTTTGCTCTACGCGTTCGCGTGACTCCACTCGCGTCCGCGATGCACAGATAGGCTAACCCTTCGCGAACGCGGCACTGAACCACGCATTCGCGATGACCATTTTTCTCAGCCACCAGATTTTCTTCTTCGCGAACGCGACCATGCTGACGCGAACGCGATGCCTTTCCTTCTTCTTCTACGCGAACGCGGCCTCCATACACGCGAACGCGATGCCTCCCTATGTCCTCTTACGCGATCGCGGCCATCCTCTTCGCGAACGCGATGACCAACTAGTCCCCGCCTACGCGAACGCGGGACTTGCCTCGCGAACGCGAAGGCTAAAAATCCTGCACTGTTTCTGCAATTTTCTGCAGATTTTTCATGTTCAAAAATGCCGGATGATGGTCCGGATTCACCCCGATGCCCCCGGGACCCCAACGAAAACCACCAACATACTACAAAACACGATACGAACTTGCTCCAATGATAAAAACACATACCTTAACACGGAAAAACATCGAATTCAAGCAATTCAAGCGTAAGTTTTTCATTCAACTTCTACAACCGACATTCGATCAAAAACCCGGCCAGACGATCTCCGAATGACCTGAAAATTTGCAGACATATCCAAAATCACATAACGAAGCTACAGAAATTGTCGGAATTCCATTCCGACCCTCGGATCAAAATATCACCTACCGTTCGATTTTCGCCAAAATTCAACTTTAGCCAATTCAAGCCTAAAACTACACCGGACCTCCAAATTCAATTCCGATTGTTCTCCTAAGTCATAAATGATCCCCCGAAACTAGTCGAATCATCAGAATCCGATTCCGAGCACTCTAACTCGATATAGTTAACTCTTGGTTGACTTTCCATATTCAAACTTCCTTCAAACATGCTATTTGCTTCATTTTCAATTCAATTCACTCCTAACTCACCCGATAGGCTCTAACACCGATATAAAAGCATAAAACATGTAATTGCAACATGACGGGGTGGTAAATTCCCGTAACGACGGGCCGGGTCGTTACATTAGCGATAGTAGCGATTGTGGATATTCCGACTACCGAGACTACGAGGTAGCCTTGCAGGCGTCCGCAGGACCCGTTGTCTCTTCTATCTATGTTTTTCATTATGTTATCTCATGTATTCGAGATAGACAACTTATATTTCTTTCAGACAATTGTGTGTATTATTCTTAGAAGTTCGTGAATATTGTGACACCAGTCTTGGGTAGTGTATCATGTTTGGGTTTATTTATCATATTTGATAAGATTGACTAAGTCTTCCGCTAAGTTTAATTTTCCGCTGTAATTTATATGTTTTTAATTTTAAAGTCTTAATAAGAATTTGGTAACTAATGGAGATGTAAGTAATATTTGGCTTGCCTAGCTTCCACTAGTAGGCGCCACCATGACTCCCGATGGTGGGAAATCCGGGTCGTGACATTATCGCCCCATTTTTATTCATTTAATACTTCAATATGCTAATTTATATGTGTTTGGAGAGTTAGAAGCAAATCAGAGGGAATTTAGATAGAAATGAGGCCATAAACCTCTTTATGAAAAGGATAGTTTGGAAAAGTCAACCGAATATTGACCGGTGAGTTAGATAGCTTGGAATTGAATTCTGATGATTTGACTAGTTTTGGGGATGATTTATGACTTAGGAGAGCAACCGGAATTGAATTTGGAAGTTCGATGTAGAATTAGGCTTGAATTGGCTAAGGTTAGATTTTGGCGAATTCCGGATGGTAGGTGAGATTTTGATGTGAGGGTCGGAATGGAATTTTGAGAGTTGCAGTAGCTCGGGTTTTAGATCAAATGCAAGTTTCGAAAGTTTTAGAAGAACTTAAGCTTGAATCCGATGTAAATTTGGTGTTTTGATGTTAGTTTTGGTGTTTTGAGAGTGAAACTAAGTTTGCATGATTATATGTGGCATGTTAGTATGTTCGTATACAGTCCCGAGGAGCTCGGGTGAGTTTCAGATAGGTTTGGGTTGCGTTATGCTCGTTTTTCTTATGTTTTGACATCGTTTCTTCAAGCATAAATGATATCACATTGAACACATGAGCTCTGATTACTGTTTTGAATGAATCATTAGATCCGTATCGTAATTACGGACCCGTATAAAAAAAATCATCGAATTTGGACATCGTATGAGGATTTTATGGCCATATTACTAAAGTTGCCCAGATTTTTCAGGTTAATGACGAAACTGCCCCTGACGGCATATTAAAAACTTGCACTATTTTTAAATATTAAAACCTACATATCTCCTTCATTATAAGGTCAAATTGAGTGATTCAAAAGCCTAAATTCATTGGAATTTCAGAAAGAATCCATTGGGAGCAGTAAAACACGTCAAAAGTATACCTATAATGAGCAGGTCGAGTTTTCTTCCAATTTTGGAACGGGAAGAAGTTTCTGAGGCAATTGTTAAGAGAGAAATCAATGGGTAATCGCTGGAGGTAAGTTTCTTGACTCAAAAACATGATTTTATGATAGAATCAACACCAAAATTCCTGAAATTGGGTAGAATTTGTGAAGAACTAGGGCATAAATTATGAAAACGAATTTTTGGGTTTTGAAAGGCCATTCGAACTCTTATTTTGATAAATTTTATATGCACGGACTCGTGGAGAGACGAGGAATCCGTTGGTACTAATTTTGAAATTTTTCGAGCAGCGGGCCCGGAGTCGGATTTTACCAACTTGGTGTATTATCGCGTATTTCGCATAAATTGAGTTGGGTTATGTTTCTTTGACCCGTATTTGATATAATTGTTGTATTTTGACTAGATTCTATGCTAGCAGTGGCGAAATTGAAAGTAAAAGGCATCGCGGACGAGTCTTCGACCGGCTAGAGGTGAGTAGTTAGTGTATATGGTAGCCTGAGGGTTCGAAACCCCGGCTTAGCACATTGTGACGCTAGTAGGGCGTGGCTCGCACCCCGTGGCAGGTGCGAGATTGATTGTGACTGAGGATTGAGACTTAGTCCATCCTGGATATGAATAATATGCTATATGCGGTTGAAACGCACATTGTGTTAGATATATTTTGTGGGCTGTAAGCCATGTTTGGGGCCTTGTGCCGACCTGTAGTATCACTAGGGGATAGTTATATATGTGATAGCTCTAATTGCTTAATCACCGATCTCAGTCCTGATTTGAAAGCACCATATTGAAATGCTAAGTCATCTGTTTTGGAAAATTAAATAAGCATTAAAGTATTTTCATAATTAAATTAATTAGAACTTGGAAATAAATAAGTTGAGCTATTGTGTGACTCATATGCATGTTGTGGACTGAGGATGGATCGGGCTGCACGCCGCAGCGTTTGATATGAGGATCGGGCTGCACGCCGCAGTGGTTGATATGAGGATCGGGCTGCACGCCGCAGCGGTATTGCGCTTGGGCTGTAGGAGCCCCTACGGAGTCTGTACACACCCCAAGTGAGCTCCGGCGACGTTAAATGGATCGGGCTACACGCCGTAGCGGTTATGTGCTTTGCATTGCATCTTTGTCTGTGAATTATCTGTGATAGTGGTAATGTACTGTTGTTGTTGCTAGTTCGTAGGAGGAATCAGACTGTAGTTTAGCTTCATTATGTGGTATTCTGTGGATTTCTTACTTTCAGCTACTTGTATATATTTATTACTCACTGAGTACTTAGTACTCACCCCTACTCCCTGCACCTTTGTGTGCAGATTCAGGTACACAAGAGGGATATATGAGCACTCCAGCTTTTAACAGTATTTATCCGAGTTGCTGAGGTAGCTGCTGGTATTCGCAGGACCTGGCTTCTCTTCTTATTCCAGTTTTCCTTTGTATATACATTTTTCAGATTTGAGTATTTGGTTTAGATATTGTTATCCGATCATGTTTAGAGGCTCTAGACTTGTGACCCTAGATCTTTGGGTGATTATTCAGCTTAGTTATATTGTTGATTATAATATCCAGGTAATTGATTTGAGATTCATGCTCGGGATGAGAGGGTAAATGGTCGGTCTTGCCTAGCAGTTGTGTTGGGCGCCATCACGACCGGGATTGGGGTCGTGACAAGTTGGTATCAAAGCCTAGGTTAACAGGTCTCGCGAGTCTTGAGCCGGTTGGTAGAGTCTCGTGGATCGGTACGGGGATGCCTGTACTTATCCTCGGGAGGCTGCAAACCTTTAGGAAATACTTCACATTTCTTGGAATTCTTATCGTGTGTATTTGATTTAGCTTGAGATATAATTCATGGAAATTCCTTCCATACGCATGTACGCGCACTCGAGCGCTCAGTAATATAATTGCCTTGATGGCTTGTGATTCCCTGATCGAGGGGCGAGATATAGTCTTTGTGAGTTCATGTTAGGCCAGTCGGGAGGACTTGAGGCCAGATCTTTGTTTATGACATGAGCACCAAGGTGCTGATTTTGTGAGTTGGTATTATGAAACATATATGACCGGTATTGTCCCTAACCGTGGAAATGGCAGCTTAATAATTTACGAGCTGTCAGGTGTTAGATCCTTATTGTAATCTGTTGCGTAGCCCCGAACTATGGGCATGGTGAATATTTAACATATCTCTTAGTTGGAAGGTAAAGTGCCTTACGTATAGTAAAATGAGTTTAGACTCAGGAAGACTAAAGTGATTATGCTATGTGTATCCTGGTGGAAGGTGTTGTACTGAAATACTAGATTGAGGCAAAGTAGGTGGATTGATTCTTAGGTGTAATTGAAAGGTATTTGACATGTGTTATGATTCGAGCAGGTGCAACGCATGTTCAGGTATTAATTGTGATAATATGATTCGTATAGTATTGAGAGTTATGTTGTTGATATGTATTGTGGTGTCCCGTCGAGTTGTGGATGTATTGTTAGATTGGTTTGGTGCTTCTCTGGCAGGTGGATAGGCCAAATTACAAAGGAAACTCTATCAAAATTTTTGGAAAATTTGGGACTTAGAAAAGATTTATGTCACCTAAAGAGAGTAGGCTTAACTATGGTGTGTATAAATGCAAGAATTGCAGAAGAGTTAAGGTCTCTGATGATTCGAGTCTTTGTCAAGCTTGTAAATGACTTGAGTTTAATCTCACTATAACATTGTGGCATCATTTGAGTAAGAATGCTATGAGTGGCTAAAAGTGCTTTGATGTATGGCTCCGAGCCAAGTTGGGGAGGTTGTTATTGATTAACTGATTGCACTGTTGTGTGCTATGTTGGTTCTGTCTCTAAGTATGTTGGGAAAATTCTGATAAAGATTATGGTGCTTCGTAGATGTGAAAAAGAATCCTAGGATGATTTGAATGTTGTAGGTAAGGAATGTTCGTTGTATAGAAAAGAAAGATAGCTAAGTGCATCTGTATGTAATCATGTTCTGCTGGTGTCAGAGTTCTAACAAGGCACGAGTGGTTCTGTCCAATTCTTCAGTTGAATGATAATTGAATAAGGGTGAATGACGCCCGAAAATGGTTTTGCAGTGTTCAAGATTTTGCTTGTAACAGTCAGGTGCCTTAAGATTGTGTATGTGGCTAAAGACGGCGGTTTTGTTAGAAAAGATCAAGGCTTGTGTTATATCATGTGAATGATGGGATTCTATGTATCCCTATTGGGAAGTAATGATAACAAATTCAAAATCGCAAGAAGTTCTTCAAAATAAAGTATTGTAGAATGTGGTACTTCTGGGAAACATTGAGAGAGTATTCAGCAGCCTGTGAGCCTTAGACCGTGTAGTCTTGTATATGAGTCTCGTGTGGTAACATGAGTTGAGATAATGTAGTGCTACAGTAAAGGCTAGTACTAAGTTAAAGATGATTCAGAAAGGAAATTGAGTAAATGGAACTAACTGTTAATAAACCGAAACGGTATGATAAGGGTATGATTAATTCCTGGTATGTGTTCGAAGTAATGAGACTCGCAGATATTGTGCAACAAAGCTCTTGAGTGCTGGCAATTGTGTAGCTCGATGTGGGTAAAAGAACTCAGTCATGCCAGTTAAACTTATGCAATGAATTGGGAGAAAGAGTTTGTGATGTGTTCTACCGTGGTTTGAAAGTGAGTATATTCCTGTTGGTATGCGAAGCTGGGAATGTGTAATGAGTTTTCTTCTATATGGGATCATGAAGGTCCTTGACTAGTTAAGTGCGTCGATGTTTGCGGCGTAGGAAAGGGATATAAGTTCCATGTTATCTTAGTGTGGTATGGTATATGCGATGTGTTATGGAAAGTTGATAATGGCATGTTCAAGGTTTTGAGATCAATTCATAATATATGGGAAGTCAAAAAAAAAATTATTGAGCAGCGCAGGCAGCTGCAGGTGATCTAAGAATCGATCTTCCTGGTGATTGAAGAAAATGGTACTGCAATTCTAGTAATTCGGCAGAGTATATGGTCAAAAGGACCAGGTAATATAAACTGATAAAATCTAGTGGTGTGGTGGTATCCTCTTGTTTGATTGACAATGATGATTGAGTTGTAAAGGGCATAAGGAGATTTCTGAATGGCTTACGTGGTATGAATGAATGCTTGATGTGTATTATGTATTCAGACGGTGGAGTGTGGAATCAGTCATAATGATTTATGTGTTATATATGTGTTGGAAACTAGAAATTCTCTTAATCCGCCTACACAGTGGTGGTATATCATGTGTATCGACACCGTTTAGCGGTTATTGGTAATTGGAAGCCCTAGTGGCTCTCTCGTTACTTGATATGACGAATTTGAATAATGATATATGATTGCAGACTGGTTGTCATAAGTCAGGTTGTCTAGACTAATGTGATATGGACTATATCCGAGAAATGTCACAATTGCGTGGCAGAGCGCATCAGATCATGCTCCAGCAGGGTAGATGTACCCTAGGGCCAGCGGACGGCTGGTAGGTATTGCATTGTCAATTGGGCCTTCGTGGCGGATGTCAGTGTAGAGGTATCTACCATTGATTCAGTTCCGGTATTGAGGAACTTTGTCGGATGCGTTTCATGTGGCCGAGCTTGAGGCTATATATATGTTTGTTGCAACGAGCAACTTGGCTCGATGTGCATTCCCTTTGCTAGATTATGCGTGGATCGGGTGGCACGCTGCCACGGGTATGTTATTGGAACGGGTTGCGCGCCGCAATAGTGTGATGCGGAAAATATAGCTTCCTATATGTTACCTTGTATACAATACTTTCTAGCTTCTAAGGAATAGTCCGTATTGGGTATCGCTCGGGGAATAGCACATCGGTTGTGTCCTTTCAGGATTTGATAGCGTACATAAATTGTATCACCGCAGGTGTGATTGATTGCTTGGGTTCAGACCTAGATCTGTGCGTGGATGATTGTTTTGAGCATGATGAGATGACTTGAGGTGCTTCATGGGTAATAGTGTTTGGATGGAATCATAAGTTATGGCAAAGCCATATGATGTTATGAACTTTCTGTCACGACCCCAAATCCGGTCGTGACGGCGCCCAAGCACACTGCTAGGCCAGCCTGACCAATCAACATCAATCATGGAGCTAGGAGCTCGCCTTATCCCATTTAAGCATAACAATTTATGGAATAACAGTGATAGAACTATCGAGACAGGGAACCAAGTCCCAATACATACCAACTCCCATAGACCGAAGGGTCAAGAGTCATGAGCCTCTACTGAACATAAGTGTAATAAGGTCTACAACAATCTCAGTGCGGAAAGAAAAGACAATCTGAAATGAAATGACAGCTAGAAGGGGAGTCAGGTCCTGCGGACGCTGCAGCTACCTCGACTGTCCCGCACAATGCCTCTGAGCGGCTACCGGATCAGGTCTGCTGAGAGGTACTTGGATCTGCACACAAGGTGCAGGGAGTAAAATGAGTACTGCCAGACTCAGTGGTAATAAACAGGGGTAAGACAACGTAGATAAGAAATCCACAGTAAAGCACTATGTAAAACTGTAACCAATACCCTGTAACAGTTCAATATCAACAGTAGTGAACCAATAATATCAACAACAAGTATAACAGCTAGCAGATGTAGCTAAATGCAATGCAATGCATGAAATGACCGCTACGGCGCGTAGCCCGATCCAATTTGGGTACCCGTGCTCACCGTGGGGGTTCAGACTCCGGAGAGGATCCTACAGCCCAAGCACAATATCATGAATATACGCTGCGGCACGCAGCCTGATCCACTACCAGTCAGCTAATATGCAAATGCGGCCTCGCAGGCTCAAAAGTAGTTTTAAAAACTCTTTTATCATTTTTCAGTTGAAAA